>OU342746.1:223906664-224464736 GCA_910589775.1 Avena eriantha | reverse complement strand
TCAAGGAACAACTGGGTCGCAACATCCAAGTCTATGTCGACGACATAGTAATCAAGACCAATGAGGAAGCCTCTCTAATCGACGATTTGCGCAAAACCTTCGCCAACCTCGACCGCTACTGTATCAAGCTCAATCCGGACAAATGCGCCTTCGGCGTACCATCTGGGCAGCTACTCGGGTATCTCATCTCCGCGAGAGGAATCGAGGCCAACCCAAAGAAGATAAAAGCCATACTGGCCATGGAGAGGCCAAAGAACACAAGAGGCGTCCAGCAACTGGCCGGACGAATCGCGGCCCTTGGTCGATTTATCAGTCGGATGGATGGAAAGGCATTGCCCTTCTACCAGCTCCTCCACAAAGCTGAGAAATTTGAATGGACAACCGAAGCACAAGAAGCATTTGAAGACCTCAAGCGCCTAATATCCACTTCGCCAGTGCTGGTGATGATGGGTTCGTAGCATGTAAAACAAAAAAATTCTACCGCAACAACGAACAAAACCCAGATCTAATCTAGATAAAAGCCAAGATCTAATCTATTAGACATGAGCAACGAGATAGATAGGAACTAACCCTCGTCGATCCGAAAGCGTTAACGAGATTAGATCTCGTGGTTGATGTAGTCGATCACTTGCCGATCTCAAGATCGTGTGGACGATCGTTCCGGCGTCGCGTTCCGGCAGCGCTCCCGCAGTCGGTCAAGTTGACGATCCTTCCAGCGCCGCGTTTCGGCAGCGCTTCCGCAGTCGGTCACACGTGCGGAGTCGAAGCAGACCTTCCTCTCCCCGTTCCAGCGAGCAGCGGAGGTAGTAGATCTTCTCCACGGAATCCCAGCAGCACGACGGCGTGGTGGTGGTGGTGGAGTAGAGAATTCTGCAGGGCTTCGCCTATGCCTGTGCAGAAGAAAGGTGGAGGAGAGAGGCGGCAGAGATTGGGAGTTATGGGAGCAGGGCTAGAGGGGGCGCCCCTGCCCTTCTATTTAAGGGGGGGAGGCGCGCCTGGGGAGGGGGAGTCCTAGTAGGACTCCCCTCCTATGGCCGGCGGTGGGAAGGGGGGAGGAGTCCTCCTCCCCCACGAATCCGTGTCTTGCCCCACTAGGTTTCCTTTGACCCTTTCTTGGTTTTCAAGCAAACTCCAAGAAATCCTCTAGAACCTTCCAGAACATTCCGAAACCTTCTAGAATCTCCATACAAACACTCCGGAACATTTCCTAACTTAGAAAATGATCCCCAATATATGAATCTTATTCTCCGGACCATTCCGGATCTCCTCGTGATGTCCCGGATCCATTCCGAGACTCCGAAAAACATTCGGTCTCCAACGCACATTCCATATCTACTTAAAACAACTTCGAACCTTAAGTGTGTCACCCTACGGTTCGTGAATATGTAGACATGATAGAGACACATCTCCTATCAATAACCATCAGCGGGACCTGGAGATCCATAATGGCTCCCACATACTCAACGATGACTTCGTGATCGATTGAACCATTTACATACGAAACCAATTCCCTTTGTCACGCGATACTATACTTATCCGAGGTTTGATCGTCGGTATCTCCATACCTAGTTCTACCTCGTTACTGATAAGTACTCTTTACTCGTTCCGTGATATGTCATCTCTTGTGACCTAGTCACATGCTTGCAAGCTAACTAGATGACATTCCACCGAGAGGGCCCAGAGCATATCTATTCGTCATATGGATGGACAAATCCCAATCTTGGTCCATGCGCTTCAACACATACTTTCATAATACCCAATGACACCTTTATAACCACCCAGTTACGAAGCGGCGTTTGATGTCATCAAAGTATCCATCCGGTGATGGTGATTAACATAACCTCATGGTCGAAGGATTAGGTTACTATGTATTTGAAAGCTTACAACAATACGAACTTAATGACTTGATCTTATGCTACGCTTACTATGGGTGTGTGTCCATCACATCATTCTCCTAATGATATAACCTTGTTATTAATCACATCCTTATGTCCATGATCAGGAAACCATGATCATCAATCAATCAACAAGCTAGTTCAACAAGAGGCTTACTAGGGACTCTCACATGTTTACAAAACACACAAGTATTAGTGTTTCCTAATAATACAATTATAGCATGGGATGTAAACATTCATCATAAACACAAAGATATAATAATAATCACTTTTATTATTGCCTCTTGGGCATATCTCCAACAGTGTCCCACTTGCACTAGAGTCAATAATCTAGATTACATAGTAATATACCTAACACCCATGGCGTTCTGGTGTTGGTCATGCTTTGCCCTAGGGAGACGTTTAGTCAACGGATCTGCCACATTCAGATCAGTGTGTACTTTGCAAATCTTTATGTCACCATCTCGGACATACTCGCGAATAGCGTGGAAACGTAGCTTGATGTTCTTCAGCTTGCTATGTGACCTTGGCTCCTGTGCATTAGCTATGGCACCTGTGTTGTCACAGTAGATGGCCATCGGGTCCAATGCACTGGGAACCACGCCAAGTTCAGTAATGAATTCCTTCATCCAAACGGCTTCTTGTGCAGCCTCCGAAGCAGCTATGTATTCCGATTCAGTTGAAGATTTCGCCACAACGCTTTGCTTCGCACTCCTCCAGCTCACTGCAGCACCATTCAAAATAAATACGTATCCCGACTATGACTTTGAGTCATCCAGATCGGTGTTCCAACTAGCATCGGTGTAACCGTTTACAACAAGCTGTTGATCACCTCCATAAGAAAGAACCATATCCTTAGTCCTATTTAGGTACTTTAGGATATTCTTGACCGCTGTCCAGTGCTCCATTCCAGGATCACTTTGATATCTGCTAGTCAAACTAACAGCATGTGCTATATCCGGTCTTGTACACAGCATGGCATACATGATAGAACCTATGGCTGAGGCATAGGGAATATTATTCATTTTCACTCTATCTTCTGCCGTAGCTGGACTTTGAGTTTTATTCAAGGTCTTACCTGACAACATGGGCACAAACCCTTTCTTGTTATCTTCCATTCTAAACTTCTTTAGGACTTTGTCCAAGTATGTACTTTGTGAAAGCGCTATTAGGCGTCTTGATCTATCTCTATAAATCTTGATGCCTAGAATGTATGCCGCTTCGCCAAGATCCTTCATTGAAAAACTATTATTCAAATAGGTTTTGACGCTATTAAGAAGTTCTATATCATTACCAATCAACAATATGTCATCTACATACAGTACTAGGAATGCTACAGAGCTCCCACTCACTTTCTTGTAAATACAAGCTTCTCCATAAGTTTGTATAAATCCAAAGTTTTTGATTACTTTATCAAAACATTGATTCCAACTCCGGGATGCTTGCTTCAGTCCATAAATGGAGCGCTGAAGTTTGCATACCTTGTCAGCATCTTTAGGATCGACAAAAACCTTGGGTTGTACCATATACAACTCTTCCTCAATGTCACCATTAAGGAACGCCGTTTTGACATCCATCTGCCAAATCTCATAATCGAAATATGCAGCAATTGCTAACAAAATCCTCACAGACTTTAGCTTCGCTACTGGTGAGAAAGTCTCATCATAGTCAACTCCTTGAATTTGTCGGAACCCTTTCGCGACAAGTCGAGCTTTATAGATGGTAACATTACCATCAGCATCTGTTTTTCTCTTGAAAATCCATTTGTTCTCGACAGCCTTACGGCCATCCGGTAAGTCCACCAAAGTCCACACTTGGTTTTCGTACATGGATCCCATTTCGGATTTCATGGCTTCGAGCCATTTGTCGGAATCTGGGCTCACCATAGCTTCTTCATACGTCGCAGGGTCATCAGCGTTGTCAACCAACATGACGTTCAAGGCAGAGTCATACCAATCAGGAGTGGTACGAACCCTCGTTGACCTGCGAGGTTCAGTAGTAACTTCGTTTGAAGTTTCATGATCATTATCATTAGCTTCCTCTCCAATTGGTGCAGGCGGCACAAAAACATCTTCCGGTGCTGCACTACTCTCAAATCCGAGAGAAGGTTCAACAACCTCATCGAGTTCTACTTTCCTTCCAGTCACCTCCTTTGAGAGAAACTCCTTCTCAAGAAAGGATCCATTCTTTGCAACGAAAACTTTGCCTTCAGATCTATGATAGAAGGTATACCCAATTGTTTCTTTAGGGTATCCTATGAAGACGCATTTCTCCGCTTTGGGTTCTAGCTTATCAGGTTGTAACTTCTTTACATATGCCTCGCAACCCCAAACTTTAAGGAACGACAACTTAGGTTTCTTACCAAACCACAATTCGTACGGTGTCGTTTCAACGGATTTAGATGGTGCCCTATTTAAAGTGAATGCGGCTGTCTCTAATGCATAGCCCCAAAATGATAACGGTAAATCTGTAAGAGACATCATAGATCGGACCATATCTAAGAGAGTTCGATTACGACGTTCGGACACACCATTATGCTGTGGTGTTCCCGGCGGTGTCAACTGTGAAAGTATTCCACATTTCTTTAAATGCATGCCAAACTCATAACTCAGATATTCACCTCCACGATCAGAACGCAGAAATTTAATCTTCTTGTTACGATGATTTTCCACTTCACTTTGAAATTCCTTAAACTTCTCGAAAGTTTCGGACTTATGTTTCATAAAGTAGACATACCCATATCTACTCAAGTCATCCGTGAAAGTGAGAACATAACGATATCCACCACGCGATGCTACACTCATTGGACCGCACACATCGGTATGTATTATTTCCAATAAGTCTATAGCTCGCTCCATTATTCCAGAGAATGGAGTCTTAGTCATTTTTCCCATTAGACATGCTTCGCATCTTTCAAGTGATTCAAAATCAAGTGATTCAAGAAGTCCATCAGAATGGAGTTTCTTCATACGCTTCACTCCAATGTGACCAAGACGACAGTGCCACATGTATGTAGTATTATCATTCAATTTTATTCGTTTAGCATCTATGTTGTGAACATGTGTATCACTACTATCGAGATTCAGTAAGAATAAACCATTCATCTCAGGTGCATTACCATGAAAGATATTACTCATATAAATCGAACAACCTTTATTCTCGGACTTAAAAGAGTAACCGTCTCGCAATAAACAGGATCCAGATATAATGTTCATGTTTAACGCATGCACCAAATAACAATTATTCAAATTTAAAACTAATCCCGAAGGTAGATGTAGAGGGAGCGTGCCGACAGCGATCACATCAACCTTGGAGCCATTTCCAACGCGCATCGTCACCTCGTCTCTTGCCAGTCTTCGCTTATTCCGTAGCTCCTGTTTCGAGTTACAAATATGAGCAACCGAACCAGTATCAAATACCCAGGCACTACTACGATTACTAGTAAGATACACATCTATAACACATATATCAAATATACCTTTCTTCTTGATGTTGCCGTTCTTCAGATCCGCCAGGTACTTGGGGCAGTTACGCTTCCAGTGACCAGCACCCTTGCAGTAGAAGCACTCAGTTTCAGGCTTAGGACCAGCCTTGGGCTTCTTAGCAGGTGCGGCAGCTTTCTTGCCGTCCTTCTTGAAGTTGCCCTTGTTCTTAGGCTTGCCCCGTCTCTTGAAATTGGTGGTCTTATTGACCATCAACACTTGGTGCTCCTTCTTGATCTCCACTTCAGCAGTTTTCAGCATGGACGACAGTTCATGCAACGTCTTGTTCATGCAGTGCATGTTGTAGTTCATCACAAAGTTCTTGTAACTTGGTGGCAGTGATTGAAGGAGACGGTGAATCTCCAATTCATTAGTAATCGATATCCCCAATTCTTGGAGCTTCTTAGCGTACCCAGACATGGTGAGCACGTGCGCGCTAACGGAGCTTCCCTCTTCCATCTTACAGTTAAAGAATTTTTCGGAGGCCTCATAGCTCTCCATGGTCGCGCGAGTCTCAAAAATTAGCCTGAGCTCCTTAATGATCTCGAACGGGTCGTGGTTCTCAAAACGCTTCTGGAGCTCCGATTCTAAACCGTACAGGATGGCACACTGAACTGTGGAGTAATGATTTTTCCGAGTGGCGTAAACATTCTTTACGTCATCGGTAGCATCATCTACAGGTGGGTCACCTAGCGGTGCTTCGAGCACATAGGTCAAATGACCAGCCCTGAGGACGATCTTCAGTCCACGGAACCAGTCCGTGAAATTGCTTCCATTGTTCTTAAGCTTTTCTTTCTCTAGGAACGCATTGAAATTGATGGAGGGGGTCGCCATAATCTACAACAATTTGCAAGTAGTTTAGACTAAGTTTATGACAAATTGAGTTCTAATTTAATTCTTAAACTAACTAGGTGAACTCCCACTCAAAACAACATCCCTCACATTGTCTTAGTGATTACACGAACCAAGTCCACTACACCAAGTCCGATCTTCACGAGAGAAGATGTAGTTTCATCGCCGAACAATCTTCATGTTCATCATATCATCTATATGACTCATGCTCTACCTTTTGGTATTCTGTGTTCCGAGACCATGTCTGTACATGCTAGGCTCGTCAAGATAACCTTAGTTTCCGCATGTGCAAATCTGGCTTGCACCCGTTGTATGCACACGTAGAATCTATCACATCCGATCATCACGAGATGCTTCGAAACGACGAGTCTTAGCAATGGTGCCAACTAAGGGTGAACACTTTATTACTTGATATTTTAGTGAGAGGGATCATCTTATAATGCTACCGTCGCAATCTAAGCAATACAAGATGCATAAAGGATTAACATCACAGGCAATTCATAATTAGTGTGATATGATATGGCCTTTTCTTCTTGCGCCTTTGATCTCCATCTCCAAAGCACGAACATGATCTCCATCATCACCAGCATTGCGTCAAGGTCAGTGGCGCTGCTTCATGGTTGTCCATCATCACTAGCAACTATTACAGCTACTTGGATTAAAGCTATTACAAGATAAATAGACACGCAGGTCTTAACAGAATTAAAGACAACCATTAGGCTCCTGCTGGTTGCCATATTACAACAAGGATCATTGCATACATCAAATACAATCACAATCACATGATGGCCATATCACATCACAAAACCCCTGCAAAAACAAGTTAGACGCCTCTAATTTTCTTTGCATGTTTTACGTGGTTTGGGGCTTTCGCATAAGACCGATCTTACCTACGAACAAGGACCACAACGTTGATACAAATGTTGTCAAGATGCTCACTATAAATTGAATCTTAACTATGGTGGGAGAGACAGACACCCGCAAAGCCACTTGTGCAAAGCAAGTTGCACGTCAAGCGTGGAGCAAGTCTCATGTGCGATGACATGTAATGTTAGCCCGAGCCGCTTCATCCCACCATGCCGCAAGATGCAAAGTACACGCTAAGACACCGACAACAAAAGCATCAACGCCCACAAAAACATTGTGTTCTACTCGTGCAACAGATCTACGCATAGATACAGCTCTGATACCACTGATGGGTTCGTAGCATGGAAAACAAAAAATTTCTACCGCAAGAATGAACAAAACCCAGATCTAATCTAGATAAAAGCCAAGATCTAATCTATTAGACATGAGCAACGAGATAGATAGGAACTAACCCTCGTAGATCCGAAAGCGTTAACGAGATTAGATCTCGTGGTTGATGTAGTCGATCACTTGCCGATCTCAAGATCGTGTGGACGATCGTTCCGGCGTCGCGTTCCGGCAGCGCTCCCGCAGTCGGTCAAGTTGACGATCCTTCCGGCGCCGCGTTTCGGCAGCGCTTCCGCAGTCGGTCACACGTGCGGAGTCGAAGCAGACCTTCCTCTCCCCGTTCCAGCGAGCAGCGGAGGTAGTAGATCTTCTCCACGGAATCCCAGCAGCACGACGGCGTGGTGGTGGTGGTGGAGTAGAGAATTCTGCAGGGCTTCGCCTATGCCTGTGCAGAAGAAAGGTGGAGGAGAGAGGCGGCAGAGATTGGGAGTTATGGGAGTAGGGCTGGAGGGGGCGCCCCTGCCCTTCTATTTAAGGGGGGGAGGCGCGCCTGGGGAGGGGGAGTCCTAGTAGGACTCCCCTCCTATGGCCGGCGGTGGGAAGGGGGGAGGAGTCCTCCTCCCCCACGAATCCGTGTCTTGCCCCACTAGGTTTCCTTTGACCCTTTCTTGGTTTTCAAGCAAACTCCAAGAAATCCTCTAGAACCTTCCAGAACATTCCGAAACCTTCTAGAATCTCCATACAAACACTCCGGAACATTTCCTAACTTAGAAAATGATCCCCAATATATGAATCTTATTCTCCGGACCATTCCGGATCTCCTCGTGATGTCCCGGATCCATTCCGAGACTCCGAAAAACATTCGGTCTCCAACGCACATTCCATATCTACTTAAAACAACTTCGAACCTTAAGTGTGTCACCCTACGGTTCGTGAATATGTAGACATGATAGAGACACATCTCCTATCAATAACCATCAGCGGGACCTGGAGATCCATAATGGCTCCCACATACTCAACGATGACTTCGTGATCGATTGAACCATTTACATACGAAACCAATTCCCTTTGTCACGCGATACTATACTTATCCGAGGTTTGATCGTCGGTATCTCCATACCTAGTTCTACCTCGTTACTGATAAGTACTCTTTACTCGTTCCGTGATATGTCATCTCTTGTGACCTAGTCACATGCTTGCAAGCTAACTAGATGACATTCCACCGAGAGGGCCCAGAGCATATCTATTCGTCATATGGATGGACAAATCCCAATCTTGGTCCATGCGCTTCAACACATACTTTCATAATACCCAATGACACCTTTATAACCACCCAGTTACGAAGCGGCGTTTGATGTCATCAAAGTATCCATCCGGTGATGGTGATTAACATAACCTCATGGTCGAAGGATTAGGTTACTATGTATTTGAAAGCTTACAACAATACGAACTTAATGACTTGATCTTATGCTACGCTTACTATGGGTGTGTGTCCATCACATCATTCTCCTAATGATATAACCTTGTTATTAATCACATCCTTATGTCCATGATCAGGAAACCATGATCATCAATCAATCAACAAGCTAGTTCAACAAGAGGCTTACTAGGGACTCTCACATGTTTACAAAACACACAAGTATTAGTGTTTCCTAATAATACAATTATAGCATGGGATGTAAACATTCATCATAAACACAAAGATATAATAATAATCACTTTTATTATTGCCTCTTGGGCATATCTCCAACAGGTGACCCCATGGCCGACGGCGAACTGTATAAATGCAGCATCACAGGAGTGCTACAACGATGCGTCTCCATGGCCGACGGAAGAGCAGTCCTCCTCGACATCCATGAAGGGACCTGCGGGCACCACGCCGGCAGTCGCGCCCTCGTTGCCAAAGCTCTACGAGCTGGATTTTACTGGCTCACGGCCATGCGCGACGCCAAGGACATAGTCCAAAAATGCAATGTTTGCCAGCGATTCGCGGACAAGCCACACACACCAGGCGCAGAGCTACGACCAATCCCATTGGCCTGGCCCTTCGCACAGTGGGGGCTCGACATGGTCGGCAAGCTTCCAAGGTCCTCGCGAGAAGGCTACGTCTACCTCTTGGTCGCAGTCGATAAATTCACCAAGTGGATCGAGGCCATGCCTATGACCAACCAATCAGGGCACATCGCAGTCAAGTTCTTCGAGTCCATCGTCTACCGCTTTGGCGTGCCGCACAGCATCATTACCGACAACGGGACGAACTTCACATCCAAGGAGTTCCAAGAATTCTGCGAGAACCTAGGGATCAACATCAGCTACGCCTCAGTAGCGCATCCGCAGACCAACGGTCAGGTGGAAAAAGCAAACGGGCTCGTCTGCAGCGGCATCAAGAAGCGACTCCTACGACCACTCGAACAAGCCGCGGGTTGCTGGCCAGACGAACTGCAATCCGTACTCTGGAGCCTACGTACAACTCCAAACAGCGCCACGGGCTACACGCCATTCTTTATGGTGCACGGAGCAGAGGCAGTGCTACCCGCCGAAGTACGATACAAGGCGTCGCGTGTGGTTGCTTACAGCGAACAAGAGTCATCCCTTGCACTCGAAGACTCCGTCGACCTCCTTGACGAAGCAAGAGAAATCACCGCAGAAAGATCCACGATCTACCAGTAGAACCTGCGCAACTACCACAGTAGAAGGCTTCGCCCTAGATCCTTCATCGAAGGTGACCTGGTCTTGCGACTGAAGCAGCAGGGGCATCTCAAGATCGAGTCCCCCTAGGAAGGACCGTACGTGATTACAGAAGTAATCCCAGGTTGCGCCTATCGCCTTCAAGATTTAGAGATAGGAGTCACATACTCCAATCCCTGGAACGTCGTACAGCTGCGACGCTTCTACCCTTAGTCGTTCTTTTACTTTTACATTGCAAATAAGGCTACTCAGCCAAGGCTACTTAGCCACACATTGTACCTCGCACTGTTCTTCGAATAAATAAAAGCTAAGTGTCCCAAAACTCTGTGTTCTCCTTTACTTCTTTACTTTATATACTCGGGGGCTACGCCATCCCATACACATCCGTTCTTCGAACCGAGACGCAATATCCTGTGTAGCTGGTACATCAATCGAAACCCTTAAACACAACCTCAATCCTGCTGCAACGCACCTGGCAGGTTGACAAGGGACTGAGATAAAACATGGCCAGGCTAACGAAAAGGACTCGCATAGTGTAACGCACTTCATGCTAACAAAGCTCTTTATGCACATTCGACAATAAATTATTTATAAGACCTATACGAACTTTACAACACAAGTACACTTATGTGCAAGATAAAAACTAAGCTACTATTGCAGTAGAAGAACGTTGGTTTGTTCTTCAAAGAAGTCGACGATCTCTTCTGCTGGGCGGTCCACCGCCTGATAGTGCGGCACCATATTCCAAGCAGAACCTGCTGGCCGTGCAGGCGGTCCAGACGCAATGGCGGCAACATCCACGTCAGGCCTGTGCAATCGCACCATTGAGAGAGCAGCCTTGGCACCAGCCACCAACTGTTGCCTCACGCATTAGCGAACCACGGACAGATCTTCAAACTTGGCAAGGAGGGCCAGCAAGCTTGATGGAGTATCATCCAATGGGAACATCGCCCGATAAATGTTCTTCAAGCATGACTGCGACTTCTTCAGAAAGAGCAGCACTCGTGATGCACGATCCTGCAGGGTCGCCAACGCAGTCACGCGATCATGGTCTACCCAGAAGTATCCACTCTCTTGAAGTTGCTCCTGGGTAAGATCATGCAGGCGAACGGCAATTCTATCCTTCTCCTCCTACGGATGACGCGCGCTAACAACTACATGAAGCAGCACCAGCAGCATGAGTACAACGTACCACTGCGAATGACTACAAAGGAAAAGATGAGAATAAGCAAACTAACACTTGAATTGGTCGCCCAGCTACGTCACCTCGCCAAGTAGATACTGCTCTCAGGCGGCGGCCTTTTCCGCCTTCGACTTCCACACGTCCGCGTTACCGCGGAGCACGGGCAACTCACGCTCCAGCTGCTTCATGCGATCACGCAGTCGCGAAAGCAAGGAAAGCTTATCTACCCTGGAGTGCGACGGTGCCACGGTATCATCAAGAGTTGGCGAGTCCTGGGTTCCCCTCATAGGATCACTTGATGTACCCTACAACAAGTCAAGGTAGAAGCAAATAAGACGACCAAATCAATACAAAGACAAAAGGGTCAGATGCATTCAAGACCAGCATAAGTATCAGCATATACACTCGCCAGCAGGCATATTCTTAAACAAAAGGACATAAACTAATCAACTATTACCAAGCTAACTAAAGAACAACTGGCTTCTTCGAATTCGACGGCTTCGGGGGCTTCATCAAGTCCGTGGCAGTGTCAGACGCCACTGACTTTTCGCCGGCCCCTGAGGCCAAAGCTTTTGCCGCCTTCTTGGCACGTTGAAGCTCCTCAGAGTACTTCACAACATTATTTATCAAGTGATGCCCATATTTGCCACATGCAGTTGCGAAAGGAGCAAAGACTACCTACTGACCATCCGCGCCAACAGGCATCGCCTTCGATACCGCGGAAGGATCGATCTCGACTCCGTGGGCCTGCACCATGGCGAGTGACATGGATGCGCCAGCCGCGCGGAGTGAGTTCTTGTAGCTGGAAGGCACACCCCCGACGAGTGACTCCACCAGCTCGTCCATATTATCGATCAGCTCTGCCTTAGGCACCAACTCCTCTCAGAGGCGACTGAGGGCGCCCTTGGCCTTGGAAAGTGTATCCTGGACAGCGGCGCTACGGTCCTCGACTGTAGACAGCGCACCCGCCAGAGCGTCATCGTGACGAAGGGCATGCGGGTCAAAGCTCAAATCGCCAGCATCTGTACATAAACCCACACATGGACCAAAACATCAGCGCCACCAGCAAAAACATTAGAAGCAGAGAAGGATAACAATATCCACAAGCAAAAGTACTTGAGAGAGCCTTGGCGATTGAGAACAATTGTTCTTCGAACAACTTTTCCCTAGCTGCAAAGGAGGCACGCAGATCCTCTTCATGCTTCCGCGCCTCATCACGCGCTGCGATTGCCTCGTTGCGACCCTTCACAGCCGCGGCAAGCGTCTTCTCCAAGGTGGCGGCGTTACGCAATAAGGCATTATGTTCAGCTACACGACAGGCAAAAGTTGATTATCAGTCGACTATATCAAAAGGAGAAGACAAAGAAGAATAAGTGTAGAACACTCACTTTCAACCACGCGGTGACGCGTCTCCAGGATTGCATGCTGGCGGCCCATCGCCATCACTTGTTCTGCCAAGTGCGCGGCTTCCTTTACAAGGAGCTGTAGCACAAACAAGGAACCAGCAGAGGCAACATATAACGTCGACTGCAGCAGTAAAACAAAGAAAAGCTATACTTACATGGTCCTCTAGTGACTCCGATGATGTCTGTTGTACCGTCACCCGGGCAACCATTCGATGCTCTCCTGCACGAGGAGAACTGGAAGAGTTGTGCCCGGAGTGGGCCGCCAATGGAGGGAAAGGAGCGCGCTCGACCTCTTTCTTGGCCCTTGAGGTCGTGACTCCTGATTCCTTCAAAAATTCGACGTCGCCAGAAGATGACGACGCCTCTTGACTACAAGACAAAACCCACATTGAGAAAGGGCAAACTCCGGGACAAGCCAACAAGAAGAAACAGAGAAGAACAAATGAACTAGAAAACTTACCAGTCAAACTTGTCAAAGTCAAATGTGGCCTCCACCCACTTCGACGAAGACCCCTTGGGCAATCGCATCTTCTTGCGAGAATATGGTGCCACAACCCTCACAGGAACGGCAGGAATTGACGACTCCGCACCAACGCCCGTACCTTCCGGAGTCGAAGGAGACGACGCGTCGGAATCCTCGCTGCGCGAACGCTTGCAAGTATCCGGACTATCGAACTCGGGGGCTTCCTCCTCCACATCAGAAGGGACAGTCAAATCAGACTCATCCTCTTCCAAGGCTTCGCGAGGAATAATCCCCTCAGGGAGAGGGGGGAATACAAGGCGACACCGCCCAATCCTGCATATAGACAACAAAAATCAGCAAAAAGCAAGTAAGCAACAGAAAAGCAATCGACAAAATAAGCTACTGCGTAGCACAACTATACCTCGGGTGGAGGATTCGAAGCAAAAAAGGGAGGAACAACTGGCTCACTGGGAAGCACATCCTTGCCGGTGTACTTCGTGACCAGTCGAACCCTCTTGTCCACCTCACTCGTGGACATGCCATCGGCAGACACGCGAGTGGCATCATCAGCGCCAGCCCATTGAAACATGGGGTGGACTCTGGCTTGCAGGGGCTGGACACGACGGCGCAGCCAAGTGCGGATGAGAGCGCAACCTCCCTCCTCTTTGCCTATGCGACTCTCGAGGTCGCAGACGCGTTGATACAGCACGTCTGTCTCCACGAGCTCGCTAGGCATAACTACGTTCTTCCAAGAGCGCATCCTCCTACACGGTGTCGCGGGATCGAAGGGCGCGAGTCCAAAGTGCTCATCATTGGCCTACTGATCACGGATGTAGAACCATTTATCCCTCCACCCTTGGACGGACTTCATGAGCTTGATGTCGAAGTAGGTGGCGGATGGGTCGATGTGGATTCCGCAACCACCTACATCGTAAACTAAAGAGCCAGATGCAGACTGGCGCTTCAATTTGAAGATGCGCTTGAAAAGGCCAAAGTTTGGCTCGATTCCGAGCCAGCACTCGCAAAGTGTGATGAAGCAAGAGATGTGGAGGATCGAATTTGGGGATAGCTGATGGAGCTGGAGCCCGTAGAAACAAGAAGACCCCTAAAAAGGGGTGAAGAGGCAAGGAGAGACCGCGAATGATGAATGCTAGAAGCATCACTCGAAAACCAGCGGGAGGAGCAGGAATGGTCTCACCGCTGGGGACGCGCGCGTCGGTGACTACAGCGAACAACACCCCGTCTTGGCAAATAAGACGGAGATCAGACGCCTTGATGATGGAAGGGCGCCATGCACCATTCGTGACGCGGGTGCCCGCGACCTTCTTCTTCCCGCCGGCGGCGGTGCTGGTGCCCGCAGTGGCGGAGCCGCCCTTCTTCTTCACCGCGGCAACAGTGTCCGCGGAATCAGCAGCAGCGCCTCCCTTCTTCTTCCCCATTGCACGACAGCGATGCGAGCGAAGAAAGTAGCTTGGAAATGAGCGGAGCTGGTCCAACATCGTGGAGGAAACGGGCGCAGAGGAAAGCAGAGGAGCAGCAGCAATGGCGTTGGCAACAAGGAAGAATGAGCACAGATGGGAAAAATTACCGCCGTAGCGCCGCTACTTAACCCCTGGAAGATGCAATCCAACGGTTCAGAAAACCCTATTGGACGCGTGGCACACATCACGTTGGACACGTGGAGAAGGGGAAACGCGAACCGTCCCTCCACTACTCCCATTACACACAGAAATCGAGGAGGCGCAGTTAAAATAAATATTACGCACGCCCAGTCAAATCAAAGTCAGAAACTAGGACCCACTGCTCGTCACGTCCCGTCAAACTCGCTCACCGCGGACAACTGAGATCATTCAAGCGTCAGCACTGATGTCATCAAAGCTACGCAGCGGACAACTTCGACTACTTTAGTCCTTGCTAGAGTCTTTGACTCCACCAAGCACTCGGGGGCTACTCCCATAGGGAGCGCTGGCCACGCACCCTATGATTTTTCTTTTCTTTTTACAGGAACATGGACAATCAGAAGCAAACCCAAACCATTCGAAATACGATTCGACTATGGACATGGGTTACTCCCATAGGGAGCGCTGGAAAAATTCGACTGAAACAAGCAACCAAAAGACGACCGTAGTCGCAAAGGTTATTTAGTCCCTGCCTAAGTCTTTGACTCAACCAGGCACTCGGGGGCTACTCCCATAGGGAGCACTGGTCGCGCACCCTATGATTATTTATACAGAAAACTATGTGTTGATAACATCCGCACTCAAAGCTCATGGCGACACCGCCTCATAATTTTCCCTACAAAGAGACTGTGTCTCCTGGGTCACCCGAATCGTCTCCGCGATGATAAAATTCGGATGCCGCGCTTACAGCGTGAAGGTAAGACCTGAATAAGGCCTGGCAAACGCATTTATCTGCGCACTACCAGAAATGTATCCGTACCTATAGGTACGATGGACATGCCTTGACGGACGCGTCGAGTGCTCACACCCATATATCTGGAATTCGACTCCTGTAAGACCTCCGCGGCCTGAGTCGAATTACGCTAGCACTTTTCCGGATTCGAGTCCGGGGACTCGAATCCGAGTAGATTGCGTTGTTTCACCCTAAGGTGGTTAACTGATACCAATACTTCGGTTATATCAGGCACGTATATCAACAATCCCTATGAGACAAATAAAAGCAGTCGAAATGCACTCATTCAGGCACTCGAAGACTTCGAAAAGTCCCAAGTCGAATCTGCGATTCCACTAGACACTCGGGGGCTACTGGCATGGGTATACCCTACAGGTACTCGAGCTTGGTATATACGGTCCAAATACGTACAGGAGCACGGTGTCGCCAAGGCCAAACAAAGGACTCGAGTAACCTACGGACTCTCGATTGCT
The DNA here is from genome assembly GCA_910589775.1 of Avena eriantha. NCBI lineage: Eukaryota > Viridiplantae > Streptophyta > Magnoliopsida > Poales > Poaceae > Avena > Avena eriantha. The sequence goes on along the minus strand of OU342746.1, from coordinate 224,448,688 downwards.
TTAAGAACAGAAGAAGTTAAAGATAGAAAGTTTGAAGGGGAAAAACCCTAACTTGTAACTGACTCGACCTGCTACCCCGAGACCTAGCCTATCTATGTAAAGGCTAGGAGGGGGCGGCGAGGAGGACACACGCAACCCTAGTTTCCACAATTCTCGCCAGATTACATCTGCGCATCATTGTAACTTTCGATTCCTTCGATAATTCCACGAGCAGACAAGCAGGAGTAGGGACCCTCTACGAGGCCTGAACCTGGGTAAATCTTTGTCCACTGTGTGCTTGTTTGCTAGCCGATAGATGTCTCTAGCGCTCCCTCCTTCTCCAAATCCAAGTCCATAACAATGGGCATTGATGAGTTAACCCTCGTCAGCATCACTCTCAAATATCTCTCCAAAGTATGGTTGTTCATGCTTGGTATCTGAAATTTAAACACCTATTAAACAAGTGATTGCAAAGTGAATATAATGAAGGAGTCTACTCATAGGGACTTGTAAGAGGCCTAAACATGCATCAAAACTATATCTCTAAGCATCAAACAAGCTTACAAGCTCTCATAAGCAGTCACCTACAACAGCAAAATACTCAAGATATAATCCACTAAACACAAATCTAATTGGACAAGGGGAGGAGTCACATACCAAGGAACAAATGCTCCAAATTTCAGCAAGAAAGATGGGCTGAGCAAGGAGATCGAAAAAATCGAGAGCAAGCACAGCAACAACGCAATTTTGAGAAATGAACTGGAGCTTGCTCGGAGAGAGAAGAAAGTGGCAGTTGAGAGAGCTAGTGGGGGGCTAGGGGTGGCCCACACCAGGGCATGGCGCCACCCAGGGCAGGCCGCGCCACCAGGTGGTGTGCCTGCTGAAGTGGATCGTATGGGCACCTAGAGGGGGGGGGGGTGAATAGGTGCTACACCAATTTTTAATTCTTTTTCAAATTAGGCTTAGCACAAAGGTAAATTCTCTAGATAAACTAATGTGTGGAATTTCCCTATATGCAAACCCATCTACTAGCGAGTAAAGAGCGAGTGGAAGAGGAACGAGTGAACCAAAGTGAAGCACGCGGAGACACAGGATTTGTTTGACCGCAGTTCCTTCCTTGTTAAGGGAAGTACGTCTGCGTTGGAGGGGTGGGCGGTACTAAGAACACCACGCCACAAAAGGCCTCACCCTGTTCTCCGATGGATCTCGCCACAACAGGCCTGATCCACCTTCCACTATAGGGACCCTTCGAGGCGGGCACCGGCGCCTTTACACAACTAGCGGGGCAACAACTCCACAACAACTTGGAGGCTCCCGAAATGACAACAAGCTGCCAAAAGAACAAAGTTGTCAAATACAATAACAAGATCTAGGTATTAACAAGAATACTAGATTAGGGATTTCTCCAAGTGAATGGAGAGGAGTTGAAGCTCTTGATTCTTGATGTTGATGATGAACTTCTCCTCCTTCAATTCCACCAAAGATCAAGACCTTCGGGTGGTGAAGTGGGAGATCGAGATTTAGAGCTCTTGCACAAGGTCTGGTCAAATTCGAGTGAATCAAGAGTTCTGGAAGTTGGGGAAGAAGGGATACTTATACCCCTTCCAAAAACCAGCCGTTGCACACTTTGGGGGCCGGATTATCCGGCCCAAGTGGGGCCGGATTATCCGGTCTAGGGAAACTCCGCCCAGACTCGGAATCTCCGGCAGAAAATCCGCCCCCTCACAGTGAGACGCGCCGAGCTTGCCCTTGATCATCTTCTGGGGGCCGGATTATCCGGTCCTATGCGAAGGCCGGATTATCCGGCCTGGGGAAGAAAAACCGCCCCAGTTCGAATTTTTCGGGAGAAAATCTGACCGGATACCGAGCGACGCGCCTTGGCTCTTTTTGCATGAAAACTGGGGGCCGGATTATCCGGCCCTTGTGAAACCCGGATTATCCGACCTGGGGAGGAAAAACCGCCCCAGTTCGGATTTTCCGGGAGAAAATCCGACTGGACACAGAGCGACGCGCCTCGGCTTCCTTGAGAGATGAGGTAGGCCGGATTATCCGGCCCTTGGAGGGGCGGATTATCCGGCCCCCTCAAAACTTCCTGCACACTTAGCACACATGAAAAGTCTCCATAGTATTGTTATCTAACACGCAAAACAAAGGAAAACATGAAATGTTCTTTCAATCTCCCCCTTTTGGTGTTAGATGAAAATACCAGGATTTGCAGGAGAAGACACAAGACAAACAACGATAACTATGAAAGGACTCCCCCTCAATGTGTGCACAATAGAGTTTTGCATTGGAATACAATGCACCAAATAGGTGAATCTATTCCATAGACATAAGGGCAAAAGCACATATCACCGAAGTAGAGAATAGGCATCCTTGACAAAATCACAATTATTATTGGATAACCATTATGAGCGCGCGCCTTCCGTGATAAACCTCCAGCAATAGGATATGAATAGATATAGCCATGAGCATAATCCATGATATGAAGTCCATAGGTACCATCCAGACAACCACATAAAGTCTCAACCACAAATCACAAACCATGAATTAAAGTTCTAAATGGGCATAAGCAAGAAATAACGAATAAAAAGTGCAAGTGCTTATTCCCGACCCATGCAAATCCACGGACAACCTAGTAGAACTACTTCTCCCCCTTTGGCATCGAGACACCAAAAGGGAGAAGAGCGATGCTAGCGCCCCATGGGATCACTCATCATAGTCCTCGTCCTCTTCTGCATGCTCTTCCTCATCCTCATCCTCAATTTCCTCAGTGTCACCTTCCTCATCATCAGCATCAGCAGCAGGCGCAGAGGGGAACAAGTGACGCTCCAGCTCACCATAGTTCAGCCCGGAGGAAGAGTTCCACCGAGCATACGGAGTGGGAAGTGTAGGAGCCGGAGGAGCACCCGAAGCGCCAGACACGTGGTGGAGAATTAGCTGCTGGGAGTGAGCCAACTCATGGCGCTGCCTGTATGCCTCGTACGGACCCTTGCGCGTGTCCACGCCCATGCAAAGAATGTGACGCTGGAACCAGTTTAGCTGCTTGATCTCACGGGCCATGGAGGCACTAGGGGCCGGCGAGCATCCCTCATGAGGCCCTCAGGAGAAGAGGAGGGGTGAGCAGTCTTCCGAACCTTGTTGTATATCTTCTTGGCCTTGTGCACCGAGTCAATATGGAACTCCTCGGCAGGAAGCAGGTGGCGGATGAGCATCATAATGTATGGCGCATAGGGAATGGACAGACGGTTGAACATAGCATCACATAGCTCATGGTAGATGAACTCCATGACATCCAGCCTGTACTGCACTGACTCGTCCTCGCAGGAGGCAACCTCATGAGAAAATTGAAGTAGCTGAACAAGGTGACCATGGATGCTGTCATGTTGCCCCCACTCGGTGTAATAGAGTCACGGAAGAGACCCACCAAGGCAGCATAGATGGGGGCAAGACCAGCCACAGTACCGACAATTCCATTGTCCACAGTGCACGGAGAGAGAGCTGCATCCTTGTTGGGCTTCAACTGAGTGATGATGCGGTGGCCACTGGCTCTATCCCTGCTGCGGAAGGAGTACCCCAGAACCTCAGCAAACACGTGAAAATCAGCAGTCATTGGCCTATCATGAGTCATCCACTTCATAGTGCGACGCTCATTCCCACAAATCACCAAAGTGGAGAAGAACTGCTTCACCACCTCAGAGTCAAAGGAGCACTGGAGAGACATGAGATGGTGCAGCCCCATCCTCTCCGCCACATACATCGCATCCACAAGATGCGCCTTCTCCAAGGCATCAGCAAGTACCATAGGGTGCGTAGGCCTAATGTTCAGCCTGGCATAGATGTCTTCATAAATCCCCTTCTGTTCGGCACACCAAATGCGGGTATCCCCCAGCAACATCATCACGAGGCAGCTCAGGCAAACAAGTCACCGGTGACGGATGTGGCAGAGAAGGAGACTGTATCCAAAGCCCTGTAGTTAATCTTGGGCTCCTTTCCCTTCCTCTTGGACAACCCTTCCTAGTCCTCTTGGATTGTTCAGCCATTTGCTCTCTCTTCGTTTCTTCCTTCTCCTCAATTCAACTTCGTCCACTAGGTTACCTTGACCGTCGTCCCGAAAGTACTTGGCGCGAGGACGGCGCTTGTTAGGTCTTGGAAACACCGGAACCACCTGTGAGGAGAATAAGGGGCGATAGCAAGGGATAAGCATACACCACAAGATCCAGGAGAGAGCATGGAAAAGTAGTCAAAAAGTTCATAGGACAAAACTACTCAATGCATATACATAGTGAAACCGAAGCAGAATTGAATCTTGTCAGGCCGGATTATCCGGCCTGGCCAAGGGCGGATAATCCGGCTCCTGGCAGAAATTTTCGATTTCACCAATAATGCATGCAAAAAAAGTAGATAGGGCCATAGCCCTGCAAACTGTAAGAACTACTGAGTGTGTCTATGTGAAAACACATCCCTTCTAGACAACGTTCCACCCAACAGATACAACATCTAGCCAAAGATGGGGAGAGAGGGAGTTACCTCACTCATTGGAGGAAGTAACGCGGAGGAGAAGGTACCCGGAGGCGCGGAGGAAGAAGATCCGGGGAGGCCCTGGAAAATCCGGTGGCCGGAGAAGCTCGGGGAGGGTGAGGGGCGGACAGGCGGCGGCTGGGATAGAAGGAGAGGGCTGGGGGAGAAGTGCTGCTCGATATGAGCCCTCCCCCCCGAGTCCTGCCCTTTAATATCGAATCCGCCAGGGCCGGATTATCCCGCCAACACTTGGGCCGGATTATCCGGCCTAATTCTGGATTCTGTTATACACAGAACCAGGCCCGCGCGTCCCCAAACAACACCCCCACAAGGTGTACAAGGGACTTGTGTGCAAAGAATAGATGGCTTAGGGGTAGGGAAGGCTTAGGATTGAGAAAGCCAAACTGAGATGGTACTAGACACTCAAATTTCAAAATCCAAATCAATAAAAGCCAAGATTGAGTGTGATTCCCATAAGAACATGAGAGAGCAAAATAACATCCAAAAAGATCCAATTTTCCACAAGGGATGAGGGCGGTGGCCGAAGCCACCTTGTTGGAGTGTATGGTGTGACACCGCGAAGATATATCTTGGGTTCACGACCAATACTCATCAATAAGCTCACATATCACAACATGATATTAAGAGAAATGATATAACTTGCTATTGGCATTATGGGGGGAGGGTTAGCCCAATAAGTTAGGACCACACTCCCCCTATATCCATGCCCACACCTAGACCAAACAAGGATTGAGACGTACGAGTGAGTGCATGGGTAATCAAGACAAACTCCCGGATCAATGATATTTAGCTCATTCCTCAAATAGCAGAATCTTTCTTCATCAAGTGGCTTTGTAAAGATATCTGCCAGTTGGTTCTTCGTGCTCACAAAAGATAGATCAACATCGCCTCGAGCAACATGGTCACGAATAAAATGACTCCGAATCTCAATATGCTTCGTCCTTGTGTGTTGAACTGGATTGTACGTAATTTTGATAGCACTTTCATTATCACATAAAAGAGGCACTTTGTCACAATTGACACTGTATTCCTTTAAAGTTTGCCTCATCCAAAATAATTGAGTACAAGCGCTGGCAGCAGCAACATATTCAGCTTCGGCGGTGGAGAGAGATATAAATTCTACTTTTGGAGGACCAACATACAAGAGATCTTCCCAAGAATTGACAAGCTCCAGAAGTGGATTTCCGATCATCCTTATCACCAGCCCAATCTGAGTCAGTATAACCACATAAAGAGAAATTGGAGCCCTTGGGATACCAGAGACCAAAGTTGGGGGAATGAACCAAATATCGAAAGATCCTCTTGACCGCCACTAAGTGGCTTTCTTTAGGAGCTGCTTGATACCTTGCACACACTCCCACACTCAACACAATATCGGGTCTAGATGTGCAGAGGTAAAGAAGAGAGCCGATCATGGACCGGTATACCTTTTGGTCCACATCTTTACCGTGAGGGTTGAGTTCGAGATGACACTTTGTTCGCATCGGAGTAGCGACACCATTTAGATCCGTCATCTTGAATCTCTTGAGCATGTCTTGGATGTACTTTGCTTGATTAATAAAGGTTCCTTCTCTAAGTTGCTTGATCTCGAATCCAAGAAAGAACCGTAATTCCCCCATCATAGACATCTCAAACCTGTCAGTCATAAGCTTTGAAAATTCATCGTTAAAAGCTTTGTTAGTAGAACCAAAAATGATATCGTCTACATATAGTTGGCATATGAAGAGCTCCCCCTTAACCTTCTTAGTAAAAAGAGTGGGGTCAATTTGCCCAACTGCAAAGCCATGATCTAACAAAAGCTCTTTAAGGTGCTCATACCACGCACGTGGGGCTTGTTTAAGGCCATAGAGTGCCTTATCGAGTTTGTAGACATGGTTGGGGAAGTTAGGATCCTCAAACCCCGGGGTTGCTTTACGTATACCAACTCATGTAGAGGACCGTTAAGGAAGGCACTCTTGACGTCCATTTGCTGCAACTTGAAATTGTTATGAGCAGCATAAGCAAGTAGGATACGGATGGACTCAAGGCGAGCCACAGGAGCATAGGTCTCACCGAAGTCGATGCCCTCAACTTGGGAGTAACCTTGTGCCACAAGTCTGCCTTGTTCCTCACAACAATGCCATTCTCATCTTGCTTGTTCTTGAAAATCCACTTGGTGCCGATAACATTGCGGCACTCTTTGGGTTTCTCCACTAGTTTCCAGACTTTGTTGCGCTCGAAATTATTCAATTCTTCATGCATCATTCTTCATGCATAGAAACAACCCAGTCTGGGTCTTCAAGAGCTTCAAAGACCTTCTTAGGTTCCACCATGGAGATATGAGCTTGATGCTTACCAAAACTGGCCAATTCTCTTCTTGTAGACACCCTTCGTCGAAGATCACCAACAACCTTGTCGAGAGTGTGACCCCGCAACTCAAGGTTACGATCCGCCCGAGCCTTGCGACGAAGTTCAATAAGTTTGTTGTCTCTTGGTGGAGGAGATTCATCACTTGAGTCTTCATAGGAAGCATTTTCTCAGCCTTTATCAGTAGCTGGAACATCAGTAGCAGGTGGTGGAGATGCATGCCCTTGAGGTGAATCCGAAGCCATAACAGGAGGCTACAGAACTGGAGAGTCAGGGCCGGATAATCCGGCCGATGAAGAGGCCGGATAATCCAGCCTGGGAGAACTTGCAGCAGCTTCATCAGGAAGCCTGGGACTTGCTTGAACTGGCGAGGAGCCGGATAATCCGGGGTCAGCCGGAAAATCCGGCCTGGAGCTTGTATTGATATCTTCACCACCAGGAGCTGCATGGTCAGCTGGAGCGGGGTGGCTGGATAATCCGGTATCCACCGGAAAATCCGGCCTGGAGCTTTCTGGAGCATCTTGACCTTCAGCAGTTGATGGATATGCTGTAAAAGTTGCCCCCGTGGTTGGAGCATGTTGCGTATGTGTAGATGAGGGCTCTATATGAGTAGAGCATTGTCCTTCCCGGCCCGCCACAAGGGGTTTCTCAATGGGGCGAAAGAATCCCACGCCCATTCTTCTTATGGCATCTTGGGATATTTCAACATCTGCATCACAAACACCAACTTGCTCCGCACGGGAACCGTCATTTTCCTCGAACACCACACTACAAGATTCTACAACAGTTCCGGAGAGCTTATTGTAGACTCTATAAGTGTGGGATTCGGCACCATAACCAACAAAAATACCTTCTAGAGCCTTAGATTCAAACTTAGATAAACGAACTCCTTTAATAAGAAAGAAACACTTACACCCGAATACCCGAAAGTATGAGATGTTTGGCTTGTTACCGGTAAGTATTTCATACGGAGTCTTGTCCAAAATCTTGCGGAGGTATAAACGGTTGGATGAATGACAAGCAGTAGAGATTGCTTCAGCCCAGAAATTATATGGAGATTTGAATTCGGCCAACATTGATCTTGCCATGTCCATTAGAGTTCGATTCTTCCTCTCGGCTACACCATTTTGTTGAGGGGTGTACGCAGCGGAATATTGATGTCTTATCCCCTCTTCACTTAGGAACTCATTTAAGGTGTAGTTCTTGAACTCCGAGCCGTTATCACTCCTTATAGCCGAAATGGGGACGTTGTGTTGACGTTGAACCTCGTAGGCGAACTCGATGACAGTTTGTTGAGTTTCACTCTTCAACTTGAAGAAATAAACCCAAGTGTATCTTGAATAATCATCAACAATCGCAAGACAATACTTCTTTCCACCGAGGCTTGCATGAGATGGAGGTCCAAAAAGATCCACATGAAGTAGCTCCAAAATCCTTTTTGAAGAGATAATTGTTTTCCTTCGATGAGGAGAATCATGCATTTTCCCTTCAACACACGCCCTGCAAACACGATCTTTGGCAAAAGAGACATTTTCTTTTAGTCCAAGAATGTGGCCACCCTTGTGGAGACTTTGCAAAGTTCTTATATTGACGTGGGCTAGTCGGCGATGCCATAGCCAACCCGCGTCAGCCTTTTCAAAAAGACACATCGGACCTGTAGTGGTTTTCCCCGAAAAGTCCACCACGTACAGGTCGTTTTCGACATATCCCACGGAAGCGACTTTTAGAGACTTGCTCCACAAGAGTACCACTAAATCAGCATCAATGTAAACTGCAAAGCCCATCTTACCAAGGGCACGAACTGAAAGTAAGTTATACCCGAGGGTCTCAACAAGCATGACGTCCACGAGAGAGATATCATGAGCCACCACAACTTTGCCGAGACCCAATACCTCAGATTTTGAATTGTCACCATAGGAGACGGTAATGTGATCAAGGTTTGGCCGCATCTCCGTGATGATCTCCTTGCTTCCGGTCATATGACTCGTACAACCGCTATCGAGTACCCATTTAGACCCACCGGAAGCATAGCCCTGCAAGAAAATTACTTCTTGGTTTTAGGTACCCATTTTTTAATGGGTCCTCTCATGTTAGTAACAAGGGTCTTGGGAACCCAAATAGACCAAGGAATGTAACAACCATAAGGCCCTACATAACTAGCATCACCATAAGAATCACAATATAGTTCGAAGTTAGGATTGTTGATCCCTGCAAAACCATCATAATTAGTCTTGTCATTGGTAATGTTGCTAGTCTTCGATTGAGCAGTCTTGTTCTTCTTCTTCTTGTTTTTCTTGCTCTTTATCTTGGGTATGTAACCAAGACCTTCTTTACTGTTGTTTGTCCTTTGCCTGCTCAGTATCTCATCAATAACCCCTTTACCTTTGTGTTGAGAACTCCTTGCAAGATCTTCTTTTCCAAAGGATGAAGAGGAGGTACTTGGCACATCATACCGTTTCAATTGAGTTTGGAGCTGGTCATGAGACTCATTTAGAGTAGAATGATCACTCTTCAATGCCTTGTGAGCACTTTCAAAATCATCAAACATCTCCAAAAGTCTAGCATGAACAACCCCAAAATCAATCTTTTCTTTCTTTAGTTTCTTTACCTTGGCAAGAGCATGGTCACGTTCTTTAATGAGCTGAGCCACAACTTCTTCTTGTGACTCCTCTAGGGATTTGAGTCTTTCTTCCAAAGAAACTCGAGTTTCCTCTTCCTCTTCCAAGGCATTCTTCAAAGAGGCTATCTCCAAGGCATCTTCTCTTTCAATTCTGCCCTTTTCTTCAAGGAGATCTTCGGCTTGAGCAAGTTGACTCATAAGAGCATCAAAATGGAGTTTGTGCTCACCTTGTAGGTTAGTGAAAAAAGTATCCAAGGCAATAACTTCTTCTTTCATTTCAAGACTGTCATGATCATCCATATCCAAAATTATGTTAGTCTTAGGAAATGAGGAGTTAGAAGTTGATACCTCGGATCCTCTTGCCATTAGAAAAGTGGCGTTGTTGTTGATGGCGTTCTCGTTCGGCGAGTCGAAGAGAGAGGAGGGAGTCGATGTGGTGGCTATAGCAGCCACTTCGCGGGAACTATCATCCTCCTCTTCATCTTCACTTGCGGAGGAGTATTCCTCTTGAGCTACAAGGACCATCTTGGGTTGCTTCTTGAAAGGGCCATTCTTCTTAGCAAACGGCTTCTTGTTCGGAGCTTTGGATTTCTCTTTGAGAATGAGCCTGCCACCATTGTCTTCTCTATTTTGATAAGGACACTCGGCTACAAAGTGCAGTCTATCTCCACAGTTGAAGCAAGTTCTCAATCTTGGGCCACTTTCTCTTCTTCCATTGACCCATTCTTGCACTCAAGTTCAGACTTGGCTTTGGCAGGGTCCTTCCAAAAGTTCCTTGCATAGAATGCCATGTACTCACCATGAGCATGTTTGACCTCATTAGGGCAGTCCATGGATACCCTCTCAAAAACTCCTTCATCGTCCTCTTGCTCAACAACATTGGCTTTGAGAGCCACATTGACACCCTTTTGCATTCCAATGGCCCGAGCACAGGCATCTTCAGCATTCTTTGCCACCACTTTGAATGACGCCATTTCTTGCATGACTTCATTGGAGGTCATTTGATGATAGTTGTGTCTACCTTGCAAGCTCTTCAAATCCGTCGGTTCGAAAGGCATTAAGGCACTCACATACTTTCTTTTTATCCATGCATCATCAATGTGAGTGGCCTATGCTTCCGAAATGTTGTTGTGATGCCCTTGAGTCTTCTATACATGTCCTCATGGTTTTCACCATCCAACATGTAGAATCCCTCGGCTTCGTTACTAAGGGCATCATACCGGTTTCTTCTCATGCTTTCATTTCCAACAAAAAGGTCCGTAAGAGCATCCCACGCCTCTTTAGCTGTGTTGAGATGTTCAATGTGTGGCATGTCCTTGGGACCCACACCCAGCTGTATCATGTGGAGAGCAGTGGCATTCAACTGGCTATCCACAACTTCCCTTCTTGTTAGATTGGTTTGATCTCCAATATGAAGACCTTCTTCAATAATCCTCCACAATTCAATAGAGGAGCTGCAAACATGAGATTTCATTAGAAATTGCCATTGGTTAAAAGAAGATGCAGTGAGCTTGGGTGGATCACCCCTATTGTTTATATGAGGATGAGGGATAGGTGGGTCGGGGGAATATACGTGGAGAACCTCACTATATTCCTCCTTACCACTTCCCTTTTTGGAGGTGGAGCCATTTAGTTTTTAACCTTCCACATCATCATCCTTGGATCCGGTGTTACCCTTTTCCTTAGATGATGGTGTGGGAGCCTCAGAGGAGGATGGAGATGGGGCTATGGATGATATAAGGCGAGCAATCATTTGATTCATCTCCTCCATCTTGGCCTCAAAGGATTTCAACAAGGTTGTTTCCAATGACTTGAGATCATCCATTGTGACCTTATCCACAACCTCATTTTCATCATCCCTGGTACCCATACTACTCTTAGGCGGTTAAGCCCGAATTAAGAGCCGGGGCTCTGATACCAATTCAAATGGATCGTATGGGCACCTAGAGGGGGGGTGAATAGGTGCTACACCAATTTTTAATTCTTTTTCAATTTTAGGCTTAGCACAAAGGTAAATTCTCTAGATAAACTAATGTGTGGAATTTCCCTATATGCAAACCTATCTACTAGCGAGTAAAGAGCGAGTGGAAGAGGAACGAGTGAACCGAAGTGAAGCACACGGAGACATTGGATTTGTTTGCCCGCAGTTCCTTCCTTGTTAAGGGAAGTACGTCTGCGTTGGAGGGGTGGGCGGTACTAAGACCACCACGCCACAAAAGGCCTCACTCTGTTTTCCGATGGATCTCACCACAACATGCCTGATCCACCTTCCACTATAGGTACCCTTCGAGGCAGGCACCAGCGCCTTTACACAACCAGCGGGGCAACAACTTGAGGCTCCCGAAATGACAACAAGCTTCCATAAGAACAAAGTTGTCAAATACAATAACAAGATCTAGGTATTAACAAGAATACTAGATCAGGGATTTCTCCAAGTGAATGGAGAGGAGTTGAAGCGCTTGATTCTTGATGTTGATGATGAACTTCTCCTCCTTCAATTCCACCAAAGATCAAGACCTTCGGGTGGTTGAAGTGGGAGATCGAGATTTAGAGCTCTTGCACAAGGTCTGGTCAAATTCGAGTGAATCAAGAGTTCTGGATGTTGGGGAAGAAGGGGTACTTATACCCCCTTCCAAAAACCAGCCGTTGCACACTTTGGGGGCCAGATTATCTGGCCCAAGTGGGGGATGGATTATCCGGTCTGGGGAAACTCTGCCCCAGACTCGGAATATCCGGCGGAAAATCTGCCCCCTCATAGTGAGACGCGCCGAGCTTGCCCTTGATCATCTTTTGGGGGCCGGATTATTCGGTCCTATGCAAAGGACGGATTATTCGGCCTGGGGAAGAAAAACCGCCCCAGTTCGGATTTTCCGGGACAAAATCCGACCGGATACCGAGCGACGCGCCTTGTCTCCTTTTGCTCGAAAATTGGGGGCCGGATTGTTCGGCCCTTGCGAGACCCGGATTATCCGACCTGGGGAGGAAAAACCGCCCCAGTTCGGATTTTTCGGGAGAAAATCCGACTGGACACAGAGCGACGCGCCTTGGCTTCCTTGAGAGGTGAGGTAGGCCAGATTATCCGGCCCTTGGAGGGGCGGATTCTCCGGCCCCCCTCAAAACTTCCTGCACTCTTAGCACACATGAAAAGTCTCCATAGTATTGTTATCTAACACGCAAAACATGAAATGTTCTTTCAGAAAGGCCACCTGATATTCATCATGAGCGGCATCGTAGGCCACCTCGAACTCGGGCTACAATTTCAAATACAATGAATCTCATCAGCACTTAGCCATGTAGGAACAAAAGTTGTAAAGATGATAAAAATGAGGAAAACTTACATCATCTCTAGAGGTGGATCGACGAGGCTGGCTACGAGGCGGGATAGGGGGCGTCAGCTGGGTGGGTAGCCTCGAGACGCGTGAAGCTCGTGGTGAGGGTAGGCATGACCTTTTTTATTAAGAATCTTAAGACTGCCATGCTGCAATCTGTGCCCAATAGGAGCAACGACTACTCATAGGTCTCCACGTGAATGTTGTCATCCACATGCGGGTGACGAGCCTTCACCATCGTGTTGTAGGACCGCAAGTCGTTCTCGGCAATGCCGAAGAACACGGGGAGCGAGGGCCGAGGGCTGAGGCTCCGAGAGATCAGGCTTCCTGAGATGCCGATGACCAACAAGTATAGGGGGTGTATCGCAGTATTTTTGATAAGTAAGAGTGTCGAACCCAACGAGGAGCAGAAGGTGTTGACGAGTGGCTTGGAGCAGGAATTCTTTGTAAATACTTAGTAAACAGAATTTTAGGTTTTTTTTGATAATACAGATAAATAAAGTACGAGTAAATAAAAGACAATGACAATAGGTGCAGCAAGTGTCCCAATCCTTTCTTTAGCAAAGAACAAGCCGGTTGTATTACTTAAGATGACCAAATGTTCTCGAGGACACATGGGAATATCGTCAAGTGCTTTCGCTTCATATAGTTGATTAATCTTCTTTAGTTTGATAAGTGTTGTGTGGGTGAACTTGTGCTAATGTACCGACCTTCTTAGGACTAATACATACTTGTGATTATACCCCTTGCAAGAATCCACAAGTACAAGAAAGTAATTATGATAGAAACCTAACCACAGCTTTAAACTCTAAGATCCTGATATCCCTTGTGTAAAGGTTTCCTAACGGGGGTTCAGGTTTCTGTCACTCCGGCAACCCCTACAATTAGTAGCCAAATACACAATGCATTCCCCTATTCCCATAAAGGTGAAGTGACATGTAGTCGACGTTCGCATGACACCACTAGAAGAATAACACCATAACTTAAATAACAAACTATTGAATCTTTCTCAACACAATTCCACTACTAACAACATGACTTCTCCCATGTCCTCAAGAACTAAACGAACTACTCACAAGACATCATATGGATCAAGATCAGAGATAATATAATGATAAGTAACAATCTGAACATAATAATAATTCAATGGTTCCACTCAATAGCATCAACTATAACAAGTAATCAACACCGGGAAAGTTTCCCCTAAGAACTATGCAAGATTCAACCCAAAGCGGTATGGAGTGGTGATGATGGTGCTGGTGGAGATGATGATGATGATCCCGATGAAGTCCAGCTTGATGGTGGTGTTGATGGCGACGATCTCCCCTCTTCTGGAAGGAATTCCCCCAGCAGAATTCTGTCTGCCGGAGAGATCTTTCTCTCTCTGTACTTTTCCGCCCCGCAGAGGCGGCGGAATCTTTCTGTGGTCGCTCCCCTAGGCTTAGGGTTTCGTGGGGATAATATATGCCAAAGGGGAGAGCCGGGAGTGGGCCAGGGTGGCCACCCCACCTGCTAGCGCGACCTAGGGTGGTGTGGCCCCCCTGTGGCCCAACTCCACTCCCCCTTCTGGCATCCTTTGTCTTCTGGAAAAATAGGATTTTCCATGTCTTTTTCCGGATTTTCTAATCTTGGCAAATTTCACCTCCAAACGGCCCCTTTTCCATCAGAATCCTGACTGCAGCGGTCCATGCTCCAAAAGTTATCAACCATGCAAAAACAGATGAAATAACATAACTATCATCTATTAATATGAAATATATCAATGAATAACAGCAAATTATGATATAGAATAGTGATGCAAAATGGACGTATCAGACGCATCTTCTCATAGACGGCGACGTCATGAATCACCTCCCCGGGTAGTACCTCGACCACCTGCATCGCGAAAATAAATGTTATGCGTATCAAGTAGGAACATGACGGAAAATAAAGGCATGTCGTTCCATGCATATACATACCATCTTCCCCTTGAAGCGGTCAAAGATGTGGTTTCCCGTGCAGTGTGTTCCACCCTTGCCTCAGTTCTCCATGTTTCGCCTCACCACGGCTGCAAACTCTTTGTCTTCCCCGAGCCACCTCGTCCTAACCACCTCCTCCCATGTGTCTCGATGCGTCTCAGCCCACGCGGTGACAACCTGAAAATGCAATACTCAACTTAAGATAATGCAATGGCAACTTAAGCAGCAATGTAGAATCTCATTGAAATTTTACACACCGACATGTACTCATCCAGCGTCATCAAGTACTCAGGATTATGCTTCTTACCGACAATGTCCTACTTCTTGACCCTCACACCCTTGTCAGCCCAGAAGTGACTAGCATCCGTGACGTTTTGGTTGTACCCCACCTGTGGTGTCAACTTCACACTAGCCCCAAGTAAAGTCATGTTCAACTTCACCTATTCCTCCTCATCCACACGATAAAACCACTTCAATCATGCATAAAACAATTGTGAGAGTCATGAGTTAGCACGGTGGGGTCATCAACTATGAATGAAACTCGAGAAATATGTCTTACCCAAAACTTCGTGATCACAACTTTAGTAGCTATCTTGAAGCCCGAGACAGGGGCAGCCAGATAGTCCGTCCAAGTAGTGGCTAGCTTCCTAACGCCCTCGGGGGAAGTGTAATAGCCCGACCAGAACTTCCTAATCAAAGCTCCAACGAATCTGTTAGGCATTCGAGGCTAGGTCCCCTTAGGAAATGCCTAATTGGTACACAATAATCGAATATTAGTACACATGACAAATTATTTATGACCAACATGAAATTACAGGTTCAAAAATGCAAAATTAGTACACTTACTCAATGCCATCTGGAATAACAAGGGCTTTCGCCTCCTAGGTCTTATGCTCCTTCCTCTCGTCAAGGACTCTCGCTTCCCAACGATTCTGCAATTTCTACGGGGGGCACTGGCTCCTCCTCTCATGTCTAGAGTCTGCCTCGTCTTAAGACTCCATCTCCGTCTTCGCCTCTGCCTTGTCTCTAGATGGCCCCTCCAGGAACAACTCAGGAGACACGTCACTAGAAGCGGAGGGTGGTGGGTCAAAGTCCATGCCACCTTGTCCTCTTGCTCGACCTTGACCTCGTCCTCCTCCCGCACCGCCAAGATCGGGGTAACACATTGGGAGTTGTGAAGGAGATATGCCCTAGAGGCAAATAATAAATAGGTTTTTTTATTGTCATATCTCAATTAGTTTATAATACTTTTATATTGTGCTATAATTGTGCCAAGTAGAAACATTGTACAGGTGTGGTATGCAACAAACAAGTCCCTAGTAGCCTCTATTCATATTAATGCTTGTCACTAGGGCCGAGTGCCATGATTTCAGATCTGAACATGTTATTGATTCATTATGATAGTATTGTTTATGGTCTTATCTACAAGTTGTATACACACGTTGTTGTCCGGAACCGATGGCCCCGAAGTGACAGAAATCGGGATAACCGGAGGGAATGGCTTTGATGTGAGGATCACATGTGTTCACGGAGTGTTAATGCTTTGCTCCGGTGCTCTATTAAAGGAGCACCTTAATTGCCAGTAGTTCCCTTGAGGCCTCGCTGCAAATGGGCTGGCAGAACAAAAGATGTTGTGCAAGTTCTCATTGCGAGCAAGTATGACTATATATGGGACAAATGCCTAGGATTGTCTAGTACTTGGATGCTTTATCTTATTTATGTGCAATTGCCCTATGTTCTGATTGCTATGTGAATTGTCTTATCCATGAACGCCCGTCCATCCATCCATATGCCTACCGCACTCGAATCGCACTGTTTACTGCTATTGTTACTGCTGTCTTCACTTTACTACTGCTGTTACTTTACTATTCCTACTACAAAACGGTTGCTACTGATAAACTGTTGTGAGCAAGATTGTTTCCAGGTACAGCTGAGTTGACAACTCAGTTGTTAAGGTTTATAAATATTCGTTGGCTCCCCTTGTGTCGAATCAATAAATTGGGTTTCACTTCCCTCGGAAATACTGCGATACACCCCCTGTACATGTGGGTCATCATGCTTCACCGGATTGATCTGACGTGTGTACGTGTACATCAGCCATAATCTTTGAGATTGTTAAACGCTTTGGATCTATAAGGGTATGTGGATCTCACTCCTCCCGTTACTAGCATAGTACTAGATTGGATCTTGGTTTTGTTTCGCAATCTTGTAGGATTTTTTCATGCAACGAACCCATCAGTTTGTGTTCTTGGGCATCGTCGGCTCTTCTCAGGGGTGGAGGGAGTTCTTGCTGCTGAGTTGCGCGTGAATCACACAGCTTTAGCCGAAAGGACGGTCCTTTTATACGCCGTGGACATGTCTCTTCAACCTCCAGAGTTGAAGGATTTTTAGCCTTCGCCCCGCCAAGTGATATGTCCCTAGCGGCGTCAAGGTGGCCGATAGCAAAGGTTCAGCGACTTTGGAGAGGTCAAATGACCTGATAGTGTTTTCTACCTTAGTTTTAGGGTCCTCCTTACATATGTATAGGACTGTTCTATTTTCTCTTTCTTTCTCAAAGTCTTGAATATAGTTTGTACCCACCGCAGGTATTTTAATGGCAGCTCTCGTGGTCCTTCTAGACCCCTCTCGTGTTCAAACAAAAAACTTAAACTCCAGTATTGCTTTCATACTTTTTCCTGAAGAATTAATAGAAATACTTAATTTTTGGTAAAAAAATACCCGATATTTTCTATGATACTTGATTCCTCTGTAGTGTTTTTTCATGGCCAGTTGCTATCTTATCTCACTTTGCCTGAAACCAATTTGAGCACCCTCGGCTACGTGGGGTCGCTATACGGGCCCTGGCAGTTATAACAGAAATGACGACGATGATGGGTATGTTGACTGGGGGGGGGCATCCGGATCTACTGGCCGGCAGCTCGTCCGGGCCTGGTAGATTCGGCCCACCAGCTTTGGACCACTCCGAGCTTGGACGAGCAAGCTTTCAGGCACGCCGAAACAGTTTTGCCATGCATGTCGATCGAAAGTGGCCGGCAAAGCAAAGCCTAGTTCGTCCCCTCCTCCATCTGGAGCTGTTCCCAGGAGCTTGGTCCAAACCATGCATCGACTTGGGTCATGTACTAATCTGTACTACTACTCCAACTAGTACCAGTGAAACAAAGCAACAAAGCTAAAGCTCTCGTATATATGTAGGTCCAGAGACGAGATAAACAAAGTCTGGGGAAGAAAGCGTAGCTTTGAATCATTCGGTGATAATTGTATCTATATCTCGGCGCAGATTTGACCCACCTAGCTAGGTGATAATTGAAAAAACCTCAACTCGATCTAACTTTGCCACGAAAAAGATCACGCTTTGCCCGACACACGCACGCACGCATGTTTTTTCAAGCAGCTCAAAGTGGAGGGATCCTAATCTTTGATCTTTGCCTTAAAAAAAAGTAGAGGTACTCCGTAGTCACAAAAGATCAAGACTAAGCTTTCTGGCGCATTAAAATGTGCGAGATGTCCTTTTGCGGTCGGGCGGGGCCTCGCCGCTTGCCTGAGCGCCCCACGCAGCGCAGCAGATCGAGCATGCATGCATGCACGCGCAGGCACAGTGCACAGTGCACAGCAAAGGCTTGAATTTATGATTATTCTTCGCAAGATCCAAATCCTGCTCCCTCCCTCATCATTGCGCTCCATCGGAGGCGCCAAAGTACATCCGTATTACTACTAGGTTTATTAGGGAGTTTATGATCGATGGCGATGATTAAGGGGGCACGTAGACCCCCAGATAGATAGATAGACAGAGGATCCGCGTCAGTTAGATCATCTGATAATCCTCTGCTGGTACACCCAAATATCGCCTGACATCATTGACATGTGTGGATTTCTTACTATGAAAAATGTGCGGATTTCAATGGCAGCAACCATGCATTTTTGGTTCCCACTTATATCCACTTAAACGAAGAAGAACACCCGGTGGCATCCAAGATGGAGATGGGGCTATCTATCCCACTACTCTGGCTCTCATCACTCAACAAGGCTGGGTTGCCTGCCGGGTCCAGTCATTTTCGTCGCTCCCATCGATCGACCACTTCACTCTCACCATCATCAGTGTGCTCTGCACCCGCCGCTGTTGCGTTTTCGCAATGATTCGCGCAGGCGCAGCCACCAGCGCCGCTGTCAAAAACGCAGACAGACGACTTCTCGCTCGGACCGTTGGACAGATCATCGACTCAAAGTCCGGGAGGCAATGATAGATCGGTGTAATTGTGTGAATGATGTGGAGTGGCATCCGATGCAGGAACGATCAGCCGGTATGTACGTGCATGGCTTGGCTGGCAGGCGCGGTTAACGGCCGACGACGTGACGCTGTCCGATGTGGTGTGCTCTGGGCCTGGGGGAGTTCCTCGTGCTGTCGGCTAATCCGCGGTTTGGTGGCGAGGCCGGGGGTCCATGGAATCGATCTCGTGGTGGGAGGAGGTCGCCAAAGCTTGGTGTTTACTCCAGCGTCCAGAGGGTGTGCGTCAGTGGTCACGCCTAGCCTAGCCTAGTTTCTGGTGTAGGATCCATGATTGGATGGAGAAATCATGCATCATGTTCTGAGCTTATGAGTCGGAAAACTCGACCGGTGGAGTGGAGCTTCAGGGTTGCTCTGCAGCACTCCAAGCAGATATTTACAGTGATAAAAAGACGAAAATGCTAGACTTACTGATAAGGTGTTATGGAAACTGTTTACGGAATTAGCTGGAAGAGTCCGACTGGTTTAAAAAATTTACCTTCCCGTGATTTCCGCACCATGATTTCTCCTGCGCTCCCCACGTCAGCGTGTAGATACGATTCCAAAAAATCAGCATTGATAAAAACATGCATGGTGCTGAGAGAGATACCATGTTGCTAAATCTGCAACGTGGTGATAGTTGGCCCGGGACAAACACTTTTGGAAAAACTTGACGTTTTAAGTGATAAACACTTTTGTCTTCCGTATTATGGAAGAATACTCAAATTTTGTTTTGGCATAACCTATAAAGATGTGTTTATCTGACCCTGGTTGTAACATTTTACTATAAATCATATGCTGTCATTTCAACGGATCACGATGAAGCTCTTTTCAGTGTAAAAGCGGTAGTTAGTAAAACTTAATCTTTAAAATATAATAACAATTTTATAAATAATATTGTTGATCCTACCATGTCAAACAAGATTTGATTACATCTATCGAATACTCCATAGTTCTGTGGTTTATCGGGAAACATAAATCCATGGAACGATTCCTTGAACCTTAGGTGTTTTTGTTAAACTTGTAACTTAAATATTTTTCTTTTATGATCTAATCATAAATTCTTTATTTTATCGTTACAATGATTTTTTACTTCATCTTGAAATCATTTGAATATTTTTGAACATTTCATACTTCTTTCTAATTAAGTAAATATACATATATTTACTCAAATCTTTGGTTAAAGTATGTGATGTTTAAATGATCCACCACATACGTCTACATATAATGGACTATATATCAATATGCACAATGTCCAATACGATAGTCATTCGTTTCTCTTTGGCCTATGAACGGATTTTGAATCATTTTCAGTAAATTCTCATAAGCGTCAATTGATTCAAAAATCAAAAAACTCTAAAATTCCATCAACATAGAGTTTCTTCATATTTTCTTTTCGATATGATTTAAATGGCAGTGTTACTCATAAGTGATCTTCTAATCATTCGTCTTATGACATTTTAGCATCAGAGTTTATGGACGTGATTTATCCAACTAGATTTGTAAGAATTTATCCATCTTCAATGGAATAACAGTAATTATTTGAAAAACCATCGTTCTCATAATACCGGAACAAAATAACAAATCTTGAAGGGAAGCTTTGATGTAAACGAGAAACACAATAACATTTTATTTATTTTCGATGAACGTCATCACATATTCTTTTGCTAGTTACTTAGGCCATTATAGTTCATGAATTGTGTTGCTATGTATGACATTTCACACTAACTAATTCGGTATCTAATACCCAAGAACCATATTGTTTAACAAGCAAAGAATACACCCATAATGTGTATACCATTTATATATCTAAGCTGGACATTTCCAATATTTTCTTTTTCTGCCAAATATTTTTTAGATTCTCTTTTAGATTTTTATTTTCTTTTAAAAAAAATCTATCAATGTTAATAGTGGCGCCATACACATGACACATAGTTCAAAGCGTGTATAGTCAAATACTAGTACCTTTGGACTTGCACTTTGAAGTGGATCACCATCGTCAAATGTTTGGTGTTCTTTCAAATTTCATTACTTTTAGTAATCATTTTAATGTGGTAAACATTTTACCTACATCTTCTATCCATCCTTATCATTGACAACTTTCATGATCAAGCTACTATAGCTCAAAAGGACAAATCGTGAATATAATGTTAATTTCCAAAACCTTTTGGGTGATCAAGACGCCTAGCGTCTCCAATCTTTGCAAATTCTCATACAATACGAGAATATGCATTTTATTAAATTATATTCTATCATATTGCAACCAAACATTGTTTCAGATATCACAATATCTTGTACAGATGATGGTTTCTGAAATATTTTTCAGCTCCTAGTTAACGTTGAAATTAAAACAAATTTTCAATATCAAGAATCATGGAGGCAAGCATGATACTTAAATACTAACGCTAAAATTTGTTACTCTTGATTCAATACTATTTATTGAATTTCATGGAGTAAGTGAGGTTTTACTGAAAGTTTATAATAATACTTTAAACTTTAGATTGACACTTATAAAACAATAAGATGCTAGTTCGTTAAGTGAAAATCCATAATTCATAGTTCTATTATCTCAATCATAGCTAAATACAAGGTAGTAAATGAATGCCATTGACTACAATGAACTATACAAATTCACTTTGATTTAGTTTATGATTAATTGAGTTTAAATTAATCCAAATTACTAAATGAACTTCTACTCAAAATAACATCCCTCGAGTTATTTTGGTGATTACATGAACTAAATTCACTACACCACGACCGATTAACACGAGTGGTGGTGCAGCTCCAATGCCGAGCATCATATAGACATCATATCATTCATATGACTCGTGTTTTACCTTTTAGTTCATGTTTCGAGGCCATGTCTGCATATGCTAGGCTTGGCAAGTAAGAACCTTAGCACCCGCGTGTGTAAAACGGTCGTACACCCGTTGTAACTGAACGTAGAGTCTATCACACCTGATCAACACGAAGTGCTTCAAAACGACGAACTTTCTTAACGGTGCATACTAAAAAAGAATATATTAGTATCTTGATATTAGTGAGAGGGGTCATCTTATAATGCTACCACCAAGTTCTAAGCTAGACATAAGCAAAATAAGATGCAAATAAACATCATATGCATAAAATGATATGATATGGTTCTTGCACTTGATCACTATCTTCTGCATCATGGTATGATCTCTATCATTCTATTTATGTAACGGCAAGGTCTATGACACTCTCACTTACTTTGTTATAATTACTGAGAGTATCCTTTCGTAATAAAATTATAACATTTACCATACCATGACACATTCCCAGCAAAAATAAAACTAGATGCTTCTAATTTTATCTTTTGCATATTTTACGTGGATGTGGGATTTCTAGGAAAGAATCGTTCTTACCTACAAACATGGAACCACAACAATGATAATCAAATTATTAGCAACCCGTTGTAAATCAGATATCAACTATAGTGGGAGAGACAGACACCCGCTATCCACTTATGCAAAACTAGTTGCATGTCAAGCGTGGAATAGGTCTCATGTGCGATGACATGTAAAGTTTGTCTGAGACGCTTCATCCCACTATGCCGCTAATATCCAAAATACATGAAGGATGCAATAACATGATCACCATCGCCCACATATTCATATATGTTCAAACCGTACAAAGCAATTATGCATAGACATAGCTCTGATACCATTGATGGGGGTTCGTTGCATGGAAAACAAAAAATCCTACGCTTGCAAACACCAAGATCATATCTAGGAGATACATGTAACGGTTTCAGATGGACTCATCCTCGAAGACCGTAACGTGGGATAACGTTCCCGCAAACAAACGTGGCTATTGTAGAGTGTACAAGACCGTCCTCAAGGACGCGATGACAACGCCACACATGCAGCGCCTCCGTAATCGGTCACACATACAGTGTACCGACGACTTCCGTCCCTCGCTCCAGTGTGGCAGCGAAAGTAGTGGATCCTCGGGAACTCCGCCAAGACTATGACATGGTGGTGAAGAAGATTTTGAGAAGGTCTTCGCCTAAGCACCGTGCTCGTGGCAATGGACAAGGCTAGACGGGGGAGGAAGATGCCAACGAAAGGGCATATGAGAGGAAGGGTGAATGACTGAGATGAGAGGAGGAGGAGGAGGAGGAGGGGGCCTTTTATAGATGATGGGGTAGCCCCAAGGGGCATGGCGCACCATCCATGTGAAGGGGATCCATAGAAGAAAACAAAAAAAATCCTACGTTGGAACCCAAAAACAGCTTAGGATCTATCTATGTAGTAATGCGGTAACGACCGATGCATATAGAATACATACCCTTGTAGACCGTACGCGGTTAACATTCCGCGGGGAGCGTGGTCGATGTAGTCGTACTCGTAGACGACCTCAAGGTCGCGAAGCTCCTCGCATGTCACCCCTTGCTCCTTCTTCATCTTTATCGTGTAGCAGCTCCGGCTCATGACATTTAAGCGCCTCAAGTGTTGCGCCTCGTGTCTTCGTACACATCCGGTGCACGATGAGACCTCCAGCTCCCGATCCCACCGAGAGTGCAGAAGTTGATATCCGGCTAGGAATTCCTGCAGCGCAACAGCGTACTGCAGGTGTGCCTCGATCGCACAGCCCAGACTTGGGGCCATGGTCACAAGGCATAGAGAGAGAGGGAAGAAGGAAGTCAACCAAAGGACTTCTCCAATTGTATATTGGTGTGTCTAATCCCACCCATGGACACCCCTTTATATAGGCTAAGGAGGTGTGCCTTCCTCAGAGTCTAAGCCATGTGGGACTAATAGTAAAGGAAAAATACCATGGTTTTTCGTCCTGGGCGAATGGACCGATTCTAATCAGCCCAATAGGTAAAACAACAGCACAGGGAACAATAGCCTCGGATGAGGGGCGGCCGGGTGGGCCTTGGCGCGGCCCACCGCGCTCCTGCCTATCTCCCGCTGCGGCGGCCTGGCGAGGTGACCCTGGGTGGGCCGGCTCTGCCTCCCGGTGGCCCAGCACGCCTGCCCGGTCCGCTCCCCCACGAGCCCCGCATGGGCCGGGGTTGAGCAAGCCCAGGGCAGCGGCCGGCGGATGGCGCCTGCCCCCCATGTGGCGCGGAGTATCCGCCACCCGCCCATGAGCGCAGCCCAACTGCATGCCGCCCTGTGCGGTGGCAGTTATCTGCCGCCCACGGGCTGGCTATTTTTCCCTTTTGATTTTCCTTTTTCTGCAGCTTTTCTTCTAGGTCTTTCCCTCTGGGATTTGGCCTAATATAAAAGTTGCTTTTATAAATCTTAATCTAAATATTATTTAACACTACCTCCGTTCGAAGGCTTATGGCATATAACTTTTTTTAAAGTCAAACTACATAAAGTTTGACCAAGTTTTTAGAGAAAAATATTAATATTTATAATATGTAATCCATACCCTTTCATACATCATGAAACATATTTTCACATGGTATCTATATAATATAATAGTTCTTGATAGTTTTTTCTAAAATTTTGGTCAAACTTTACGTGGCTTGACTTTTCAAAAAAGTTATATGCCTTAAGCCTCGGGATGGAGGGAGTATATATTAATTCATAATTAACATATAATAAATGTATATTTAAAATCCCATTTATCTGAAAACGCGTTTTCGATCTTTTCCTTTATTCTTTCTCCGAACAACTTCGGATCTCTCTACGGAACATTTCTGGCTTTCACTTTCTCTACTGTGATTCCGTCTTACAAATGATCGCTCTCATCGTACCCTTAAGTGTATCCTCTCACGGCTTGGGAATGCTCTAGACATGATTTGTATCAATGATCAACAGAGGGACCAGGGATATCCATGTCACCCCTATGCATTCCTGATGACAATGTCGTTTGAACCGCTAAATGTAGCATCCTTGTCCTTTTGTTTCTCGATACGACTTGTCCGAGATCCGATCATTGGTATCACATACCTTGTTCAATCCCGTTCACAACAAGTTCTGTTTTCTTGTTACCGTGATATTACATCCCCGTGACCGAGTCACATGTTGCAACATTTATGGATGTAATCTCATCAAGCCAGCCGTATGTATCTTTACCTGTCATGTGGGTGAACAAATCCCGGTGTAGCAGTCACATGTCATCTACTATTCCTTCGGAATACCCAACATAGACCTTTATGGCCACCGTATTACCAGATGACGGCTGATGCAGTCTAAGCAGCCTTGGAAAACAGTGAGTAATGTGAGCGCACGGTCTAAGGAAAAGGTGTCTAGGTATAGTTGTTGCAACAATGAACTTATATGACTTGATCACATTGTAATCCTTCGAGGAATGTCCGTCACATCATTCTCCAATGATATGACCCCGTTGTCAATTGGAAAACCCAGATCATCCTCATGACCAACGAACTAGTATGAATAGAGGCTACTAGGGACTTGGTTGTTTCATACCACACATGTACCAATGTTTCTACTTGGCACAGTTATAGCACAATATGAAACTATTATAAACTAATTGAGATATGAAAATAAAAACCTATTTATTATTTTCCTCTAGGGCATATCTCCTTCAGTCTCCCACTTGCACTAGAGTACAAATAATTTAGCTCGCATTTTACTCGTATAAACCATATACCATATGCGTTTAAAGATCATGCATGCTCATGGGAAACGTCATGTCCATGTTCTGTTTTACCAGATCATTATGTCTTTTGCAAATCGTTAATGTCTTCCTAACTTTGACATTCACACCATTATCTTATAATGGGTTGAAGTATTTGTTTGGTGACAAAGTGAGACTTTGTTTCTAGTGTTTATGATGACGGTCGTTTTCACCGTTGTCGTCTAAACTTCGAAACACACTTTACTATCCTTTGTGTATATACTGTAGTCATGACAGCAGAACGAGGCTGGATTCCAGGAGCTTACAGTGACTTTAGATCAACTTCGAGGGCTTTCTCATGGGCACTGGGCCCTAGGACACATCATTCTACGTTAAAAGGGAACTAGCCCCAACATAACATTATACATCACATCAGATGGAGCCTTTATACTTCTATATCTATGTAGATCCTCGTGCATGAAATGCAACTATGCTACTTACTTTGCTTCTTGCAATTTAAGTACAAACTTAATTCTGGTCTAGTGCTCAATTCAGGAATCACTCAAAGACACGTTCTTACAGTTAAGACTTTGTCCTACCAACCAGAACTTCGGGTCACCTTACGTCGAGTATTCAACATGGTTATATGTAAGAACCTATGGTTGAGGCATAGGAGATGCAACACATCTCATTCTTTCAACCATAGTTGCAATACTAACTCAATGCTTCATACAGTAAGAACTTCTTCTTACCTTGTTCCATTCTGAGCTATTTCATAATCTTGTCTTAGGATATTCTAAACATCTTTCAGAATCAAGTCCAGGAAGCATTCGACACTTAGTGTTTATTAAACTCACCAATCTATCTCGATAGATCTCTTTGTGTAATAACTTCAACTTCATCCTTATTTATCTAACTTAAACGTTATTAACACCAATCACATCATTCGTATATGTCGTCCACATATCCTAGAATGATTTCACACTCCCACTCAAATATGGCATTCATGTTTGAGATCCAGATATTTCACTTAGCTCCCACTCAAAATATGCCAGCTACATATTATGAATAAGCTAAGCTGATTTGCTCCCACTCAAATCTAGGTCCTCTCGTTAATTTTGGACATTCCAAAATTCCTTGATCATCATCAAACCGAGAATTCCACTAATGAGATTTCAATGACTATTCATTTCTCGTACTTAGGTCCATCACGCTTCTTTGTGTTTCGCAGGTATGTATTGTTCAAAACATGACAAGTGAATCAACAATATAATTCCACAAACTTGTAGAATATACAGTTGAATCCTACTTTCTTTAGTAAAAGTATTTACTTGAAACTTTATGATCATTATCATTAGTTTCTCCTCTATTTGTAGAGTTTGGATTCACGAAACAAATTCCGCTGCGCCACTCAATAATCAGGAGGTAAGGTCAAATACCTTGTTTTGATCTTTTACTTTTTTTCCATCTGTATCTTCATCAAGACACGTTAACTTTGGACAATAATAGTTTTCCCCTTGTGGAAGATGCATTTATAGCTTCCTAAGAATGCTCTACAAAGACTTATTTATTCGCCACGACTTTATCTTATCGAAATCTCTAGAAACACGAACTTGCCATAACACTTATGGTGTTGGTTCCACGAATCTTTTAGATGTTCCTTTGTATTTCAAATGAGTGATTGCTTATTTTGATCTCTAACTCTAAATAACAACTATAACCCCGATAAGAGATAATATTATACCATATGTATCTAATACAAAATGATTATGATGTTTTAGACATTTCAACATAGTTTGAATTCATCTAATTATCATAATTTGTGAAACGTCTTTCACAAGTCCCTTTTATGCTAAACTTAACTTGAATACTTTAGTCGTGTCGATCAAATCGAAGAGACTTGTTAATTCAATATCCTATTTTGTTGTGAACTCATTTGAACAATTCAAATCGTTTCAAACTCTTATTTCATTCAGTAAATACACTTATTCACTTAAGTCCACAATTAACGAATGATTTCCACTACTTGTTGAAAATACGATACATCACTATGTATAAGATTCAACATTTCTTCGCATATTACCGTTTTACCAGAATGTGGAGTTTTAGTCATTCTGCCCAAGAGGCATGGTTTTGCAAAGTCTCTAGATCAAGCATCTAGGACCCCGATCTTCATTTACAATGAAGAACATGCAATAACCAAAATGACTTAAACTATAGTGTCATATCATTATTAAACTTTGGATATCTTTTAGCATTCTAATCCTTGTATAAATGTTTAAACTATTATCATTAACATAGTTATGAGAATAATTTATTTATAATCGTAATATGACCATAATGGTATTGTTCATAAGAATAGTACAAACTGGCTTGTAACTTGTTCATATGAATAATCGTCTTTGCCATAAGCAAGACACACAAACAAGGATTACAAATTTATATTCAAGTCCACTAATGCAATGAAAAACTTTGAGGGAAGAGGTGATGTCGGCCATCAACTATTTTGCTTGCCGTCATCAAGCTTCATTGCCTCAACTCCAGCAATTATCAAGCAGACCATCCTGTTTTCACAAAACGGGATAAGTATCAAATACTTTGCAAACTGCAACGAGTTTTGCAAGAACCACATTTATAATTTGTATATCTTTTATATACCTTTTCATCCATGACCTCCATTTGCAATCAAGCCCTTCCAAGAGTTCTCAACTCTAATGCAAGATCGCTAAGTGTTTTTCCAAACATTCTCTTTTCATCCTTGATGGAGGAAAACCCATCCAACGGCTCATACTCTATGTGCCTTATTCTGTAGAATACAAAATGTAGCCCAACTCTCCATCGAATGGGGAATGGCTTATTGGATGATTATGGACGAAACACAAACATTGTGGAGTCATCGAATTATCTCCTAATGGTTATTGTATCAAGAAGAGAAGATCACCTTTTACGAGGATATCCCTCAGGCGTGGGTATTAATCTATGAAGTTGGACCCTTTTGCTAAGTTCCAAATTAAAAAATATATTCCCATGGTCGCAAAGGACCTCAATGGGATATGCCACGATCTACTAAGATATTTGCAAACAGACATCTAGACTAAGTTCATAATAAGAGATCAATTTGGTCTCCACTAAAATTGTCATCCCCTGGACGATTTTAGTGATCGCATGATCCCTATCCTATGCACCTCCCCCGATCATCACGACCATCAGTGCAGCCTCAAAGGTAGACATTCAATAATACCAATCACATCATCCATGTGACTTATGCTCGATCTTTCGATCTCTTGTGTTCCGAAGCCATGTCTATACATGCTAGGCTCGCCAAATCTAACTTGTGTGTATTCACTGTGCAACATGGCTTACACCCACTGTATGCGAACGTAGATATGTCTGACCCCCAATCATCACGGCCAGCCTCATACCGAAGAACTTTCTTGATGGTGCACACACAAGGGGAACACGGAACATTGGAATTAAATAGGGATTATCTTATTATCTACCGTTGAGTATCTAAATACTAGCACACAATAAGATGTAAAACAGATATCAACATCATATGTATAATGTGATATGGTATGTTGCTTTCTTGTGTCTTGATCTCCATCGAGCGCTCCGGCATGATCTCCATCTTGCCCTTGGTTTGACGCTAAGTCCACAACGTCGCCACCAGGTCGTCCATCAGAATGATGGCTATTACTATACTACTTAGTAACAGAAAAGTAAACTACTTTACCATTGTAACGACTAATGCCATATCATAATCACATGCCCTTTTGCAAAATAAAGTTAGACGCATCTACTTTATCTATTGCAAGTTTTACGTGGTTGTTAGGGCTTTCGCAATAGAACCGTTTCTAATCTACGAACTTTCCAACCACAGCATGGATCCAACAGTTGTATATACTATACCCATGTTGGGGCCCTCTGTTGTAAATGTTATATCAACTATCGAATGAGAGACAGACACCCGCTAGCCACTTATTCGGTACAAGCCGTATGTTGAGCGTGGAACCAGTCTCGTGTACGAATACGCGTAAAGTCGGTCCGGACCGCTTCATCAAACAATACCGCGATATAAACAAGTACACGTTAGAGGGTAACAACTAAGGGATCAATGCCCGCACAATACATGTGCATACTGGCCGTACATCACTCCTATGCATAGATCGGCTCTGATACCACTGAAGGGGATCTGCAGCAGAAAACAAAAAATTTCCTATGTTGGAACCCCAAAAAACTGCCTAGGATCTATCTATGTAGTAATGCGGTAACGAGCGATGCGTATAGAATACATACCCTTGTAGACCGTACGCGGTTAACGTTCCACGGGGAACATGGTCGATGTAGTTGTACTCGTAGCCGACCTCAAGGTCGCGAAGCTCCTCGCATGTCACCCCTTGCTCCTTCTTCATCTTCATCATGCAGCAGCTCCGGCTCACGACATTTAAGCGCCCCAAGTGTTGCGCCTCGTGTCTTCGTACACATCCGGTGCGATGAGACCTCCGGCTCCCTGATCCCGCCGGGAGTGCGGAAGTTGATATCCGGATAGGAATCCCTAAAGCGTAAGAACGTACTGCAGGTGTGCCTCGATCGCATAGCCCAGACTTGGGGCCATGGTCACAAGGCATAGAGAAAGAGGGAAGGAGGAAGTCAACCAAATGACTTCTCCAATTGTGTATTGGTGTGTCTAATCCCACCCATGGACACCCCTTTATATAGGCTAAGGGGGTGTGCCTTCCTCAAAGCCTAAGCCATATGGGACTAATAGTAAAGGAAAAAATACCAGGGTTTTTCGTCCTGGCCGAATGGGCCGATTCTAATCAGCCCAATAGGTAAAACAACAGCACAGGGAACAACAGCCAGGGAGGAGGGGCGGCCGGGTGGGCCTTAGCGCAGCCCACCGCGCGCCTTCCTATCTCCCGCCGCGGCGGCCTGGCGAGGCGACCCCGGGTGGGTCGCTCTGCCTCTCGGCGGCCCAGCACGCATGCCCGGTCCGCTCCCTCGCGAGCCCCACATGGGCCGGGGTTGAGCAGGCCCAGGGCGACGGTCTGCGGCTAGCGCCTGCCCCCCGTGCGGCGTGGAGTATCCGTCGCCCGCCCACGAGCGCAACCCAGCTGCATGTCGCCCTGTGCAGTGGCAGTTATCTGCCGCCCACGGGCTGACTGTTTTTCCCTTTTTCTTTTCCTTTTTCTGCAGCTTTTCTTCTAGGCCTTTTCCCTCTGGGATTTGGCCTAATATAAAAGTTGCTTTTATAAATCTTAATCTAAATATTATCTAATATATATTAATTCATAATTAACATATAATAAATGTATATTTAAATTTCCATTTATCTGAAAACACTTTTCCGGTCTTTTCCTTTATTCTTTCTCCGAACAACTTCGGATCTCTCTGCGGAACATTTACGGCTTTCTCTTTCTCTACTGTGATTCCGTCTTACGAATGATCGCCCTCATCGTACCCTTAAGTGTATCCTCTCACGGCTCGGGAATGCTTTAGACATGATTTGTATCAATGATCAACAGAGGGACCAAGGATATCCATGTGACCCCTATGCATTTCTGATGACAATGTCATTTGAACCGCTAAATATAGCATCCTTGTCCTTTTGTTTCTCGATACGACTTGTCCGAGATCCGATCATTGGTATCACATACCTTGTTCAATCTCGTTCACAACAAGTTTTGTTTTATTGTTACTGTGATATTACATCCTCGTGATCGAGTCACATGTTGCAACATTTATGGATGTAATTTCACCAAGCCGGCCGTATGTATCTTTACCCGTCATATGGGTGAACAAATCCCGGTCTAGCAGTCACATGTCATTTACTATTCCTTCGAAATACCCAACATACACCTTTATGACCACTGTATTATCAGATGACGGTTGATGCGGTCTAAGCAGTCTCAGGAAACATTGAGTAATATGAGCGCACGGTCTAAGAAAAAGGAGTCTAGGTATAGCTGTTGCAACAATAAACTTATATGACTTGATCGCGTTGCAATCCTTCGAGGAATGTCCATCATTCTCCAATGATATGACCCCGTTGTCAATTAGCATAAATGCCCGTGATCTTGAAACCCATATCATCCTCATGACCAACGAACTTGTATGAATAGAGGCTACTAGGGACTTGGTTGTTTCATACCACACATGTACCAATGTTTCTACTTAGCACAGTTATAGCATAATATGAAACTAATTATAAACTAAATGAGATATGACAATAAAAACCTATTTATTATTTGCCTCTAGGGCATATCTCCTTCACCATGGTGGTGCCCCTATCTCTTCCCCATTTATGTGGGTGGACACTTCACTCACACCCATTAGCTCCACTCATCTCCTATTCAATTTCCACTCAAAATCAAGAGTCATGCAATTAAAACTCCTTTTTAATTCACTTGATTTAATGCCACTCATTCAATGAACACTTCATTTAATAACTAATTCATTTAATAAATACTTTATTTAATGAACACACTGATAATCCAATCCCCGATAATATTCGGATACACTAAAACTATTCCGGTATTTTTTATCAGAACAATTTCTATGTTGTCCAGTATTTTCTTCGGTGTTCCCTATCCACTCAAATGCGTTGACTACCCTTAAGTGCGTCTCTCTACGGACTCGCGAGCTGAGTAGACATGATCGAGACACCCTCTGATCAATAATCATCAGCGGGACCTAGAGATCAATAATGACTCCCACCAGCTCAAACGATAAACTAGTGATCGCGTGAACCTTTATTCGCAGAAACCAATTCCTTTTGTCTCATGTCCGGGATCCGATCATTTGGTATCATCTATACCTAGTTCGATCCTGTTACTAACAAGTACTCTTTTCTTATTTCCGTGATATATCATTCTTAGTGATCGTTATCACTTGCTTGTAAACTATGTTAATGTGATATCATCGAGAGGGTCCTAAGTATATCTCTCCGTCATCAGTATGGACAAATCTCACTCTTTATCCACGAGCCTCAACTGACACTTTCTAAATATCCAATGACACCTTTATAATCACCCAGTTACAAAGTGATATTTAATGTAATCAAAATACTTTTCCTAAGTCAGCAATTAACGTGATCTCATGGTCTAAGGATTATGGTTACTTTGAGTGACGTTATAGTAGTGTAAACATAACGGCATGATCGTATTACTATACTTTAAGAGAATGTTCATCACATCATTCTATTAATGTTGTGACCTCGTTATTAACAACATCCAATATCATGATCGTGAAACCTTGATCATCTGTTAATCAACAAGCTAGTGTAAAGAGAGGCATCACTAGGAACCTTTTATTTGTTATTAAACACATATGTATTAACGTTTCCGGTTAACACAATTATAGCATGAGAAATAAACATTTATCATAAAGATGAAATTATAATATAATAACCACTTTATTATTGCCTCCCGGGCATATTCCTTTCATGTTTTGATTATAAGAGGTTAGAAAAGAGTCTGTTTGAGAGAGGATAGAGAGAACGAGTTCATCTTCAACCCCTCAGGTATAGTTGAGAGAGCTACAGATAAATTTATCTTCAACCCCTCAGGTATAGTTGAGAGAATTACAGATTTCTGTGATTTGATTCGAAACCAATAGGTGCTAATTGCAAGTGGTTGGGATGACCATGTTTAAAAGAGAAGAGAGAAAAACAATCAGTACAGAGTTGCACCAGTGGAGACAGGCACGTGATATTTTTGCGCTCTCCCTAACGTGGCTCCATAGAAACTGCCGATTGGGCAATTCCCAAATGAATCTGGCTAGGGACTGCTTTGAGCAGCGCACAGCCACAACGTGGAAGGACTTCACACAATCAATCGGGTCAATTTCTTCTCCCAGGGCGGTTGGACTTCATGCAACCTACCAAAACGTGCCTTAAAGCGAGATTGACAAGATGAGCGGGTGACACTCTCGCTCACAATCTGATGATCCACCACGCTCAAAAAGGTTTACAGGGCAGGGAGCAATGGAACACATCAACGTTCAGAATTTCCATCAATTGACGCATGGATGATTGGTCCTTCCAGCTTTCTTTCTTTTGTCACGGTAGATGCTAAACGCTGGAACAATCGGCACTTCTTTCCTCTTTTTCTTCACAGTGAAAACAGTCGGTTACTCTCGCAGTCGTAGTACGAGGCTGGATATGGTTTGCTTGTTGGTTCATGGTTCACCGTTCACACAATGATGAGAAAACAACAAAATATTTGGTTAATGGATGACAACTAAACATTTTGGGCCGTGGATCACAACCTGGTGCCAATGGTTCATGCCATGGATAACAGCCTGGTGACGAAAAATAAGCATCTGCCCAACTATCGAAGTTCCACACCAACATATCATTCTTACTCACAGGAAGTGCATACATATAAAGATCTACAGGAGCAAAGTTTTCCAAAAAAAAAGCTAGCAGCATGTCTTGATTTCAATAGCACTGCAAAAGATTCACAAACACAGGTACCATAAGAATGATCGCTGAACAATCTTATCACTGACCCAGATTCGTGAAGCCAAGAGCGGCGCCTTAAACAAGCAAGTAATACTGAACAATCCACTAATATCTATGATATCTCTATTATATATGATTCCAGATTCATGAAGGAGAGAGCAGGGCCCGAAACGAAAAGGTAATACTTCCAAGTACAGATAATATTAGCCGCATAATATTTTACAAGGTCTTTTACTCAACAACGACTATCTCAAGTTATGAGATAGGGCATACTAAACCTAGATGTTCCAAGCTAGGCTATGGAAAAATGGGACTGTTACAGTATCTCAGGGCTTCTAAAACCTGCATATGTCAGTCAGTTTGCCTCTGCCAGGCTATCGAGGAAGCCCTGCAGCTCCTTCAAGCCTTCTGCGGATATACTTCTCTGTACCCGAGGCCTGGGGACTGTTAGGACAGGAGGCGCCCTAGAGTTGAAGCACACGACAACTACAGAAAGGTTATCGCCGCTCTTTCTCTTGATGGCCTCATCAACCAAGTCTTTACAGCAAGCAACAGGGTCGTTGTGCTCTTGGAGCCTCCGGCGTGCAAAGTCCACCGCGTTCTGGCTGCGGAATACGTCCCAGATACCATCACAACCGATAATCATGAACTCGTCCTCCTCGGTGAGATTCCTCACCATCACCTCGGGTTCAGCACTGAGAGGCCCAAGACCGTCACATGCTTTCAGTCCTTCCATATGCCAGTCCCCGATTGCTCTAGCAACATTGAGCAGCCCATTCAGGTATCCATCGTCAACATAACCACCCGAAGCTTCAATGCGCATCTTCTCTCTGTTGCAAGATGGCTTGTGGTCCCTGGACATCTCAACCGCCTTCCCACGGCAACATATCACTGCTCTACAATCACCAGCATTTGCCACCAGAAGTGACCTGCCAATCATGTGCACATATTTTTCAGAGATAATGCTATTGAAACTATAGATACATGAAAAACGACAGTTCAGATAGAGAGAAGGGAAAACCATACTGGTATTAAGTATTAACCATGTTAAACAATGGAGCAGAGATAGAAGGATGGTAGTGAATTGTCAGAACTCAGAAAGCAAATATATTACATACAAACCTGCTAACACACTTCAAATGCATGCCAGTAACAGTAAAGATTTTATATCCAAAGAAGACAAAACCGATATCAGTGAGAATCCATGCTTACATGCTCACAAAGAAAGTCCTG
Organism: Avena eriantha; assembly: GCA_910589775.1. Classification (NCBI taxonomy): domain Eukaryota; kingdom Viridiplantae; phylum Streptophyta; class Magnoliopsida; order Poales; family Poaceae; genus Avena; species Avena eriantha. Next base: position 224,413,395 of record OU342746.1, on the reverse strand, counting down.
TTCACATATACATATTACTCACTGAAGGAGAAAATCATATGTACGCGAACAAAACTTCAATAGACTTAAAATCCATGCAAGGCAGGAGAACTTGTAATTAACCATTTACAGAAGGAAAAGAACACAATACCTGCGGGGAAAAAACATACTCCCGCCATCCAAAAAAATATGGTGCACTACGGGTACTGTTTTATATAAAATTGATATCATTGGATTCATGCTGTAAACATTTTCTAACGGTATCAACTTTGTATCAGACAATCTTAGAGTTAGAGTTAGAGTAATCCTTATTCAAACTTAAATGTTGAAAAATGTGTGTACCTTACGCTGTAACAAAACAGAAGCCATAAGGCCGGCCAAACAGGGGAATGAGTAGTTACTCAAGTTCAAATATAGCAGCTAAACAGTAATGCTACAGAATTTATTACTAAGCTTATAATTGCACAAGTTAGGATAATACCTCCCAATGATGAGTGCAGCAAGCGCAGTTGTGCCGGATGCAAGAGAAGCGTTCACAGAGCAAGCATCTGCAAAAGCAGCATCAGTCTGTAAGAATGCTGAGGAGACAGCTTTCTCAATCTCCCCTGGAAAACCATCACCCTCAACGATGAACCTTGGTAAATTGCTGCACACAAAGTCCGCAGCGTGCTTTCCACCATGCCCATCAAAAACCTAAAACATTAAAATTGTGTAAACAGAGCATAGATAGGAAATGACTGTCAGACGTACAAAAGTACTTTCCCAGAAAGGAGTGATAATGTTTGTCCAAATTATGAAATTATAAGGTTTAGCTGACAATTATTACAAACATCAAGACAGAAACTAGCATCACACTGCCCTCCTTGTGGCAGTGTGATCAGTTTGTTTGACAGAGACCATTTATTCCTGCGCATGTGCTTGTAAGGACACTGTGGGTTCAACGTACGAATTCAGGGGGCTGCGGCCTATCGTGTTTCAAAAAATACATAAAATTGGATGCTAATAAATAGAAGAATCATACCCCATAAAATGAGCTGGGCCCTTCTTCACAGCTTTCTGGTCCAAAATCTTGCAAGAAGTTGTCACAACAGATGTAGACATCCTCCATTGTGCTCCTTGACCCAATATCAGCCCAGCCTCCAGACCGTACAACCGGGATAAATTCATCTTCCACCCTTTCAAAAATCCTCTCAGTTTCAGACTTTGTATTGTTCAAAGGACCCCTCGCCTGTGAAATCAAATTCATTTATGACAATTAATTAGCATTAAAAAAGTAAAGATGCTACTCCCTCTGATTCATATTAATATTCTCAGATTTGTCTAGATTCGGATGTATCTAGTCAAGTTTTAGTGCTAGATACATCCGAATCTAGACAAATGTGAGAACATTAATTTGGATCAGAGGGAGTACAAGATTTATATTGCATGCTATTTCATTATGAAGTGGTGTAACCATTGAAGCTAAGTGTCTATGCCATATCATGCATATACTAATAAGGTTGATCCCACAAAGGAAAAAAGAACTCTATTAGGCTACATCATTAAAATAATCATAGCCGTTGTGAAAGAACTATTCATCTCTCATCGGTCATGTGAAATCAATGTCGCGTAATAATTATTTCACTCATTTGCTCAAACGGTGTTGCCTTCAAGAAGACTGGAAACCCCAAACAGTAATACACGGCATCGGATAAGAAATCATTAAATAATACTCCCTTCATCCCAAAATAAGTGACTTGGTTTTATCTACATTTGAATGTATCTAGACACGTTTTAGTATGTAGATACATGCGAATCTAGAGAAACCCAAGTCACTTATATTGGGATGGAGGGAGTAGTACAAATGTTTCCTTTTGTACTGTAACGAGAAGGGAAAACCAAATATGCACATCACCTTTGTACTGGTTCTATCAAGTAAGGAGTGTTCAACCTGATAGAACTAGGGACTCTGATTTTTCCAAACCAAACCTTAATTGAGTAATAAGATGGAAAAAAATTCGTGATATTGATATATGCTCCTTTCCACACAAAAAAAGATGGAAAAAATGCAGCAAGGGGATAAGATCAAGTCAAATAACCATTTTGCAAATTAGTGAATGTTGCTTAGGGATTAGAAGTTTTCAAACAGTTGTTTAGTGAGGGACAATTTCTATTTCAACAAAGCAGATGCCCGAGAGTACTTTTGTACTAAATCACCGACCCTTATTATGGATCAGGGGGTTCCTTTGAACAATGCTCTGACAGCATGAGGTCAGGACAAGCACACAAAGAGTTAAGAGACTTCCATGACAAATTTTGCAGGAAGATACACCCTTCAAGACGAATAATATATTTTGCTCACAAATCCACCCCACCCAAAGATTCATGCCATTACCATGTCAGCATCTAGCACTAATCTAGCCTACAAGAGCATCCTGAAACTCTGCGTACCGAATACTATATTCAGTTGATACAATCAATCATTTCACAGAACACAGGGCAGTTTCTGAGATGGTTTTCCAGTCTCCCTATAACCCACATCCACATAAATCGCACGGATCCAATCACCTCAGCCCCAGGTTGCTAGTACTCCAGTACAGAATGCGTACCACCAACAAAATTCAGGACGAATATATGCCTTTCCCTCTCAAACACACCGCTTACACCTTCCCGTCATACGGGCGAAAACCCTAGCTCCTTCACCACAAACAGCTCGCCTCGCAGCGCAGGGATCACACACGACATCGCGAGATTAAGCACGAACCGGGCCTAGCGCCACATAAAGCTCGCACCTTTCGCACAGATCAGACGAGCAGCCAAGCTAGGCCAGCGGAGAGGGCAGAGATTCGGAGGCGTTACTCACAAAGGACGCGTGCCGCGAGAGCACCGGCTTCCTCGCCGGCGAAGGGATCGGAGGCTTCCCCCCGCCGCCGCCGCCGAGCCTAAGCTCTTCCATCTCCACCGCCGCAGGGAGCCTCGTGGCCTGGGATCGAGTCGTCGGAGAAGGCTAGGGTTAGGGTTTGGATTTGGAGCAGCGCCGCTGCCGCTAGCATCAGTACGGACTACGGAGTTACTGTCGAGTGTGAACAGTAGTAGCCGTCTTGAGAGGAAAATACATCAATGGAAGAGCAGGGGAGGGGCTGTACGTTAATTTAGGGGTGCTTAAACTAGAACCGTGATTAATTTAGTGGCGGAACCATGTGCGCCGGCGTGGGGGCGCTCGCTGTTTCGGGGTGGGTCGGTGCTGCAGGCGTGGCCCGATAGGGACACATGGTTAACTAGGACACGTGTCCAATATATAGAGATAAAATGATGAGAGGTTAGACTGCTCATAACTTCACTAACTAAGACTACTCATAGTGCACTAATATCGTAGTAAATAATAGCGCATGAAAATTTCGGCCGATTTTACTATCCATGTCACCCCGATTCTTTCTGGCCGTGAAATGAATGACGGGAGGACACGCGGTCGGAGCCCGGCTCCCACGGGCAGGCGGCCCTCGCGGCTCAAGATTCACTAAGCACGGAGAGCTCGCGTGACCTTTCCCGCCCCGCATCGTCGGACGGTGGGCCACACGTCAGCGGTTGTGGGTGACGACGCTCTTGGTGAGAGGCGTTCGGAGGGAGATAGGCGCTCTGCACCTGCCGGGTCGTGGACCCATCGACCACCGACATGGCAGCGGAAACCCTCGCCCCCCGCAGGTTCTGTGGCAGAGAGCCTGGTTGTCGGATAATCGGCTGCATTTAAGAAAGTTTTTTCAAAACCTCATCACCTGCATTTTTTTTGACAAAAACAGTAGGGAAGTCCCCTACTGTGTCATTTTATAAATTTTATAATGTACAGAAGATTGAGCCAGGCTCAATCAATAAAGCTGTTACAGATGTTTAGATTCATAGTGTGTCAAGCCACTCTTGCATACCTTCCTTGAGACTAGGTTTATCCCTATGCATAGTCAAGGTAAAAGTTGCTTTAAAAGAAGAAATACATCTAGTGATTGAGGGATTTAGGTCCCTAAAAATATAACCATTTCTTTGCTCCCATATACTCCAGCATCCAGTGATGATAATTTCCATAAGAAAATTGGGACTGAATCTACTTCTAGCATCATTGATCATCTGATGAATCTCCATATCTGTGTTCCATTCAAGTCCCAATGCCCACCAGAACCCTTGGCTGAAACTACATTCAAAAAACAGATGCATCAGAGTTTCCCGAGGACAGTTGTCACATATAACACAATCATTGAATTCCACAAAGAAGTTTTTTCTTATCATTAGATCCTTGGTGTTCAGCCTCTTATTCAGTAGCAGCCAAGCAAAAAAATTGTGTCTTGGAAGACAGCATGATTTCCAAATATCCAGAATGGGTTTTGGTGTTGGGTGTGTCCCAATGAGTGCTCTGTAGATATTTCTGGTTTTGAAAGATTCTCCCCAGGAAAAGTACCATGAATCATGGTCGTCTGTGTGGTTTATGCTTCTGATATTTTCCAACATAACAGTAAACTCCTCATGAGCAATGATGGATAAGGGGAGTTGAAAAAGTTCATAGAAATCATTTTCAGTTGCAGTGATTGCCTTGGCCATGGTCAGAGTATCATTGTGGCAGAAAGAGTGTAAGTGTGGGTATCGATCTTCAAAGCATTCATCTTTCCATAGATCCTTCCATAGTAGCATAGATTTTCCATTACCAATTTTGCAGTGAGTCAAATCTCTGTAAATATCCACATAATTCATACAGTCTCTCCACCAGAAAGAACCAATATGATTCATTGAATGTGGGGCAGAGTCAACTAGATAGTAAGCTTTCCATATAAGATCAACCTATGGTATATCAGCCTTGTTGTAGAATTTATGAATATTCTTCAATAAGAGAGCTTGGTTCTGTACTCTGAGGTTTATGACTCATAAGCCTCCTTGATCTTTTGGTCTACATATCAAGTCCCACTTAGCAAGACATTTGCCATGTTTGTTGATATCTTTTCCTGCCCAGAGGAACTGTCTGCCACCCTTTTCAAAATGGGTAAAAATTGTTAATGGGACTTTGAAAGCGCACATGGCATGGATGGGCATAGAATTTAATACAGAATTCAGTAATGTGAGTCTTCCTGTATATGACATGAGAGAAGATAGTCCAGATATTCTTCTGTCAAATTTGGAAACAATGGGCATCAGGCTATCAATAGATGGTCTTGTGGTACCAAGAGGGAGACCCAGGTAGGTGAAAGGCAATTTCTCCAATTTACATCCAAAATCAGAAGCCAGTTGGGATGCAAATTCCACTGTTATATTGATAGGCACCAGAGTAGATTTGTCATAATTTACCTTAAGCCCTGTCATGTTGTTGAATTGTTGTAGTCTGATCTTGAGGTTATTAAGTTGTAGACTATCAGCAGGCATAATCAATAGGGTGTCATCAGCATATTGAATAATTGGAAATTTTTGCCCATAGTCATTATCAAGAGGTAGGCTGATTTCATTTCTGTGCCAGGCATCATTGACAATTTCCTGAAGTAATTCAGCAGTGCAAACAAATAGAAGGGGGACAGGGGATCTCCTTGTCTGACCCCTCTTTTACAGCAATTTTTTCCCTGGGACACCGTTCAGTAGTACTAAGGTGGATGCATAGTACAGTATGGATCTTACCAAGGAGATCCATTTGGGGCCTAAACCTTTGGCATTCAGCATATTAATAATTGCATTATATTCAATCTTATCAAATGCTTTCTCATAATGGATCTTCAGAATAATAATTGGCTTCTTTGACACATGGCAGATGTGGAGATATTCAAAAGCCCATCCCAGGCAATCATGGATATTTTTCCCTTTAATAAATCCATATTGATTGTTATGTATAATGGGTTTGATAACCTTCTAGAGTCTATTAGCCATTATCTTGGTGATGAATTTAAGAGGAAGACTAACCAGGGATATGGGTCTGTAGTCATTCATGGTCTCAGGATCATTTATCTTGGGGATGAGAGTAGTAAAAGCAGTGTTGATGACACTCAAATTTACAGATTCAGCATAGAACTCCTGTACCAGTTTTACAAAATCATCTTTGATAATATGCCAGCATTTCTTGAGGAATTTACCATTGAATCCATCAGGACCAGGTGCTTTATCGGAGGGAAAGTCTTTGATCACAGATTCAGTCTCATCGTTTGTGAATGGATCATCCAGGTGAAGAAGGTTACTTCTAGGTGCAATCAATTCATCAAGGTTGATGTCATTAGTAATATTTTCACTTGTGCTAAGTCTGAGTTTGTAAGATTGCCATATTGCTGCAGCTTTAAGTTCATGCTCAGTCAGGATCAAATTATCATCAGATTTGATATGGGTGATGAGATTTCTTCTGAAGCTCTGAGTAGCCATAGCATGGAAAAATTTGGTGTTTTCATCTCTCAATTTGGCCCATTTGATTTTGGCTCTGCTTTTCCAATATATTCTTTTAGCCTCCAGGAGCTTATTGGTATGATCCATTAAAATCTTTTTAAAATTCTTCTCATGTAGAGCAAGTGGTCTCTGATCCTCAATTCCTTCAAGTAATGCCAAGATAAATGTGCAGTTTTCAATAGTCTGATTTAAATTTGAAAACTTCTTGCACCATTTTTTAAGTCCAGCTCTAAGATGTTTGAATTTGCAGTTGATAGCAAGGGCAGAATCACTTAAATATGGAGCTGAGTTCTAGAGGGTATTCACAATATCATAAAAACCATCAAACTCCAGCCAGTGGTTCTCAAATCTGAATAATTGAGCTTTAGGTATGGAAGTTCCCACTTGGATACTGATGGGAGTATGATCAGATCCATTTCTGGAGAGTGGGTGAGCCATAGTGTTGGGGAAAGTTGTGGTCCATAAAGGACATGTAAAAATCCAATCCAGCTTTTCAAGAAGAGGGGGTCTTGCATGTTGCTCCAGGTGAATGTTCTTCCTTTAAGTGGGACTTCCATAAGATCATGAGATTGAATCACATTATTGAAAAGCATCATATTATGGGCATCACCACCCTCTCTGTTTCTATCTTCAGGGCTTCTAATGAGGTTGAAATCACCCACTAGCATCCAGAAAGGGTAATTGGAGGTATCAATATTATGCATCCAATTGAGAAATTCAGCTCTGTATTCATTGTGTGCAGGCCCATAAATATTTGTCAGGATCCAGGTGATACCAGAGTGTTTACATGTAAAAGCCATAGTTAGGTGAAATTTCGATTGACTAAGAAGCTCCCTATAAAAAAGGCTACCATTCCAAATAGTAATTAATCCTCCAGAATTGCCAAGTGAAGGAGAAAAAGCAAAGTGAGAAAATCTCCTAGGACAGAACTTCCTTAAATATGAGTGTTCAAATTCTTCCCTTTTAGTTTCTTGGAGGCAGATAATATCACGATTGCAAGAGTTAACTTTTTCTCTAAGTTGGTCATGCCTCAGACCAGAATTGATGCCTCTAACATTCCAGTCAAGAATCATCCAGTTCCTATTCATAATTCATAATAAGAGAGTACCAAAGCTTCTGATCAACATAGTTAATCAGGTATAAAATGGGAACAGCTGGCTGATCAAATGGAAGTAAAAAAATCATCTTGGCCCCAGATTGAAAATCCCACAAAGGTGTTGATGATGAAAATAACACAAAAGGTGATAAATAGACATCCAGGTACATAAGCAGATATAAGGATATGGTTCTGCTCATCATGAGCATTATGGAAGTGCTTATTACATGCCAGATAGTATCAAATAGATGTAGTTCCAGAAACATAAAACTGTGTGTCATTAAATATATATGACACACATTATTACATGCAGAGGGGTGTAGTAACATTAGCCACTTTCTGAGAAGAGCTTGTCCTCTGAGATCTCACTAGGGGATACCAGGCATTGATTGATACCAATAGACTGGATGGTGTCAACAGGGAGTATAGGTGGAGGTGGGGCATCTTGATCCATGATCATCACTTCATGAGGATGAGCTTTGCTCTTGGCCACCTTCTTGGATTTGCCTGAGGTATTGACCAGTGATGAATATTCTTTCTCCTGGGCTTTATCTGCAGCATCTTTGTTCTTGAACCCCTCTGATTGGTTGGCAACCCTTTTACTGCGTCTGACAGTGGTCACATCCTTTGGAGCCAGTAATTTGCGTTTGGTCACCAGAGAGGTGTAGTCTTCATTGGCATCAGAAGATCCACCAATAGATGTATCCAGAGGGGTTTGGACAATAATGTCAGAGATTTCAGTGATGCAAACAGATGATGAAGTTGGTACATGAGGTGCAGTTGCATAAAGTTTCAGGAGACACTTCCTCTGTTTTCCATGTACAGTATCAACATCAAGAATTTGGAATCCAGCACCATGGATACAAGTGATATCAGCATTGCCCAGAGTAGTGTGTGCATTCTTAAGCATGTCAGTAAGCAGATCATGGATGGCACTGAAAGAATCCACAGCTTCCATCATAGGTTCAAGTTCAACCATATGGTCAGCATGTGCAGGACTGAGCTGGGGAGGGGTAGCAATCATTGGTCCAATGTCAGCAGCAGGTGCAGCATTTCCAAATGGTATTACAACATTGGGTATCACAGGTGCAGCATTAGCTGGTTCTTCAGGAGCATGGTCATGTACCATATCATCCCAATGTCCACCAAATGGTTGGGCATGGGGTGTGGGTTACCACCATCAGGTGGAAGAGGGTCCTCATCACCACCAAGTCCACCAATCACTCTAGCCTGCAGCACATAAATCACCACAGTCTAGGAATGACCATGTCCTTCATCACTGGTATTGTCTCCAAGGACCAGGCTAATAGGGATTTCAAGCATATCTGGCACTCTGACTTTAACGAGTGCTCTAGCTCTGTTTGAAAAATCTCTGTTCCAGACTAAGAATTTTCCAAATTCACTGACAGATTCTCTAACTTTATCAACTAGACATGCATCTTGCGGGAAATTGACCATCATCAACCAGACATCATGTGTAAAATTCATGTTTTTATGGTTCAGACCTCTATTATGGGGGATCACCCTAAGAATGTTGTCTCCAACAAAGAAAGGAATACGCTCAATAGCAGTATCCCTAGCACATGAATCAGTGAACTGTACCAGAGCGGCACCCATGGCAGACCTGGAGAAATTGCGAATGTTGAGGCCGCGGTCATTGAAGTAGTTCCTGATGAGATGTGCATCCGCGGCGAACTGCTCAGGATCAGATGGAGGCTCAAGGATGACAATGGCCATGTCGTCGCATCAAAGCAGAGCATCTCCACTAAAAATGTGAAAACCTCGTCGTCGTCGATGAATGCAGGGTTGGATGACTTCAGCACCAGGTGGGAGGTGGGGGATGGGGTCGCAAGGGTAGTTCGCCATTGTAGTGGAGGAGAGGGGGAGGTTGCAGGTGTGAGATTGCAGTGGCGACGATGGCGAGGAAGAAACGGGGTTTTCCAGGAGAGTGGAGAGGTCAAGGAGTACTGTTCCTGAAGTTGTAACGACAAGCCCACTTTCTATGGAGATGAAATGCTCAGGTTGTTTTTGTTTAATGCGATAAACCTGAGATTTTCTCAGACGGGTATACCAATATTTCCTAATGTGTCCATATCCATAAAAAAATTTGCACCGAACCTGAGATGGGCAATCTGGGCTTGAGTGGCCCATAGCAAGGCATCTGGAGCAGATAACGTGGGCCGAGCGATGTGGGCGAATTGGGCTAGGAGAAGCTGTGGGCTGAATTTCCCCAGGGTTTGAGACTGGCTCCGGGCGGGAAGCTGGCGTCCGATCCGAGGAGATCGGATCACGTAGCGTGATACCCGACGTTCTTGCCATGTAGGTTCTCCTCCGATGTGAAGCTATCGGCGATGAACTGGCTCCGGTGTGACGTGATCGCCGGTGAGATATCAAGGTCCAGTCTAAATCTTGCTCATGATTCCAATCCGACGATTCTTTGATCCAATTCGGACCCCCATACCCCCACAGAGAGAAATAGCGTTTAAATTCCGGGCATTCAAAAAATCTAAGTTTGTAGATCATGAAACCCACAGCTTTGGAGTATACTTCAAACTTAAAAGTCCGATCACGAATCAGGCTGACATGAAAACCAAGTTTACTTCCACCAAGGCATGATTGAAGGGCAATGCAAACCATTGACTAGATCGAGTCGAAAGATGGCTCGGTCAAAAGATACCACAAGAATAAATCCAGATCCAGGAGATGGGGATTGCACACGGGTGGAAAAGGAAGATCGAACCTGTAATTCAAATCCCATGCCATAAGAGAAATCCAGAGTATCACCAAGAGCACGAGGATCCATTGCACGGGGGATTTAGATGGATTTGCCATGGTTCGCCAGGGGGTGCGCCAGAGAGAGGGTGGGTGGGGTGGTCGCCATTTTTTAGGTTTAGTCTACTTCATCACCTGCATTTAAAGAAAAGTACTATTTTCATAATAAATATGAGTTATGGATTATCGGCTTAGGGTAGTCGGATAATCCAATGATAGAGGGTCATTGAATCATGATTAATATATATATGGTTGGGAAGCCATATGGTTGAGATTTCATTGTACCAGGTATTCACTTAGGATTAATAACTAATATAGTCAACGATTCTTGTGCCGTATAAACACGCTGACCACAAGTTTTGAAATAGGATAGAAAAGTTAGTTGTACCTTTTTCCTTTCGTATGTCCTTGTATCCTAAGTCGGGCTGAGATCCAGAGAGGAGATCAGCAGGTGAGAGCCTGTGACGTCCCTATCCTGTGTTCTAGGGTAACGACTTAGCATATTAGAAAGGAGGGTAATTGACATATGTCTCTTGACCGAAACTCATTACAATAGGTGGACTGCGGGGTCGTGGCGAAGGACAGTGATTGTCTTGGATCTTAACTGAGCCTCGAATCAAGGAAGTTTGAATGGGAGGGCATACCCTATTATGCATTCAGCCTTAAGATCATTTATGGGAAAAGTAGTGCTCCTCTCGAGAGTGTATGAACCATGGCATGTTACTCTTTATCCTGACAACGGATTACCAACGCAGCGGGAATATGATTCCACGAGATTCTGTACAACCCGTGAAGGCTGACGGACATAGTTTTTGAAAAACTAAAACTTACCTTTCCTAAGAAAATCTGATTTCAAAAACTAAGCACATGCCTAGAATTCTTATCCACGACTATAGATGGAGCATCCGACAAACACTATAGAACTTGTTGAGTATGCTGGTACTTAATCTATACTTCTTAAAACCCTTGCTTAGGTACCACGAAGACCGAAGATACATCTACTACAGAAGACACCAGCGAGGAGGAGGTTTATTATGATGAAGCTGACCTCTTAGGAGGAACTGAAGGCATAGACTATGGAATAGAATTTGGAACAGAAGAGAAAAATGTAGAATTGGTGGAATAGTTTCACATGTATAGGATAGCCGGGCTGAGAAAACCTAGACCAAACCTAATAAAGTTGCAGTGCTGATGACCCACAAGTATAGGGGGTGTATCACAGTATTTTCGATAAGTAAGAGTGTCGAACCCAACGAGGAGCAGAAGGTGCTGACTAGTGGTATGGATCAGCAATTCTCTGCAAATACTTAGCAAACGGATTTTTAGGGGTTTTTTATAAAGCAAGTAAACAAAGTACGAGTAAATAAAACGCAGTAGGAATAAATGCAGCAAGTGGCCCAATCCTTTATGCAGCAAAGGACAAGGCGGTTGTATTACTTAAGATGACCAAACGTTCTCGAGGACACATGGGAAGACTGTCAAGTGCTTTCGCTTCATATAGTTGATTAATCTTCTTTAGCTTGCTAAGTGTTGTGTGGGTGAACATGTGCTAATGTACCGACCTTCCTAGGACTAATACATACTTGTGATTATACCCCTTGCAAACATCCGTAAGTACAAGAAAGTAATTAAGGTAGAAACCTAACCACAACTTCAAACTCTAAGACCTTTACGTCCCTTGTGCAATGGTTTCTTAACGGGGGTTCAGGTTTCTGTCACTCCAGCAACTCCTTTGATTAGTAGCCAAATACACAATGCATTCCCCTAGGCCCATATAGGTGAAGTGTCATGTAGTCGACGTTCACATGACACCACTAGAAGAAGTACACCACAACTTAAATATCAAACTATTGAATCTTTCTCAACACAACTCCACTACTAACAACATGACTTCTCCCATGTCCTCAAGAACAAAACGAACTACTCACAAGACATCATATGGATCATGATCGGAGATGGAATAATGATGTATAACAATCTGAACATAAACAATAATTCAATGGTTCACTCAATAGCATCAACTACAAAGAGTAATCAACACCGGGAAAGTTTCCCCATTGAACTATGCAAGATTCAACTCAATTGTTACAGAAATATGGAGATGCTGATGAGGGTGCTGATGGTGATGATGGTGGTGATGATGATGATCCCGATGAAGTCCGGCTTGATGGTGGTGTTGATGGCGACGATCTCCCCTCTCCGGGAAGGAATTCCCCCTGCAGAATTCTGTCTGCTAGAGAGATTTTTCTATCTCGGTGTTTTCCGCCCCGCAGGGCGGCGGAATCTTTCTGTGGTCGCCCCCCAAGTCTTAGGGTTTTGGGAGGATAATATACGCCAGAGGAGAGTGCCAGGGGTGGACCAGGGCGGCCACACCACCTGGTGGCGCGGCCTAGTCTGGCCCGCGCCAGGGGGTGGTGTGGGCCCCCTGTGGCCCATCTCCAGCCCCCCTTATGGATTCCTTCGTCTTCTGGAAAAATAGGATTTTCCATGTATTTTCCCGGATTTTTTGATCTTCGCGAATTTTGCCTCAAAACAGCACATTTTCCATCAGAATCCTGACGACAGTGATCCATGCTCCAAAAGTCATCAACCATGCAAAAACATATGAAATAACATAAGTATCACCTCTCAATATGAAATATATCAATGAATAACAGTGAATTATGACATAGAATAGTGATGCAAAATGGACGTATCAACTCCCCCCAAGCTTAGACTTCGCTTGTCCCCAAGCGAAACTGAGCTCAATAAACATGACCTCAGGTTTATGGAGTGAAGAGTCGATAAAATAATACGAACAAGAAGCATCACATTCATCAATACATAGATCATAATAGAAGACAACTCACTATTATATAACTCAACTTGCAATGAGTAAAGGAAACACAATAAAGATACATCAAGTAAATCATAATTGGTAATGGCAAACTTAGCTCTTGGTCGAAGAATAGTTGACAATTTGCTGGAGTTCACAAATAACTAGTTTTCAATGATAGCTTTCAAAGTAGTAAACATCAAGATAAGAGCAATGTGCAAAACAAGTAACATAAGAAACATGATTGAATAAATCATCATATGAATGAATGAAACACAACAACTCAAAATACTTGCTGAGGTAGAAGGGAATAGGTTTACTGACTCAACTAAAAAGTAAAAGAAAAGGCCCTTCGCAGAGGGAAGCAGGGATTGCGAGTCTCATAAAGAGCTCCCAAAAATTATGATACTTACTAGCTTTCAGCTCTCATTACCCCTATCATAGGCATCTTTAGGTGATTAATGTTAAAGTGACACAACTAAGAGGATATGCTTGACAAGTTATAAGTTGAAATCTCATGCCCCTTACTTATGAGTACCGAACCTCATGCTACTCAACTTCAGTCACGAGTAAGCTCTTGTCATTGTAAATATATGTGTATCATTGAGAACCGCCAACGGGGTACCCCTTGCACATGACACAGGAGCTATCCCATAATCAAAATGACAAGACAAGCAGACATGGAGCATCTAAGCGACCTTTTTATTTGGTATTTGCATAGGTTTTTATTGAGGATGCTTCATAGAATGCTCACTATAGTTATGCTGAAGTTTCCACCATGATTAGGCATGGCTTAGGCTAGCGGCCCAGGCGTTTCTCTAACACACATATAAACTCCATGATCTTACAAGTTCCACTTTTATTTCACACAGCCGGGATCCATAAGCAAAAGAACATGATATCAACTAGGTATAAAGTACCAGTGCAATGTTGAAAGTGTTCCCCATGATACATGGTTCTGCTAACTTCAACTCATAAAGCGCAAGCATATACGCAACAAAGAAGGACCCAATGGTCCAGGTTATTAAATGCAAGAAAAGTAAAGTGTGCCATCAAGTTCGTGAGAGCTTTAATCACTAATTTTCACGTAACAAGTGTAATTTGGGAGGTAGATAAAACAAGAATTTACTTGGAATAGTAATAATGCTAATAGGTAGGTATGGTGGACACAAATGGCAAAGGTTTTGGTTTTAAGGAATGGATGCATGAAAAGAATTCCCTCTCAGTACAGGTTTTTGGCTAGCAAGGTTGGGTAGCAAGTATAAGAGTTGAAGGAAACAAACAAACATACAAGTGATAAAAACAAACATGCAATCTTCCTTGGAAGCACAAAAGATCTTAACTAGAGATCACTAGACTTATGCGCAAATCAAGAAAGAAAGATGATGAAATAGTTTTTCTTTAGAGTACTTTTATCTTTTTCATTCAACTCTCAAAAATAGTGTTGCTACTGACCGAGCCAGGTTTGCCAAAACCAACTAAATTAACTCAATGATCCCAAAGTGATACCAATACTAACTACAAGATCAATCATATAACCACGAATTGAAAACTAATATAAGCTATGCAAAAGAGTAAATGGTATAACTTCTCATTAATATTCCATAACGGCAACTCACACCAAGGGATACATATCTAACGAGAGAGGGGACACTTCCATAATGCAAACCATCCTACATAATAACTTCTCTATTCATGATATTACTCTACTAATAAGGCAAAAAAGATAGAAGATAGTGATGTGATACCGCGACACTCCCCCAAGCTTGGAACAAACCAAGGGGATGCCAAACCTGATGATGAATTAATCTTTTGGTGGTGGTGGTATCCTCTCGATGAGCTCCCTGATAAGTTTCCCCAAGTCCTCAATCTCGAAGGTGAGATTACGAATCAACTGTGAGTTTTGCTCAATGTGGCTCATGATCATGTCAGGTTGAGAATTCCAGCTCTTGCTATTCTTTCCCCACTCTTCCTCCTTGAAGTCTTCTTTTCCTGCATGGCTAGAACGAGGCAAATCCCAATTGGAGGGTAATTTCCCCTTGGGCATATTCTGGTATTGATGCTCATGGATAAGGGTGTGGAAAGGATTCTTGGTGTGTGGAGGAAGTGACCGTGGAGCCAAGCAGTGACGAGGAGATTTCCCCCCAGTCTGCATCCGTGCAGTCCTTCTAACCCTGGCAGGTTTTGTCACCACTCCAATGCTTGCAATGGTAGTGTCGGTGTGTGGATGTTGTCCTTGATCCTATTCATCTTCACTCTTGATCTCCTCCTCCTTCCCGGGGTCTTGGAGATCCTCCTCCATAGGCTCCTTCCATTTATCCTTGGCGGGCACCATTGTGCTTCTAAACCTTCAAAGAGTATGTCCTGGCAGAAACAGATAGAAACAAAAACACGACGAAAACACGATATACAAACCTCGGGAGATCCAGGCAATTATATATTACGAAGTTTCACAACAAAAGGAAGGTACTGGGAGAAAACGAGTCGGAGGCAGAGTCCGGGGTGGAATCACCACCTGGTGGCGCGGCCAGGGGAGGGCCCGCGCCACAGGGTGGTGTGAGCCACCCTGGCTCTGTTTCTGTCCCTCTTTCGCTTTGTAGCTTTCCTTATTGTCTAAAAATGCAAAAATATAGTTGGATAGTATTTTCGCGGAACTTTTCTTACCAAAACTGTTACCTATTGATGGCTCAGTGTCGGCGCCAGGAAAATCCTGGTGCAATGTTGATGTAGAGCTCGTTGGGAACCCCAAGAGGAAGGTATGATGAGCACAGCAGCAAGTTTCCCTCAGTTATGAAACCAAGGTTTAATCGAACCAGTAGGAGCAAGGAAACACCCCAAAGGTGTTACTAGCTGAGCCTTGGCAGGGCGCACTACCGGTGCTAGTAGCAACGTGGAGACCTGCACAACACAACCACAGAACTTTGTCCCCAACTTGCGATGAGGTTGTCAATCTCACCGTGTTTTGCGGAAAACAAAGGATTAAACGTATCGAATGGAAAGAAGTAATAGTTTGCAGAAAGTAAATACAAAGCAGTAAACAGTTCGTAGATTGTATGTAAAGAAAAAGGACAGAGATCCATAGTTCACTAGAGGTGGCTCTCCTTAAGATAGATAACATGTTGGGTGAACAAATTACAGCGGGGCAATTGACAAATATCGAGAAAGCAATACATGCATATACTAATCATCTTGACTCCTTTGAGATTCGATTGGGCATTACAACATTATACATAGACCGCCATCCAACTGCATCTATGACTAATAATCCACCTTCAGGTTATCATCCGAACCACCTCCAGTATTAAGTTGCAAGCAACAGATTATTGCTTTAAGAACTGCGTGTAAAGTAAACAATACGATTGTTTTATGAACAAAGGATTGTTGTTTTCTCCCTAGTAGCAACAACACATCTAGTACCTTAGAGATTTTTGTCACTTCCCCAGATTACCAGAGGCATTAACCCACTATCGAGCATAAATATTAACTCTTGGAGTTGCTAGCATCTACTTGGCCAAGATAGCTACTAACAACGGAAAGCATGCAAGATCACAAATAACAAAGACATGATAGAATCAATAATCAATCTGAAATAGCATCTCAATATCCATCGGATCCCCGCAAACACAACATGCAAAATTACAAATAGATGATCTTGATCATGAACGAAGCTCACAAGATCTAGACATGAAAGCACAAAGGAGGAGAACCAGCCATCTAGCTACTACATGGATCCGTAGTCCAAGGATGAACTACTCACGCATCACACCAGAGGCTTGCATGGTGATGAAAAAGGCCTCCAGGGTGAATTCCCCTCTCTGGCAGGGTGCCGGGAAGAGCTTCAGATCCTTCCCGATATAGGCATGGAGATGACGTCGGCTACAGACTCTTTCGTGGATTTTTGATTGGGCCCTTAGGGTTTTCGTCCCGAGGGCATCTTATAGGTGGAAGGGGAGGCCGAGGGGGTGCCGGAGGCGGCCAGACCACCCCCTGGCGCGGGCCAGGCTGGGCCGCGCGGCCAAGTGGTATGGCCGCCCTCTGGCCCCTCTCCGTCTCGTATTCTGGCATCTGATGACTTCCGGAAAAATAGGCACTTTGGCTTTTGTCCCGTCCAATTCCGAGAATATTCATTTTCTGACTTTCCTGGAACCAAAAACAGCAGAAAACAGGCAGCTGGCACTGTGGCTCTTGTTAATAGGTTAGTCCAAGAAATCATATAAACAGTACTCCAAAGTGTGGACAAAACACAAGAAAGTGGATAAAACCAAGCATGGAACGTCAAAAATTAGAGATACATTTGCAATGTATCAACATCCCCAAGCTTAACTCCTGCTCGTCCTCGAGTAGGTAAGTGATAAAAAGAAAGAATAATTTTTGAGGTGACATGCACCATCAAAGACTTGATCAAAGTATTTGTAAAACATTCAAAGCTGGGATCAAAGTACTTCAATCATAACATGAAAGACAAAGTTCTAGCAATAAGCAAAGAAACTATGATGCAACATTAAAAGGCACAAACAAAAGATTCATGAATAACAATGCTTGCAAGACGTTTGTATGTTTCACATAAAGAAAACATAGCATAATAGTATTCAGCTTGTCCCTCATAGAGTAGATAATATAAATGCATAGGACACCTTCAAAGTTCATAAGAGTGACTAGATACAATAGTTTAAAACAAGCAATATCAAGTTATGCATCAATCAACTAGTCTTGGGACAATGCACACAGAACTAAGAATGGCTACTATGCTCTCAAAGTAGGTGCATAAAGGTAGAAGGTGGAGACTCAATATAATGGTGGAAGAAAGGCCTTCATAAAAGGAAGTAGGGATTCAAGTCTCATAAAAAGCTTCCAAAAATTATGGTACTTGTTAGCTTTCAACTCTCATTGCCCCTATCATAAGCATCTTTAAGTGATTAAGTTTAAAGTGACACAACTAAGAGGATATGCTTGACAAGTTATAAACCGAAATCTCATGCCCCTTACTTACGAAGACCGATCCTCATGCTACTCAACTTTAGTCATGAGTAAGCTCTTGTCATTGTAAGTACATGTGTATCATAAAGAACCACCAACGGGGTACCCCTTGCACATGATACAGGAGTTATCCAATAATCAAAATGACCAGGCAAGCAGACAATGAGCATCTCAGCGATCTTTTTATTTGCTATTTGCATAGGTTTTTATTGAGGATGCTTCATAAAGTGCTCATTATGGTGATGCTGCAAGTTTCCACCATGATTAGGCATGGCTTAGGCTAGCGTCCCAGGCGTTTCTCTAACACATATACAAACTCCATGATCTTACAAGTTCCACTTTTATTTCACACCGCCGGGATCTGTAAGCAAAAGAACATGATATCAACGGGGTACAAAGTACAATTGCAATGTTGAAAGCGTTCCCCATGAAACATGGTTCTGCTAATTTCAAATTATAAAGCGCAAGCATATACACAACAAAGAAAGACCCAATGGTTCAAGTTTATTAGATGCAAAAAAGTAAAGTGTGCCATCAAGTTCGTGAGAGCTTTAATCACTAGTTTTCTCATAACAAGTTTAATTTTGAAGGTAAACAAAAGCATGAATATACTTGGAATAGCATAAGCTAGTAGGTAGGTATAGTGGACTCTTTGGAATAACTTGGTTTAGGGAGTTGGATGCATGAGTAGAACTCATACTTGGTTGTGGAGGCTAGCAAAAGACTGGGAGCGACAAACTAAGAGAGCAATATTGGCCATAATCATGCAGAGCGACAAAACATCATCGATCAAAGCATAAAGTGATACTACAAGTTGAAAACTAAAGGATCATAAAGGCTATGGTGACTTGAGATAGTCATAACATGGTGTGAGCATGCGCCAAGTCAACCAAAATAAAGCATCAAAGGAGAATACCACTATACTATGCTTTAATATGCTAAAACAACGCATGATTCATCCAAGGCACATTAAGCAATCTCAATTGTTTATAAAAAGTCATGCTACAACAAATAATACTGAGCATAATTCCAAAACAATATCAATCATGGCATGACAAAGCATAGGCCACAGTCAAAAATGAGCTCTTTTTACCACATAACAAGAGCCATAGTGCCAGTTGCCTGTTTTCTGCTGTTTTTGGTTCTAGGAAAGTCAGAAAATGAATATTCTCGGAATTGGACGGGACAAAAGCCAAAGTGCCTATTTTACCGGAAGACTCACGGAGCCAGAATACGAGACGGAGAGGGGCCACAGGGTGGCCACACCATGTGGTGGCGCGGGCTAGCCCTGGCCGTGCCACCAGGTGGCGTGGGCCCCCTGGCTGGCCACCAACCTTGCCCTCTGTCCTATAAGAAGACTCTCGAGGCATAAACCCTAAATAATCTAGCCTCCAGCCACGAAAAGTTCCGCAGCGCCGCCGCCACCGAAGGGGAGATTCGGGGGACAGAAAGTCTCTGTTCCGGCACCCTGCTGGGACGGGGAAGTGCCCCCGGAGCCATCTCCATCGATCTCCACCGCGATCTCCATCACCATTGGTGATTCCCATGATGAGGAGGGAGTAGTTCTCTCTCGAGGCTAAGGGTTCTACCGGTAGCTATGTGTTCATCTCTCTCTCTCTATGCATGATCATATTGTGATCATGAGCTTTGTAATAAAGTAGATCTACCTTGCTACTCAAGTGCTTTATTAGATCTCTGCTCTCCCCATGTGTGTGAAAGTGACAGGGTGCTCACCATGGTGGCACTTAGGCTAGAGATTACAAATACTTGTTATGAGTTATATTTGGAGTTGGATGTTTCTATGAAATTGTGGTGTTTGTTGGACTCATCTAGTACTCAAGGTGACAATGTGGGGTTTTCTAGATGGGAAAGGCTTACTTTGAGGTGTGCTGTTATAGCCCTACCATCGATTAGAGTGTTCAACCAGAGAGTAGTTAAGAGTAGTATCATAAAGAGAAGACATATTTATGAGAGAGTGTTCACTAGTGAAAGTATGATCCCTAGGCCTTGTTTCTAAGCATTGATACACCGTTTTTAATTAGATCTGTTACATGTTTGCTTGCTTCTATCTTTATTTCAGTTTGCCTTTAGTATTTTCCATGCTATCAAGTTATTTTCTATCACCGTTACCACTAATAGTTATCTATACCACTTGTATTTCACTATCTCTTCGCTGAACTAGTGCACCTATACACCTGAAAAGTGTATTGGGTGTGTTGGGGACACAAGAGACTTCTTGTATCTTGATTGCAGGATTGCTTGAGAGGGAATACCTTTGACCACTTCCTCCCTGAGTTCGATAAACCTTGGGTGATCCACTTAAGGGAAAACTTGATGTTGTTCTTCAAACCTCTGCACTTGGAGGCCCAACAACTGTCTACAAGAATAGAAGTGCGTAGACATCATCCCCTTTCCACATCTATTATTGCTCCCAGGAGTTCTAATAGGGACCTTCCAAGTATAATTTGTCCTTTTCCTGCACATTCAATAACAAGATAATCAGTAGAAATCATTTTCCCAAGGATCTTTGTAAACACTCCTTCAGCTATTCCAATAGGTAATATGGTAGCATTATTAGCAAGAGATGTTTCTTTTCCTCCTTTAGTAAGCCCCCAAGTATTCAAGGATTCATAAATATCTTTGGGCATAAGACAAAATTCAGACATGATGTCACATCGAGCTTGAAAAGTTTCAGTGTTTATCTCAATCTTTACTGTAGGGAGCCACTTTGATGGTTCAGAATTTATTGGGACATAATTGTGATGCTCCCTAAGTGTATTATAGCAATCTTTTAAGCTAGTAGTGTAACAACCTCGGACCCTATGCTCTAAGTTCAAGCCTGGATGAACCAAAAGTGGTTAAAGTAGTACAGCGGGGGCTCAGGGCCACCCACCTGTAGGCCCGTCGGCCGCCCTAACCACTTCCAAGAACATCGGGACAAGAGCGAGTGGCGTAGGCAACATGCGAAGAGATCAAATACATACAAAAGTGAGCATTTATGCAAGCTACTTTACAACAGTTCTCAGAGTCATACCATCTAAAAGAAATAGAAATATTGCAATGCCATACGGCAAGATCCAGATATCCTAGATAGAGATAATAGTGTAGGATAGCTCCTCATACATCAATCAACAGAGTATCAAGCGGAAGCGGGAAACAAGATCCGAGTACGGACAACAAGCAAATCGGCATAAGATGCCACATAAATAAGCACATCCTGCCCAAAGATCTCACGGATCCCCATCCCCGGAATCTCTACACCGAGTGATCGTTGCCAACATCATCTGTCTCCTCCACCCAGTATCCATCTTGCGAATACACCTGTTCATCTGAATCAAACAATTTATCGTGTGAGACCCTAGGGGTACTCAGCAAGTCTTTATGCCTCTAAAGGGGACATAACCTGGGGTGACGCAATTGCAGCAAAAGAGAATAACTAACAAGTCTAAAGATACTCGCTAACCATCCGCCTAACCAATGATAGACGGATGTCCGTTAATTAGAAATAACAGTTATAACAGTATAAAGTAACAGATCCATCCTCCTTCTCGCTTACCAACGAGAAAGCGGACGAACAACCCATCCGTTGGCAGTTTTATTAACCATTCCATGAGTGTTGCACTAATTACTAGTTAGACATTTAGTCAAATTAAAAGCGGTACTTTAGTTATACTTGTCTATGATCGAGAAACTATGCTCCAAGTCGTCCATAACCGCGGACACGGCTTTCAGAAAGATTTACCTTGCAGGGGGTGCACAAATAGCAACACACACTCGATCAACCTCGAAAAAACCAACTCAAAACCTAACGAGACATTCACGACAAAGCGATCACAGGATTCATGAAATATTTCAGGGGGCCACCCCACTAAGCTACCCGCAACGAAGTTGGGCGGCTCCAGAACGGACCCAGGGTTTGTGACGACGGCTGTAAACGACTGGGAACCCGAAAGTGTGACTGGGCTTGTCAATACCGTGAAAACGTGGCACGATCCAAAACAGTACAGGTGCTCCACGCACAATCTTAAATAAAATAGTAAAGCATGGCATAGGTATAGGATAGTAATAAAGCCCCAAACTACTTGTGGCCCTAAGAAATAGAAATGAATCAAGCTCTGGCTCAGGGGGGTTCATAAGGCCTCCCGGATGTGGATAGTGCGAATAGTCAAGGAACATGAATCAAGTACTCGGGGTCCTACGGGACACAAGTGAGCATGAAAAACCAAATAACAGATATTGCTCACCGGTGCCTCTTTCATTAGTTATCCCATTACTACTCAGGTTAAGTTGTTTAGGTACCTCGTTATCCATCAGACATTCACATACCCTACACATGCTGTTCTACGACTCGCATGGCTCAACAACTTCTGTAGTAATGGCTTATGGGATGGAGGAACAAGCTCGGTGGGGTTTAAAGTAAAGGCTATGCAGTACTTGGGATTCAATTTAGTGCATTCGCGACTCAATGATGCAAGAATAAGATAGAGGCAATATGTACTATATGTATGCAAGTATGTGATAGTGCTTGCCTGGAAGCTCAGTTAAAGAGAGAGATGGATCTGGGTAGTACTCCTGGGATTCTTGATAATTTCCCTGCTCGGCGTCTATTCGACAAGAAGAACCAAACAAACAAGGGCCAACATAAATAAAGTGCACAAGCAGATGAATAAAATGCGACAAGCAAACAAGCATGCCATGATGAATGATGCACAATTTACATGGCAATAATGTAGCATGGCAAGGGTGAGGTGTGGGGACAAGAATAACTCATTTTATTAATTATTTGGTCAAGTTTTATTACCATAAACAGTTCTGCTTTTTAATATTGATATGATGCATGCTTCAACTCGGAACATGGAATGCATAGTTAGAACGGGCTCGTCGCGCTGATCGATTTAGACATATTATTTGTCAGATTTGGAGTTATAGAATTAAAGTTATTAATTAATTAAGAATAGGCATTTTTATTGCAATTAAACAATTTCGAAAAATTAAATTAGACAAACATTATTTTGGATGGCATATTTGAATTCCTCACATTTTTCTGATTCAAAAACATATATTATTTGTCAAATTTGGAATTACCAATTAAAAGTTATTAAAACTGGATTTAAAATCATATTTAACAATTTCTGAAATCATTTTTATTAAACAGAAGAGGACATAGACTTTTTATACCTAGAGAGAATTAGCCACAGCCACTGACGAGTGGGCCAGGTGCTGACGCAGCAACAGGTGGGTCGATGCGGCTCTACGTGGGGCTTTTCTCACTACGGGTTTATTCAGCCTGAGCGATTGGCAGGTGGGACCGGCTGTTCGCGGGGCCACGCATGGGCACGCGAACAGGGCGCAGCCACGTGGCGCGGACGGGGACGGCGGGTTGAGGATCCCAAAAGTCTGGGTGCCTTTTTATAAAAGTGCAACTGCGGCTGATCGGTGGGCCTGGAAAGGACCGCGGGTTGCGCGCACAAAAAGGCAGGGGGTTATCCGCAAAAGAACACCCCGCACTGTTTTTCTTCCACGCGTGTTAACTGACGAAACTGACAGAACAGGGGACATGCGCGGCGGGGTTCGATCCTGCGACCTGGCGCTGGCGCGCGGCGGCGGCTACCGCTGCGGCTAGCGGGGGTTGTTGCTGGGTAAACGCTGCGCGGCTAGAAGAGACTATGGCGGCGGGGCGACGACGGGTAGACGAACGCGAGCGCGGTGCACCGAGAGCGCTTGACAGATCGATCAGCGCGTACAGGAAGGGCAGAGCAAGTAGAGGGTGTCAGGGGGGGTGCGTCGGCTCATCGTGGGTGTGTCGGTGGCGACGGATCGGGCCGGAGCGCAGGGAATCGGCGGCAGAGCTGACGTCCCGAGGCTAGGGCTTGCTTCGGCCCGATGGCGTGCAGCGGGGCTGGCCGTCTCCTCCTCTTGTCTCCGGGTACTGGGGTGGTGCAGAGGCTCGCCTAGATCTTCCCCAACGCCAAACGCCTCGCCCACCGCCTTGTGACGGTGGTGGGAAGAAGGAGCAGACGGTGAGGTGAGGAGGAAGAGAGAGGGGTAGCAGGTTAGCTGGGTCTTGGAGGGGATGGGCAGGGCCCTGGGAATCTGGGGGCAACGCCAGGTATGGGAGGGTAGATAAGAACGAGGGATGAGAGAGGCACATGGGGTGGCTCGGGTGTAAAAAGGTGGCGCTCACCTTTTTCTCCTCCCTCTCTCCCTCAGCCGGTGGTCCTGGGGCTCGAGGAGAAAACGGGAGGGTGTCCAGCTGGGGCCAGATGGCAGCGAGGCAAAGGTAGCTCGGGTGGGGGCCTTGGGCAGCAAGGGGAGAAGGGGCTCGGCTAGGATGGCAAGAGGGGGTGGCATGGGAGGCTCGGCATAGGGCTAGGTCTAGATAGGAAGGGGTGGTGGCCGAACCAGAGGGTGGAGGCCTAGGGTAGGAAGGGTGGTGAGGTGAGGGGTTTAGCCGAGGCTAGGAGGAAGGGGTTAGGTTTAGACTAGATGGTTAGTCTATGTAGATAAAAGAGAAAGAGAGACATTAGCTAGATGAGGCTTGGTTGAGAGAAGATGGCATAGGTGTGCACTTGCACATGCATGGGAGGGTGAGAGAGGATGGTGCTTTGGCTAGCTTGGTTGTCTTTTCAATCTTCCAAACTTTGCTTGAATTAAAAACCCATAAAAATCACATAAGAACTCAAAAGAGGAAGTAGAAGATGAAAGGTCAATTGCATGGCTCATGCATGATCACATAGGGCCACATATATTTGTTCAAACAAATATAATTCAAAAAGGGCACTATGTTTTGATGCATGCATTCAAAATTGAATGAAATCCAAGCTTGAGCAAGATTGTGAAGAACCACATGGTCAAGTATGAGATAAATGGCCTATTTGAATATAATGCAACTTGCTAGTGTGTATTGGCCAGTAGCTATTTAGTTGGTTCCATAACATTCAAATAAGCTCATCCTTACAAGCTTTTGCACATGAGCACTAAGCACTCCACATGTAATTCCCCAAATGTGTATATTGTGAAAACAACATAATCTTATATGGGCATGTGGTATAGAATTGAATCCATCTATATAAATGTGAGCCCAAACAAGAACCAAAGAAGATGCAAAATCCCACAATTATTTTGGATGGTGGAATTATAAGGTGGTGTCAAGAAAAGGTGGTGGAGTTGAAAGAGATATGCCCCCAACTCAACTTGGGCATTAAACAATATATCAAGAACCAACTACAATGTATCAAGAGGCAAATACAATTAATAAATGCATATGAGACAAGATCCAAAAGAAAAGGGGTTTTATATGATGCTCAAATGCAAGGTGGCATGATGACATGAGCATGATATAATTATCATGCAACAATTATATGTAGGAAGTAGCATTTTATTATTAGACCATGTAGCATTACAGATGTTAGACAAATGGGATGCTACAACTCTCCCCCACTAAACAGGAATCTCGCCCCGAGATTCTAGGAAGAAGAAGAAGACACGAAGAGGGTAGGATACTTGGCACGGAGCTCATCCTCGCGTTCCCAAGTGGCTTCATCAACGGAATGGTGCGACAACTGCACCTTGCAGAACTTTATAGACTTGTTGCGAGTCCTTCTTTCTGCGACTTCTAGGATTTTTGTGGGGTGTTCTTGATAAGACAGATCTTCTTGGAGATTGATGAGCACATGGTCCACGGTCCTGCCAGGATCCTTGAAGCACTTCTTGAGTTGAGATATATGGAAAACATCATGGACCTTGAGTTTTTCAGGGAGCTCACGAGCATAAGCGACTTCTGCTCTTCTTCCACGAACTTTGAAAGGACCGATGTATCTAGGAGCCAGCTTTCCTTTGATACCAAACCGGTGCGTGCCTCTCATGGGAGTGACACGGAGGTAAACGAGATCACCAGGGACATACTCCATGTCCGTGTGCTTTCTGTGATAGTTGCTCTTCTGGCGACTTTGAGCAACCTGTCGGTTTTCGAGAATGATGTGAACCTTCTCCTCTGCTTGAGTTACAATGTCGGGGCCAAACAATGTTCTTTCACCTGCGCCCGACCAACCAATCGGAGTTCTGCATTTGCGGCCATAGAGAACCTCAAATGGTGCCATCTTTAGACTCTTCTGGAAGCTATTGTTGTAAGAGAATTCAGCATAAGGAAGACATTCTTCCCACTTCATGCCGAAAGAGATGACGCAAGCACGGAGCATATCTTCCAGAATCTGATTGATCCTTTCAACTTGTCCTTGCGACTGAGGGTGATAGGCAGTGCTGAAGTTCAACTTTGTTCCCAAAGCATTTTAGAAACTTCCCCAGAACTTGGAAGTGAAGATGCTTCCACGGTCTGAGCTGATCTCAAGAGGAACCCCATACAAAGAGACAATTCTGTTGATATAGAGCTCAGCCAACTGAATTGCAGAAATTGTTTCCTTGACGGGAAAGAAGTGAGCCACTTTAGAAAGCCTGTCGATGACAACAAAGATTGCATTGTTGCCCTTTTTCGACCTTGGAAACCCAGTTATGAAGTCCATCTCTACTTTCTCCCATTTCCATTCCGAAGGCTTCAATGGCTGTAGAAGACCGGAAGGTTTCTGATGGACAGCTTTAACTCTGCGGCAGACATCACACTCGGAGACATACTTGGCACAATATCGTTTCAATCCAGGCCACCAATATTGTGTTTTCAAGTCCATGTACATCTTAGTGTTGCCAGGGTGGATAGAAAGAACAGAATCACGAGCTTCTTTAAGAACTTGCTCTCTCAAACTCGGGTAGTTCGGAACAAACATCCGGTGCTCAAAGAACAGCGTGCCTTGATCATCGACGTGGAAGGACTCATACTTCGGTAGCTGAATGTTGGAGATGATGTTTTTGGTGTAAGGATCACCAAGTTGAATGGAGCGAACTTTTTCTTCCAAGAGGGGGGTTACCAGAAGATTCAGAAGATACCCTTGATCCACAATTTCAAGGTTGAGCTAGAGAAATTCCTCGCAGAAGAGAGGCTGTTGTTCTTCCACCATGAGGTTGTTGACATAAGCTTTTCGGCTAAGAGCATCGGCCATGACATTAGCTTTGCCAGGAGTGTAGTTGATGGTCAAATCGAAATCATTAATTGCTTCAATCCACCTTCTCTGATGAAGGTTGAGATCAGGTTGTGTGAATATATACTTCAGACTCTTGTGATCAGAAAAGATCTCACAACGGTTGCCAAGCAAGTAGTGCCTCCATAGTTTCAAAGCAAAGACAACTACTGCGAGTTCGACGTCATGTGTAGGATAGTTGAGCTCATGAGTTTTCAACTGACGAGAAGCATAAGCAACGACTTGCTTTTCTTGCATAAGGACCGCACCCAATCCTTGCAAGGAGGCATCAAAGAGGGTCTGGAAAGGCTTTGATGTATCTGGAGGAATCAAGACTGGAGTGGAAGTGAGCTTCTCTTTGAGTGTTTCAAAGCTTGCTTGACATGCAGGAGACCAAAGGTATTTCTTGCCTTTCTTGAGGAGATCGGTAAGAGGCTTCGCAATCTTCGAGAAGTTCTGAACAAAGCGACGGCAGTAACTAGCCAAACCAAGGAAACTCCGGACTTCTTTGACATTTTTGGGTGGAAGCCACTCAACAATTGTCCGAACAGTTTCTGGGTTGACGGCAATGCCCTTGGCAGAGATGACGTGACCCAGATAGGTGACTTCGGGAAGCCAAAATTCACACTTGGAGAACTTTGCATACAGGCGGTTCTCACAAAGCTTGTTTAGGACACACCGAAGGTGTTCTTCATGTTCTTCCTTTGACTTAGAATAGACTAGAATATCATCCAGATAGACCACGACGAACTTATCAAGATACTCCATGAATACCGAGTTCATAAGCCTCGAGAAGGTGGCAGGTGCGTTGGTGAGACCGAAAGACATGACCGTGTACTCATACAGGCCATAGTGGGTGGTGAAAGCTATTCTGGGAACATCTTCCTTGCGGCTCTTGATTTGATGATATCCACTTCTCAAGTCAAGCTTAGAGAATACGACAGCTCCAGCTAGCTGATCGAAGAGATCATTAATCTGCGGAAGGGGATATTTATTCTTGATGGTTTTTGCATTGAGAGCCCAATAGTCAACACAAAGTCTATCAGTGCGGTCTCGCTTCTTCACAAAGATTGTTGGGCTGCCTCAAGAGGAAGTACTATGCTGAATGAAACCCAACTTCTCTTGTTCATCAAGCTGACGTTTGAGTTCAGCCAACTCAGCAGGACCCATTTTATAAGGCCGCTTGGAGATAGGAGCGGTACCAGGTTCAAGTTCAATCACAAACTCGACCTCTCAGTCAGAAGGCATACCCGGTAACTCTTCAGGAAAAACATCTGGGAACTCACAGACCACCGGAACACTCTGAATAGCATCCATAGCATCATCATTCAGAGCCGCCAAAGAGAAAAGCTGAATTGCAGGAGTCAGACTTGGAGAATAGACTATATGGCCTTCGGGAATTTTCAGAGAAACCGAGCGTTCAACACAATCAATCACAGCTGCATTTGTTGTTAACCAATCCATGCCCAAGATAACATCAATGTCATAATTGCCCAGAATAATTAAGGAAGCCGGAAACGAAGAACCACCAATCTCAATTTGATTGCCGTGGCTGATTTTAGAAGCCCTCATGTTTGATCCAGGAGATTGCACCATGAGTCGAGTTGGTAAAGCATTAGAAGGTAACCCATTACTCTCCACAAACTTGTATGACACGAATGAATGTGATGCACCAGAATCAAATAAAACTCGTGCAGGAACTGAGTTAACAGGAAGCATACCCAGCACAACTCCAGGTGCATGTTCAGCTTGAGCAACGTTGACATAGTTGGCACGAGCAAGAATGGACCCGGGCTTGGTGTTGATGTTGAGAGCCCACGGTGGAGGTGCACGAACCATAGAAGAACTTGCTGTAGGTCTTGGAGGTGGTGGAGGAAGAGCTTTGTTGTTCATGGGACAACTCTAGTGTTGATGCCCAGTGTTCCCACAAGTGTAACAAGCACCAGGTGAACGTGGAGCAGTGTAGCCAGGGACTCCGCCAGGCGATCCAGGGTAGTTGTGGTTTTAGCCCCTAGGAGCAGCGGTGAAGGAGTTTGGTGGCCTTGCCGCGTAGCTTGAAGGTCTTGATGGAGCCGGGAGCGGCGGTGCGGTATTAGGAACCCACACGCGGCGCTTAGAAGGAGCTGTCATAGCTGAAGAGCTTGCTGCGTCACGGCTGTGTTTCTTGGACTCCTCGAACACTTGCCTACTGGCTTCTTCCTGTAGAGCTGTATGTTGGAGTTCCAGAAAAGACCCCGGCCTTGCATGAGTGATTGCATATTTGATAGATGCATTGAGCCCTTGCCTGAACCTCTTTTGCTTCTTCTTGTCATAAGAGATCTCATTGCCACCATACCGAGAAAGATTCATGAAGTTTCTGATATAGGTATTGACATTATCATTGCCCTGCTTGAGGTTGAGAAACACTTCCTTCATCCTTTCCCTGACAATCTCTGACAGATATTGCTCTTTGAAAGCCCCAGTGAACTGCTCCCAAGTAGGCTGAAAACCAGAGTGGTTTGCCTTCAGATAATTCCCCCACCATAGAGTTGCGTCTCCCTTCAGAAGGTGAGTGGCACATTTTACCCATTCTTGCTCAGGTACATCAGTAGTCATCAGCAACCTTGACATCTCATGAAGCCAATCATCAACATCCAGTGGCTGATCAGACACCTCAAAGTGGCGCGGGTTAAACTTCAGAAAGCCCTTGATGTCTCCTCGCTTGGGAGGTGGAGGTAGTGGAACAAACTCATTCCTCCTGACACTTTCTTCAAAGCGTTGCTGGTTCTGTTGCATTGTTCCCAAGGCATTTGCAATACTTGCCAACGCAGCCCCCAGTTCAGGTGGTATGTCCTCCTCAGTACGGCGTGGTGGTGCCATCCTGTGATTGATATAAAACTCAAGTCAGTACCATAATGGAGAATAATAATAATCCAAAATAGTACCAAAATGGAATTAACCAAGATTAAAGGATACAAATCACTAAGATGATATTAAAATATCAACAAAGTTCGAAGCACCTAGAAGATATTAAGCATATCACACACGACTGAACAAGGAGTGTGGTACACAAAGCTATCGAAGAAAAAATTTCCGCAAATTTCGGCATTAAAATATCACTATATGCGCAAAACCACTTAACGAATCAAGATTAGTAACTCTACCAATTCAATATACCAGAGCGAATGATAAAAGTAGTGGTATGGCCGCGACTCCATCCCGCACTCAAATCATTACTCCGCACATGAATAAGTAAAACACCTATCCCAACTCTCTTCCTTCTTAAGATGAACCTAAAGATTAGCAACTATGGAAAACAAACACCCCAAACAAGATAGCGTCGGATAAAAAGAGTAAGACATATCGCGTCGGTTTACAATGAATCAGATAGATCGCGTCGTTTTACAAAAGCCTGTCGGTATGGAATGTACCAACAGTTGATAACCAAAAGGAAGATAGCGATAACCAGTTGGATGCAATAGATAGACAAGGAATTACACACACACACACACACACACTCACACACAACCTATGGTACTACGGAACCCAGAACACGTGAAGCCTAGTTTGAATTTTAGAAGAGGATTGAAAATGTTACACTTCCTTACTAAAAAAGGGTGGGTGGGTGGGTAAGAAGAAAAATGGAAGCAGTCCTACTCTCATGTTTTGTTTTTCCCTAGTATACATAGCTACCAAAATATTTGCTAGACTGACAATGACCATTTGGCTGAGAGCCTGAAGGGCGGGATGGCTCTGATACCAATTGTAACAACCTCGGACTCTACGCTCTAAGTTCAAGCCTGGATAAACCAAAAGTGGTTAAAGTAGTACAAAGGGGGCTCAGGGCCACCCACGTGTAGGCCCGTCGGCCGCCCTAACCACTTCCAAGAACATCGGGACAAGAGCGAGCGGCATAGGCAACAGGCAAAGAGATCAAATACATATACAAGTGAGCATGTATGCAAGTTACCTTACAACAGTTCTCAGAGCCATACCATCTAAAAGAAATAGAAATATTGCAATTCCATACGGCAAAATCCAAATATCCTAGATAGAGATAATAGTGTAGGATAGCTCCTCATACATCAATCAACAGAGTATCAAGCGGAAGCAGGAAACAAGATCCGAGTACGGACAACAAGCAAATCGGCATAAGATGCCACATAAATAAGCACATCCCACCCACAGATCTCACGGATCCCCATCCCCGGAATCTCTACACCAAGTGATCGTTGCCAACATCATCTGTCTCCTCCACCCAGTATCCATCTTGCGAATACACCTGTTCATCTGAATCAAACAATTTATCGTGTGAGACCCTAGGGGTACTCAGCAAGTCTTTATGCCTCTAAAGGGGACATAACCTGGGGTGACGCAATTGCAGCAAAAGAGAATAACTAACAAGTCTAAAGATACTCGCTAACCATCCGCCTAACCAATGATAGACGGATGTCCGTTAATTAGAAACAACAGTTATAACAGTATAAAGTAACAGATCCATCCTCCTTCTCGCTTACCAACGAGAAAGCGGACGAACAACCCATCCGTTGGCAGTTTTATTAACCATTCCATGAGTGTTGCACTAATTACTAGTTAGACATTTAGTCAAATTAAAAGCGGTACTTTAGTTATACTTGTCTATGATCGAGAAACTATGCTCCAAGTTGTCCATAACCGCGGACACGGCTTTCAGAAAGATTTACCTTGCAGGGGGTGCACAAATAGCAACACACACTCGATCAACCTCGAAAAAACCAACTCAAAACCTAACGAGACATTCACGACAAAGCGATCACAGGATTCATGAAATATTTCAGGGGGCCACCCCACTAAGCTACCCGCAACGAAGTTGGGCGGCTCCAGAACGGACCCAGGGTTTGTGACGACGGCTGTAAACGACTGGGAACCCGAAAGTGTGACTGGGCTTGTCAATACCGTGAAAACGTGGCACGATCCAAAACAGTACAGGTGCTCCACGCACAATCTTAAATAAAATAGTAAAGCATGGCATAGGTATAGGATAGTAATAAAGCCCCAAACTACTTGTGGCCCTAAGAAATAGAAATGAATCAAGCTCTGGCTCAGGGGGGTTCATAAGGCCTCCCGGATGTGGATAGTGCGAATAGTCAAGGAACATGAATCAAGTACTCGGGGTCCTACGGGACACAAGTGAGCATGAAAAACCAAATAACAGATATTGCTCACCGGTGCCTCTTTCATTAGTTATCCCATTACTACTCAGGTTAAGTTGTTTAGGTACCTCGTTATCCATCAGACATTCACATACCCTACACATGCTGTTCTACGACTCGCATGGCTCAACAACTTCTGTAGTAATGGCTCATGGGATGGAGGAACAAGCTCGGTGGGGTTTAAAGTAAAGGCTATGCAGTACTTGGGATTCAATTTAGTGCATTCGCGACTCAATGATGCAAGAATAAGATAGAGGCAATATGTACTATATGTATGCAAGCATGTGATAGTGCTTGCCTGGAAGCTCAGTTAAAGAGAGAGATGGATCTGGGTAGTACTCCTGGGATTCTTGATAATTTCCCTGCTCGGCGTCTATTCGACAAGAAGAACCAAACAAACAAGGGCCAACATAAATAAAGTGCACAAGCAGATGAATAAAATGCGACAAGCAAACAAGCATGCCATGATGAATGATGCACAATTTACATGGCAATAATGTAGCATGGCAAGGGTGAGGTGTGGGGACAAGAATAACTCATTTTATTAATTATTTGGTCAAGTTTTATTACCATAAACAGTTCTGCTTTTTAATATTGATATGATGCATGCTTCAACTCGGAACATGGAATGCATAGTTAGAACGGGCTCGTCGCGCTGATCGATTTAGACATATTATTTGTCAGATTTGGAGTTATAGAATTAAAGTTATTAATTAATTAAGAATAGGCATTTTTATTGCAATTAAACAATTTCGAAAAATTAAATTAGACAAACATTATTTTGGATGGCATATTTGAATTCCTCACATTTTTCTGATTCAAACATATATTATTTGTCAAATTTGGAATTACCAATTAAAAGTTATTAAAACTGGATTTAAAATCATATTTAACAATTTCTGAAATCATTTTTATTAAACAGAAGAGGACATAGACTTTTTATACCTAGAGAGAATTAGCCACAGCCGCTGACGAGTGGGTCAGGTGCTGACTCAGCAACAGGTGGGTCGACGCGGCTCTACGTGGGGCTTTTCTCACCGCGGATTTATTCAGCCTGAGCGATTGACAGGTGGGACCGGCTGTTCGCGGGGCCACACACGGGCACGCGAACAGGGCGCAGCCATGTGGCGCGGACGGGGACGGCGGGTTGAGGATCCCAAAAGTCTGGGTGCCTTTTTATAAAAGTGCAACTGCGGCTGACCGGTGGGCCTGGAAAGGACTGCGGGTTGCGCGCACAAAAAGGCAGGGGGTTATCCGCAAAAGAACACCCCGCACTGTTTTTCTTCCACGCGTGTTAACTGATGAAACTGACGGAACAGGGGACAGGCGCGGCGGGGTTCGATCCCGCGACCGGGCGCTGGCGCGCGGCGGCGGCTACCGCAGCGGCTAGCGGGGGTTGTTGCTGGGTAAACGCTGCGCGGCTAGAAGAGACTGCGGCGGGGCGACGACGGGTAGACGAACGCGAGCGCGGTGCACCGAGAGCGCTCGACAGATCGATCAGCGCGTACAGGAAGGGCAGAGCGAGGAGAGGGTGTCAGGGGGGTGCGTCGGCTCATCGTGGGTGTGTCGGTGGCGACGGATCAGGCCAGAGCGCAGGGGATCGGCGGTGGAGCTGACGTCTCGAGGCTAGGGTTTGCTTCGGCTCGACGGCGTGCAGCGGGGCTGGCCGTCTCCTCCTCTCGTCTCCGGGTACTGGGGTGGTGCAGAGGCTCGCCTAGATCTCCCCCAACGCCAAACGCCTCGCCCGCCGCCTTGTGACGGTGGTGGGAAGAAGGAGCAGACGGTGAGGTGGGGAGGAAGAGAGAGGGGTAGCAGGTTAGCTGGGTCTTGGAGGGGATGGGAAGGGCCCTAGGAATCTGGGGGCGACGCCAGGTATGGGAGGGTAGATAAGAACGAGGGATGAGGGAGGCACATGGGGTGGCTCGGGTGTAAAAAGGTGGCGCTCACCTTTTTCTCCTCCCTCTCTCCCTCGGCCGGTGGACCTGGGGCTCGAGGAGAAAATGGGAGGGTGTCCAGCTGGGGCCAGATGGCAGCGTGGCAAAGGTGGCTCGGGTGGGGGCCTTGGGCAGCAAGGGGAGAAGGGGCTCGGCTAGGATGGCAAGAGGGGGTGGCATGGGAGGCTCGGCATAGGGCTAGGTCTAGATAGGAAGGGGTGGTGGCCGAACCAGAGGGTGGAGGCCTAGGGTAGGAAGGGTGGTGAGGTGAGGGGTTTAGCCGAGGCTAGGAGGAAGGGGTTAGGTTTAGACTAGATGGTTAGTCTATGTAGATAAAAGAGAAAGAGAGACATTAGCTAGATGAGGCTTGGTTGAGAGAAGATGGCATATGTGTGCACTTGCACACGCATGGGAGGGTGAGAGAGGATGGTGCTTTGGCTAGCTTGGTTGTCTTTTCAATCTTCCAAACTTTGCTTGAATTAAAAACCCATAAAAATCACATAAGAACTCAAAAGAGGAAGTAGAAGATGAAAGGTCAATTGCATGGCTCATGCATGATCACATAGGGCCACATATATTTGTTCAAACAAATATAATTCAAAAAGGGCACTATGTTTTGATGCATGCATTCAAAATTGAATGAAATCCAAGCTTGAGCAAGATTGTGAAGAACCACATGGTCAAGTATGAAATAAATGGCCTATTTGAATATAATGCAACTTGCTAGTGTGTATTGGCCAGTAGCTATTTAGTTGGTTCCATAACATTCAAATAAGCTCATCCTTACAAGCTTTTGCACATGAGCACTAAGCACTCCACATGTAATTCCCCAAATGTGTATATTGTGAATACAACATAATCTTATATGGGCATGTGGTATAGAATTGAATCCATCTATATAAATGTAAGCCCAAACAAGAACCAAAGAAGATGCAAAATCCCACAATTATTTTGGATGGTGGAATTATAAGGTGGTGTCAAGAAAAGGTGGTGGAGTTGAAAGAGATATGCCCCCAACTCAACTTGGGCATTAAACAATATATCAAGAACCAACTACAATGTATCAAGAGGCAAATACAATTAATAAATGCATATGAGACAAGATCCAAAAGAAAAGGGGTTTTATATGATGCTCAAATGCAAGGTGGCATGATGACATGAGCATGATATAATTATGATGCAACAATTATATGTAGGAAGTAGCATTTTATTATTAGACCATGTAGCATTACAGATGTTAGACAGATGGGATGCTACAAGTAGTGCTGGTCTCAAGAGTGCTCAATCTAGCAAATATTCTTGCGAAAGAAATATCAGTTTGGCTAGGCAAGTTGTAAGTAAGGATCAATTTCTTTATAGCATTTATAGCATCGTCCTCGTTACATTGGAGGAAATCTCCTCCCACAACAACATCTAAGGCATATCTATAACAAAGAGCAAATCCAAGGTAAAAACTGCTAAGGAACAAACTCTGAGTCATTTTAGGCTCAGTTTTTTCATGTAGATCAGAGATTCTAGACCAAGCTTCCTTGAAACTCTCTTCCATTCCTTGTTTAAAAGTGAAAATCATTTCCTCGGGTGACATAGTGATTGGAGCAAGGCTAGACATAACGACAACTTAAGAAAGGAACTAATTTTTTTGTGCTTTTCAAATAAGAAAGCAAACTAGTAAAACTAATTTTTTTGTGTTGTTGATAAAGAAACAAGCAAACAAAGCAAAAAGAAACTAAGCAAAACAAAAACAACAAAGTAAAGAGATTGGTTATGAGGGACTCCCCTTGTGAAGATGTCCTTGACTCCCCGGCAACGGCGCCAGAAAATAGACGTTTGCCGTGGGAGGTTCTTCTTGTTTAATACTCCGATGTGAATACCTTTTACCTTACCTCCCCGGCAATGGCGCCAGAAAAATGCTTGATGGCTCAGTGTCGGCTTCAGGAAAATGCTGGTGCGATGTTGATGTAGAGCTCGTTGGGAACCCCAAGAGGAAGGTATGATGAGCACAGTAGCAAGTTTCCCTCAGTTATGAAACCAAGGTTTAATTGAACCAGTAGGAGCAAGGAAACACTCCAAAGGTGTTACTAGCTGAGCCTTGGCAGGGCGCACTACCGGTGCTAGTAGCAACATGGAGACCTGCACAAAACAACCACAAAACTTTGTCCCCAACTTGCGATGAGGTTGTCAATCTCACCGTGTTTTGTGGAAAATAAAGGATTAAACGTATCGAATGGAAAGAAGTAATAGTTTACAGAAAGTAAACACAAAGCAGTAAATAGTTTGTAGATTGTATGTAAAGAAAAAGGAGCGAGATCCATAGTTCACTAGAGGTGGATCTCCTTACGATAGATAACATGCTGGGTGAACAAATTACAGCGGGGCAATTGACAAACATCGAGAAAGCAATACATGCATATACTAATCATCTTGACTCCTTTGAGATTCGATTGGGCATTACAACATTATACATAGACCGCCATCCAACTACATCTATGACTAATAATTCACCTTCAGGTTATCATCCGAACCCCCTCCAGTATTAAGTTGCAAGCAACAGATTATTGCTTTACGAACTGCGTGTAAAGTAAACAATATGATTGTTTTATGAACAAAGGATTGTTGTTTTCTCCCTAGTAGCAACATCACATCTAGTACCTTAGAGATTTCTGTCACTTCCCCAGATTACTAGAGGCATGAACCCACTATCGAGCATAAATACTAACTCTTGGAGTTCCTAGCATCTACTTGGCCAAGATAGCTACTAACAACGGAAAGCATGCCAGATCACAAATAACAAAGACAATCAATAATCAATCTAAAATAGCATCTCAATATCCATTGGATCCCCGCAAATACAACATGCAGAATTACAAATAGATGATCTTGATCATGAACGAAGCTCACAAGAACTAGACATGAAATCACAAAGGAGGAGAACCAGCCATCTAGCTACTACATGGATCCGTAGTCCAAGGATGAACTACTCACGCATCACACCGGAGGCTTGCATGGTGATGAAAAGGGCCTCTAGGGTGAATTCTCCTCTCCGACAGGGTGCCGGGAAGAGCTCTGGATCCCTCCCGATCTAGGGATGGAGATGACAGCGGCTACAGACTCTTTCATGGATTTTTGATAGGGCCCTTAGGGTTTTCGTCCCAAGGGCATCTTATAGGCGAAAGGGGAGGCCGAGGGGGTGCCGGAGGCGGCCAGACCATCCCCTGGCGTGGGCCTCACTAGGCCATGTGGATAGATGGTGTGGCCGCCCTCTGTCCCCTCTCCGTCTCGTATTCTGGCATCTGATGACTTCCTGAAAAATAGGCACTTTGGCTTTTGTCCCGTCCAATTCCGAGAATATTCATTTTCTGACTTTCCTGGAACCAAAAATAGCAGAAAACAGGTAGCTGGCACTGTGGCTCTTGTTAATAGGTTAGTCCAAGAAATCATATGAAAATTATTCCAAAGTGTGGACAAAACACAAGAAAGTGGATAAAACCAAGCATGGAACATTAAAAATTAGATTCACCTATTTGAAAGCGGACTCTGCAGGTCTCCGAATTTTGTATCTAGTAGATTCTTCCGGAGTCACCACTTGAATAACATCAATATCTTCATCTTCATACACTTATTACTTGAGTCATAAAACCTTTAACTTCCTTACTACACGATTATCTCCACTATCTGGAAATTTCTTTCACACAAAACTTTCACACAGTCCTCATTAGCAACATTAGTATAAGTGAAGTGATAAAACCTTTTGTATCCAACTTCAACTGAAAACCATCAAAACATAAACTACTGTAGCAACTCCTTCCGAATACCCAAAAAGAATTCAAAAAGGAAATCGAATAAAGAAGCAAATGCAAGAGTGGCAAAATCTGTCAAAACAGACCAGCAGGTAAAGGTTAATTTTTTCGAAAATCTTCTGTTGCTCAAATCAAAAAGTGCAAAACTAACGAAAGTTAAATAACAACCTGGGACAGAAGCACAAACAATTACAGCTCAATCCGACATACAGAGATCTCTCATGAATTTTTACGGTGAAGCACGAAAATCTGTTTCGAGACAGCAACTTCCCCAAATATTACTTCTCTCTCATTAGCGGTTGATCTTGACACAAAAACCAAAAAAAAAGGATAAGGAGAGGTTATTACCGAAGTAATAACTTCCAAGACTCAAACAAACAAAATCAAACTGAAAGCAAAAACAAATTGGGTTGTCTCCCAAAAAGCTCTTTCTTTATAGCCATTAAGATGGGCATGATAATTTTGAAGATGCTCACATAGGAATATGAATTGAAGTGAAAGCGAGCATTAAGAAGCAAAAACACACACACACACACATTTAAGTCTAACCCACTTCCTATGCAAGAGAATTTTGTAAACAAACAAGTTGTTGAAACCAGAGGCTACTTGCATAAGAAGGCAAAAGAAGTGCAACATAAAAACTTTCAGCATAAAACAAGGAAACTTGATATTATTGAGATACATAAGAACAATTTTCCCTCTCTCATAATAACTTTCAGTATCATGCATAAACTTAACAATATAACTATCACAAGGACCATCGTAGCAATGATCGCTTATTCTAACAGAAAACACATGAATACTAGCTCTCATAACACTACTTTGTGAAACAATATTAGAGGTATCCTTACAAAGGATAGTGTGTCCCTCTTCTTCATATCTAGTAACAAAGTCTTTCACATTTGCTATTGTAGGTTCATCAACCATTTGTTTATCAGGTTCAACAGCTTTGATTATACTTTCATTAACCATACTAGCTATCATATAATGTTCTTTTACCTTAACTGGGAAAGGCATTTTCTCAATGTAAGGTTTAGGTAAGACATGATTAGTAGTATAAACTTCAGTATTTCTTGCAGGAACACTCTTAGCAATATCTTTATGAGGTTCATGATACTTATTCCACTTCTTTTTAGGCACTTCAATGTAGGAAGCAAAAGCCTTAAAATAAGAAGCAATAGCTTGAGAGTCTAGACCATAAGCATTTTTAATACTTTGAAAGTCATCAGTTCCCATAAAAGATTCAATGTATTCATAATCGTAATTTATACCTGACTTTCTACCTTTGTCATTCTCCCAATCTTCAGCATTATCTTAAATACGGTCCAGAAGATCCCATTTAGCTTCTTCTTCCATGCGAGTGAATGATCCAGCACAAGAAGCATCCAATAAATCCTTATCATGTAGAGAAAGCCTTACATAAAAGTTATTGATAATAATATTGTTGGGGAGCTCATGAATGGGACATTTGAGCATTAGTAACTTCAATCTCCCCCAAGCTTGAGCTGTACTCTCTCCATCAAGAGGCCAAAAGTTGTATATTTGATTCCAATCTTTATGAATCTCAATAGGAGGATAAAATTTTGAATAAAAGAGAGGCACTATTTCCTCCCATTGTAGAGCTTGACCATTCTTCAGCAGCTTATACCATTCCTCAGCTCTTCCTTTCAGTGATAATGAGAATAACTTCTTCTTAACTTGATCTGTAGTAATATCTGCACACTTGAACAACCCGCATAATTCATGTATAAAGAGTAAATGATCACCAGGATGGACAGTTCCATCCCCAACATAGTAGTTATCCATAACACGATCAATAATTTTTGTAGGTATTTTAAAAACATCATTCTTAGCAGGTGGTGGTTTATATACTACCTTAGCAGTGGTAGTAGCATTACCAAATAAGAAACTCAGCGAATTGTCCATAACGAAAATAAAGCAACTAGCAGAAGTAAACAATACTCACATTAGAAGTTTCCTTTACCAGTTCCACTCTCCAATAGCGCTTCACTCCCCGACAACGGCGCCAGAAAATAGTCTTGATGACCCACAAGTATAGGGGGTGTATTGCAGTATTTTTGATAAGTAAGAGTGTCGAACCCAACAAGGAGCAGAAGGTGCTGGCTAGTGGTATGGATCAGGATCTCTGCAAATATTTAGCAAACGGATTTTTAGGGGTTTTTGATAAAGCAACTAAACACAGTACAAGTAAATAAAAGGCAGTAGGAATAAATACAGCAAGTGGCCCAATCCTTTATGCAGCAAAGCACAAGCTGGTTGTATTACTTAAGATGACCAAATGTTCTCGAGGACACATGGGAAGACTATCAAGTGCTTTCGCTTCATATAGTTGATTAATCTTCTTTAGCATGCTAAGTGTTGTGTCGGTGAACCTGTGCTAATGTACCGACCTTCCTAGGACTAATACATACTTGTGATTATACCCCTTGCAAACATCCGTAAGTACAAGAAAGTAATTAAGGTAGAAACCTAACCACATCTTTAAACTCTAAGACCCTTACGTCCCTTGTGCAATGGTTTCCTAACGGGGGTTCAGGTTTCTGTCACTCCGACAACCCCTACGATTAGTAGCCAAATACACAATGCATTCCCCTAGGCCCATATAGGTGAAGTGTCATGTAGTCGACGTTCACATGACACCACTAGAAGAAGTACACCACTACTTAAATAACAATCTATTGAATCTTTCTCAACGCAACTCCACTACTAACAACAAGACTTCTCCCATGTCCTCAAGAACAAAACGAACTACTCACAAGACATCATATGGATCATGATCAGAGATGGAATAATGATGTATAACAATCTGAACATAAACAATAATTCAATGGTTCACTCAATAGCATCAACTACAAAGAGTAATCAACACCGGGAAAGTTTCCCCATTGAACTATGCAAGATTCAACTCAATTGTTACAGCGGGAGATGGTGATGAGGGTGTTGATGGTGATGATGGTGGTTGTAACACCCTCGAATCGGCCCTATGCAAGTTTTAGCCCTTTCCGCCAAACTCGCATAGAAATGATTCAAGGACGCCCACCAGGCACTTCCGTGCGAGTGGACAACGAAGTAATAACATTACACAACAGTCCTTGATGGGACCCACAAAACAGATATATACAGCACGACTCCAAGAGTCAAGATTACAGATTTACACTACAAAGATCCAAATCACCTTGAAATCGATAGGGCGTCCGACTACGGACAAGATGCAAATGGGGCTAAGAGCCCTGAAGAATAACCAATGGCGTCCATAACCCCGCTCAGGCCAAGCCAGAAGGGCAACCCTGCTAACGGCGTCGAACCTGCTAAAACAAAAGGGGTGCCGACAAAGGACAAAGGAAAAAGAGGAGCGTCAGTACTGAGGCCAGTACACGGCGAGGCTAGAATTCGGCGGCTCTCGCCTACATAGGTATGGTGGGCTGAAGTGGCAGCGCAGCGGCACAAAACAACCTATAGAGACTCGATACAACTGGCGGTTATCAGAGAGGGATAAGAAAGACCTATTCGGATCTAACCTGAAGCTAACACCAAACAAACCCATCCTGGTATTTCCCCCTCGAGACCAAACGAGGAAGTCGGACCAAGGAACTCACACAGTTGGCAATTTTACTCATTCCGTTATAGTTGAAACACTTACTAGTCAGGTATAGATAGCTTGAGTCATTCTGATAGCATAAGTAGTGGGCAGTTTTAATCGCCATTCCGTTGTAGTTGGAACATTTACTAGACAGATATAATTGTCCTGAGGAATCCCAAAACCCAGCAGTTGTTGGCACTTTTATCACATTCCAGTGGAGTTGCAATACTTACTAGGCCGGTATAACAAAACAACCCAGATCCAGCAGTTGTTGGCATTTTTAATATCCATTCCGTTATAGTTGAATCTGATTACTAGTCAGATATATTAAGTCAAATTTATAGCACTACTTTAGTTATGCTTGTCTATGATCGAGATACTGTGCTCCAAGTCGTCCATAACCGCGGACACGGCTTTCAGAAAGTTTTACCCTGCAGGGGTGCACCAAAGTATCCACACGCACTTCGACCCTTTTTGCCAGATCAATTAACATACACACATCGGTATGTCGGCGGAGCCTAAGTCATGAAGTTTACTAGACCCAAAGCAAGTACATGGGGGCCACCCCACTAAGCTACCTGCAACGAAGTCGGCCGGCTCCGAGACGGACCCAGGGTTTGCGATGACGACTGTAAATGACTAGGAACCCGAAAAGTGTGACTGGGCTTGTCGATACCGCGAAAACGTGGCGCGATCCAAAACAGTACAGGTGCTCCACGCACAAATTAAATAAAGCAGTAAACATGGAATAAGTACAGAATAGTAATAAAGCCCCAAACTACTTGTGGCCCCGGTACAGTACTTTGAAATCTGGTAGTAAGCCGATGGGGGTGCCCACACACCCCACCTGTGGTTAGCGCGCTCGATCTCGGAACAGGTGTCAAGAACTCGGGTCGTAGGGGACACTAGTGAGCGGTTAAGAACCAAATATTGTCTATTACCCACCGGTGCCTCTGCATTTAATCTACTATCAACATTAATTAATAAACTATAATTAGAATCATGACCAATGCCACCATTAAACATTTGCCAACCGCCCAACAACTGTGGAACATCGATGACGCGAGGCAACACCTGAGCAAGCCACTACGACTCGCAGGGCCATCTGTCTATCAAGCAACGGTTAATAGGAGGTGTCCAAGGCGATATATCGGCTGCAAGGAATATATCTGGCACGGAACACTAAAGCATCGCGACACGGATAGCAATAGATCAACAGGAGGAAATAAAGACTATAAATGCAAAATAGGTAGAAGGGGAAGAGATGCTCGCCTGGGAAACACTGCTGAAGGTTCATATCCGGAGAACTTGTCGATACTCGCATCCACTCATCAGTCTAATCCGCGAAGAAGCAAAGCACTAAAAGAAACACCGGATGCACTATTTAATACTGCGGCAGAAGATCCGGCATGATTATGATATGCATGCGAGATGAACAATTTAATATGCGACAGTCGATAATGTCATATTATAAAAATAATGGGGGTCTCGAATAGAGAATCACATTAGGGTTCGGCGAACTTGGCTCCGAGGGGTTCGGGGTTCGACAGGGTTCGACGGGGATCGGTCTCGGCGGGAGTGTTCTCGGACAAGGAGAGGTAGATATTGTCGCATCCGCGGTCTTCGGTTCATGTCGACGGTCATGGCGTTCGGGATGAAGTACTTGCCGTATTCGTGTCGGCGACCTTGGCGTCCGGGATGAAGATCTTGGCATAACGGGGTCGGCCTTCGGGC
Source organism: Avena eriantha (assembly GCA_910589775.1). NCBI lineage: Eukaryota > Viridiplantae > Streptophyta > Magnoliopsida > Poales > Poaceae > Avena > Avena eriantha. The sequence goes on along the minus strand of OU342746.1, from coordinate 224,370,079 downwards.
TACTCGAATATCTTGTCGTGGTACTTGCCGGCAGTTCTTCGACTGGCACCACTCCACCACGTAGCATCAAGCACAACACATGTACCTCACACCCTTGCATAAGTGGCACCACTCCCACACTAGTAACAAACACACACAAAAGGAGTCAAAGTCCTGGAGCAGGAAGACGGACGACCGGCGACGCAGAGATGGAGGAAGAAGCGGCTAGGCCGGCGACGGTGGGCGTGGCGGCTCGCAGGGAGGCAGGGGATGTGCAGAGGAAGCGTACCGCGTGGGGGTCCTCGACGGCCGGTGGGCGGGCGAGGCAAGGCGGCGGTCGGCTCGGAGGATAAAACCACGGCGCCGCGAGGAGAGCCAGGCGCGGAGCAGAGGTGGCGGCCGACACGGAAGAGGGCGTCGCGGAAGGCGGGAGGAGCTCGGGCGGCGGCGGTCGCCAAGGAAGACGAGGGCGCACGCGGCGGCTCTGCATCGGGCGGAGGCGCGGTCAGAGAGGAGGTTCGCACGGGCCGCGGGACGTGCAGCGGCCGGAGGCGGTGGAGGCCGAGGGCGGCGGAGCTCGGCTCGAGGCGGGCGAGGCCTGGGCGGCCGGAGAAGCAGAGGGTTCCGGCGAGGAGAGGAGGGCGAGCGGGGCGTGGGAGAGGAAGACGCCGGCGAGGAGGATGGTGGCTGCGACCGCTCGAGAGGCCGGAGAGGCGGCGAGGAGACGCAGGGAGGAGGCCGAGTGGGCGGCGGCGCGGGCGGCTTCCATGGCGATGGGGAACGGAGGCCGGTGAGGAGGGCTTCAGGTGGTGCTCAGAGCGACGAGGTCGCACGGAAGGGCGCCCAGGGCTTCTGGAGGCGGGGGACATGGCGGTGGTGGCGGCCCGGCTCATTGCTGTAGAGGCGAGCGGAGCATCCCCTGGCGGCGGCGAGCTACCGCGAGAGGGAGGCGAGGAAAAAGGGGAAAACGATGCGGGGTGGGGAGAACATGCGGTAGGTGAGAAAAGGGTGGGGCCGGGCTGCAGAGCATGTTGACGCGATGGGGTGGAGCGTCGCGTGCGTTGCGTGGTTTCATTCGGCAGGGTCCGCGCGCGTGTCAAACGGCAGGATGGTGGTCGAGTCGATCATATTGGGGCTGGGTCGCTTGCGCTCGGCGTTGTTTGCGGGCTGCGTCGCTGCGCGTAGGACAGCGTGTTGCGGCGGACTGCCTGGTCTGGTGGTTAGGTCTAGGGGTGGGGTTGGGGATTGCATGCGGGTGGTTGGCGTGGTGTGTTCGTCTGGGAAGTGGGCCAGCCGGGGTGAGGTGGCGAGCACGGATTGGCTCAGGTGAGGGGGAGGGTGGCTGGTTAGAATAGGGGTAGGTAGGATTAGGACTAGATCTTTATCTGGAGGTGGCCGACCGGGCTTTCGGGCCTGACGGGCTGCCTCCTAAAAATAAAAAAAATATTTTATTATTTAAAACGGGGCTTTTGAAAACCGTTGGTAGACAAAACAAAATATTCCGGACAGACCCGAGTTTTAATTTAAAATAAAGACGGGGCGTTTCGAAACAAAAACAGTCTTTTCGAAAATAGTTTTAGACAACAAATGCAAGATGACATGACGATGCTCAAATGCAAGGTGACATGATGACATGAGCATGCGGTCATGATGATGCAATGCACAAAAACAACGCGATTTTCTAGCAGTGGTTTCTGCGGGGCGCCACAGTGGTGATGATGATGATGATCCCGATGAAGTCCAGCTTGATGGTGGTGTTGATGGCGACGATCTCCCCTCTCCGGGAAGGAATTCCTCCGGCAGAATTCTGACTGCCGGAGAGATCTTTCTCTCTCGACGTTTTCTGCCCCGCAGAGGCAGCGGAATCTTTCTGTGCTCGCCCCCCCCGAGTCTTAGGGTTTCGGGAGGATAATATACGCCAGAGGGGAGTGCCAGGGGTGGACCAGGGCGGCCACACCACCTGGTGGCGCGGCCTAGGCTGGCCCGCGCCAGGGGGTGGTGTGGGCCCCCTGTGGCCCATCTCCAGCCCCCTTCTGACTTCCTTCATCTTCTAGAAAAATAGGATTTTCCATGTATTTTTCCGGATTTTCTGATCTTCGCGAATTTTGCCTCCAAACAACACATTTTCCATCAGAATCCTGACTGCAGCAGTCCATGCTCCAAAAGTCATCAACCATACAAAAACAGATGAAATAACATAAGTATCACCTCTTAATATGAAATATATCAATGAATAACAGTGAATTATGACATAAAATAGTGATGCAAAATAGACATATCAAGTGCTCCGATGGTACTTAGCTTAGAAGTGCCATTGTTTATCAAGCCAGCCCTTTTAAATTTCTTAATAGAAGTGAATCTCATTGGACCGAGAAGGATCTTGAAGCCTGTATTGCTCTGTTGTTATGAATATGGAATAAACAATCAGTTGGACCCATAACGATTCTGTTGTACCATTCTAAGGAGTGTAATATTTATAAAAGAGGACTTTCTTAAGCCAGCGACTCGCGCTCTACAACATGTAGTGGAGCTCTAGGTCCCCGCACATCTGCTGGTCTTGTGGTAAAAGGAGTGGCCATAGCTGTATACGATGCGCCACCATATGGATTACGAGCAAAAAATATAAGTTGTCTTCTTATTAAAAACAATGTCATTTCTGCATCACCAAATAGACCAACATATTCTTTGATGATTTATCTACTCCATTCAACTAGTTTCTTAGTTATATTCGTTGGAGTAGGAAGATCATAAGTAAAATAAAGTGTAAGCCATAAAAGTTTTGCAGAAGAACAAGATATAATTAAATAAGTGTTCTACGGTTTCCTCAGCCCCGAAAAACAGCACTTAGTACATCCAACCCATTTGCTTTTTGCAAGATTGTGTTTTGTGAGTAAAACTTTAGTTTAATGGAACCACATAAATATTTTTATCTTATGCGGGATTTTTAATTTCTATAAATATTTCGTAGAAAAACCGTATGATCATTCATAAAGTCCTCATACACATACTTGACGGAGAATACACCTGACATTACTAGAAAAACGCTAGTACTTTATCCTAAAACTTTTTTATCTGCTGGTCTGATGGTAAAAGAGGTGTGCTGATGCTACTTATCCCGCCGAAGGACGAATGCTATGCGTCAGTGCTGTTACCCATATCGTCGACCCACAACATTCTCTAAGCGTAGACAGTATGGATCAACCCAACAAGACCCGTGCCCCACCCGTACCGCCGACACAGTAATAGTGACGGTATAGGGGCCTAATACCGCCGACGCACGAGTATAGTTGTACGCCGGCGGTAAGTGTGGCCACCCCTACCCTTGGATTACCTTTTTCAGTTTTAGAAAAAAATTAAAAAATGATAAAAAACTTCAAATTTGAAAATCTTTTAACATGTAGTTATGCGTGATTTAGTTGTTAGGAAAATTAACAAACATGAATTTTGACATATTTTGTAAAAAAAATGTTCCACTAAAGCGGCCCTAAATTTTGCATACGACATAGGATCGAAAAGTTTTTATATATAAATCATCTACATGCAAAGTTACATCCGATTTCAAATGTATTGGATCATTTGCCCATTTTTTTGAATCCTCAAATTCGAAAAGGATTTTTATATGATTTTTTAAAGATTTTTACACTATTAAATAAATTTTATTTGGAAGCCCTTGCAATACACTATTAAAAAGACACTAGACGATTAGGCATGCTTCGCCGTGCCGCCCTGCATTTCGTTGTAGCATAGCATGACCATACATGCATGGTTTGTATGGTGATCACTAATGCTTCATAATACCATAACTGCAAGATTGTTCTAACCATGATTTCTACATAAAACCAACCGCATAAATTAGTAAACCATGCAAATATTTTAATAATCTCTGATTTGTGACAAAACCCTGCGAGGTGACCCTTGAGGTCTCACGTCCCGTGAATTTTTCCAACAGCAAACCCGTAATATCAAGTACTCCCTCCGATCCATATTAGTTGATTTGTATTTGTCTAGATTCAGATGTATCTAGACATGTTTTAGTGCTACATACATCCGAATTTAGAAAATCCAAATCAACTAATATGGGTCGGAGGGAGTAACTTAAAGAGGGGGATAATATCAGGACACACACTTACATATGCACTGACATTATGTGTAGATTTCTAGGTAAAGACTGGGTTATGAGATGCCCTGATCCGGATTATGGAAAGAAGTTACGTGTAGGGACAGATAATTATAGCGGATGAACTGCAGGAGTAAATCTAAAGCCTCATATCAAAACAGAGTTAATATAAGTATGTAATAAATATAGGCATGTCAATGATTGTCAGATCTCTTTATAGTCTAAACCACCCTGGTAGTTAGACACCAGGCTCGTCTCTAACCCATGGCAAGGTTGTGCTACGGCCAAGGGCCCAGGCCAGGAGGGGCCCAATATTTTGTATGCGCTGAAGAGGTCCTGGCGCTGAACTGAAGAAACGGCAGGCCGGCATGCCAATTCACGATCGATCGTGGCAAGAAAGTTTGGACGCCTCGTGCCTTGGTCGCGAGGAGATCTATCCCGATTCCCATCGATCGTGAAACTGAAAGGTCGCGGCCTGGGTCTCTGGACGCTCGCCGTCTCGGCGTCTCGCGAACTGTCTGCCTCTCTCTGTCTCTCGTCTGGCCGTCTCTCGCGACTCGCGACGCTCGCGGCTCGCCAGCTCGCCAAGACGACAAGACGCCAAGGTCGCCGTCTCAGCTTCTCCAGACCTTGCTGCTCTCTTGGACACGCCCTGCGGCCGGCGGCCCTATCCTCTGTAAATTTAAGTTTAAGGCTTAATCCCTTCTTAATCTCTCGTCTAATCCTTCTAATTAATTCCTCAATTAGGGTTCTAATTTTTAAAATTACAATTTGATGTAAATTTCTTCACATTAATCTCTGATAGGTGTTACGATGGGAAAGCAATTGTCGGGTGCTGCGAAAAAGAAAAAAAGAAAGAGAGAGAATTAGCTTATTTATTCACAAAGAGGTACTTTATATATATTGTCATTTAGGGTCCTTTTGTCTACTTCGTCCAAGGGCCCTGAAAAATATAGAGTCGGCCCTCTTAGACACGTATATTATAGAGGGATGATAGAACAGCAAGATGAGTTCCTCACACTGCTTTGATCGAGAGTTCAGTGACAATCCTTTTCCGTCGCCTGCAACATCATTGTCATGGTTGCGGTAGTGGCCGGCTTCGTCTCCTTGCTAGCTCGCTGCAAGCCAGATTTGGGAGCCTGTATGAGCGAAGTGGCAAAACAGGCCATGTGTAAACTAAGTGCTCATAGTCACACCAATCTAATCACAAAATCTCAAAAGAGCTAATGTTTGATCAGAAGAGCTAATATTTGATCAATAGAGCTAATATTTGATCAAATTTAGATCGAGATTAGTTCATGAGTCTAGTACAATTAACACAATAAATTGTTCATCGGGTTTAACTGCCTACTTCATTAGTGCTTATGGTAGCATAAATCACATTTTTTTAATAGATAGACAAAATCTTAAATCCGTTAACAAAGTAACCAAGTGAATACTTTAGAACAACATTACTTGTTGGTCCCAGTTTAATAAGGTCCAGCAAAAACAATCCTCGTGTTATACTAGCAGGCAAACATGTAGGCCAAGAGAGGGGGGAATATACCTAGCTGGAGCAAAAGCAGTTTGATAAACTGCACCAGCCTCAATTTATAATTTCGATATGATGTTTGTACATCAGATTGCGCCCGAACTGACAAGATCCAAATTCACTGCCAATATCCTGACCTAAATACGTACTAAGCAAAACAATTTGTAGGTAGCAGATTCTACTCGCCATTCAATACCACAATAGAACCGAATACTCAACTCTCAACTCCACCATTGCACATTCCTTAGAAGAAAAATAGTTGCAAATTAAACACATATATAAGCTATTGCGGAGGCACCAAAAAGAATAATTCAATCATAGAAAAAATAACCTAGATTGATCCAGTGTGTTGGCCCAGACCCAGCCGCCGAGTACTTTCCGACGACTGCGACGATGAAACTTCGGTGAACACACACACGTATATGAAGCTAGAGCTAGATTACTTTCCTGGCCATAGCAACTCACACACGTACATACGGAAGCTACACGCATGTATCGTGCGTCCTCTTTTTATTGCTTTGAACGCACGATGTGTTTACAACCCGGGGTACATGCATATATATATACTAGGATTCTAGTATGCCAACTCGACTACTAGCCCAACTCTAATCCTAGTAGTACTCAGTTACATGCAAGTATACGGATTAGACTCAACACACACACCTCGGTGTAGTGCAATCCTATACGTATACAACTCGTATACGTGACACCGTGTCGGTGCTGGACACGGAGTGCTTATTCCTAACAATCACCCCCTAAGCACGACGTGCTCTTCAACATCCACCTGGATCCCAAATATACATGCTGCTTCTTGCGGGCGTCATCCACGGCATTGCTTTCGCCGCTTCCTTTCTTAGCACCCATATCACCGACTTTGCTTTTGTCGGCTTCTCCATGGCTTCACGCAGACCGTCCTTTTTGTCCGCGCCCTTCTCCACGCCTTCACGCCGACAGTCCTTTTTGTCCACGCCTTGAGACATTATACTTGGTTCGATGAAGTACTTTCTCATCGATGCTTCGCATATTTGATCTTCTGCTTGCCGGTACTCTTGGATGCAATAGAAAAAATATGTAGGAGCTATCTTATGTTGGTTGACTAGCAAAGCTAGCTCGTGACTAGCAATTCTGACTTCTACCTGCTCCTGACCAACGCCCTCTTCTAGCTCGTCCGGAGTAGCAAGGCACAGGTTGCCTACCTGTAGCGATTCGTGTTTTCCTTTTGAATCCCTTTCTGGCATGTTTCATTCTAGTTTCTCTATACCACGTGAAAAGCCTTTTGATGGATCTGCACCCCCTATTGTTGGGTCTCTTCCATTTGTCTAGCCACCAGTCCACACTCTTGGACCATCGTCTTCTAGACTTGCTGGCCTGTTTGCTGGGCTCCCTTCAACTCTCCTTTTCAGTTCTGTATCCTCTGGCCATGGACTAGCCTTGTCTTCAAACTCTTTGTCTTCTGGGAGAATCCCTAGTGCTTCTGGCCTGGTGTCCACGCCTGGAGCACCTCCTAGGCCTTCAACGTCTTCTGGGCCTGAACTTGCTGACAAGGATAAGTTTGGTTGATCCATATTTTCTTCATACTCAAGATCCCACGTGACATGAAAAATTGAATATCCCGATTCGTTGGAGACCCAATTCCATGACTCGCCTTCCTCAAAGATTACGTCGCCCCTAACAACCAGCTTATTGGTATAAGGATTGCACAAGCGGTATTCTTTTGAGCTTTCATAGCCCGTCATGATCATTAGAATCGTCTGCTCCACCAATTTACTCTTATGGTTGGACTCCGTCTTGACATGCGCCACGCACCCAAAAGTGTGAAGATGATCAACCGAGGGTTTCCATCCGTACCATGCTTCGTACGGTGTTATACCAACGCCACTCTCAGTTGGCTCCATGTTCAGCAAATACACAACCGTATTGACTTATTTGGTTGTGGGTTCTGGTGGACCACGCCGTGACCGTGTCCAGAAGAGAATAAAGAAAAGAAAGAGGAGGGTGCGATATACACCTCTTGCAATCCAATCTGAATTTTCTCCGATGTGTGTACGTGCGAGACTAGCTAGATTAGAAAGTCGGGCCTAGTTAGCTACGTACGCGTATACTTGCGATGTCTCGCTGGAAGTCTTCGCCGGATCAACTCGGAAGTAAACGATCTAGTTGTGCAACGTGCGCGTACCGTCGGAAAGTACTCGGCGAGTTTACGCGGCGTGTCGGGACCAATTCCAACAATTGGTATCAGAGCCAAGGTCGTTGTGCATGATCTACTGAAAGTACTAGGAGGTCATGGCGATGGTGAAGTTTGGCGAGAGCTCGACGTCGGCACCGGTGATGGAGACGGTGGGGGCGGCTTTGTATCCGCGCCTCGATCGCAAGGACTATGGGGTATGGGCACTCAACATGGAGGTGACCATGCAGGCTCAAGAGGTTTGAGAGGCCGTCGATCCAGGAGGCGACGAGTACATCAAAGGAGGCGCGAAGTACCAGAAGGATCACCAGGCGCTAATGACACTCTATTCCGTCGTGCCGAAGGACGTGATGCAGCACCTCGTCGGAAAGAAATCGGCGAAGGATGCATGAGGGACGATCAAGATCTTGCACCAAGGTCATGCCCGCGTGAAGGAAGCGCATCTTCAAACTTTGACAAAAAGCTATGAAGATCTAAAGATGGAGGAGAGCGAGACGGTTGATCAGTTTGCCGCCCGTTTCGTTACCCTCGTCAACGCAATCAGGGGATATGGCGAGAGATTGGACGAGGTCAAGAACGTCGGAAGGTTCCTGCGTGCGGCGCCGACGCGCTACATGCAGATCGTCACATCGATCGAACAATGTCTCGACCTGAATACATTGACGGTTGAGGATCTCGTCGGAAGATTCAAGGCACACGACGAGAGAATCCGGATCAGCTTTGGTGATCCAGAACAGGTTGAGCACCTGATGCTCACGAAGCAGCAGTGGATGACTCTTTCGAAAGAAAAGCAAGGAGGCTCCACGAGCGCCAATAAGAAGCAACGCCCAGCAAAAAAGTACATCGCGGGGCAGGAGGACGAAGATGACACCCCGCCGCGGAGGAAGTTTGACATAACGAAAGTAATGTGTCATAACTGTGGCGAGCTCGGTCACTTCAAGGCTGATTGCCGGAAACCACCAAAGGAAAAGGAGAGGGCTCTCATCGCCCAGGAAGGAGATGATGAACCAATGATGCTAATGCTCGAAGTAACTGAGCTGAAGGATGAGGAGGATCCTCCATCACCGGCTACGGAGATTGTGGCGCAAGTGGATCACGATCTACCGTGTGTGGATCACGAGGAACGGAGTGCCCCGTTACCATGTGAAGCCACGTTTGAGGCAAGTGAAGCCTCGGGACTAGTTCATGGTGATCTATGCGCTGGAATTTCACCCGCAACTCCGTCCGGCAATAAGTTCTTCATTATTGTGGTGGATGATCATAGTAAATACATGTGGATTGTGTTGCTGAAAAGTAAGGATCAAGCTCAACAAGCATTCGAGAAGATCAAGGAAGCCGAAGAGTTCAAGGTGGAGGCGAAGATAAGAGCCCTACGCATTGATTAAGGGGGTGAGCTGCATCAAAATGTGTTGACCATGTCACGGAGCATGATGAAGAGTAAAGGCTTGCCAGGAAAATTCTCTTCTTATTAGAGCGCACAAGCCCAGGTCCACCAGAACCCACAACCAAATAAGTCATCTGGCCTAACTCAACCCAAAAGACTAGCCTGATAGGTGAGGTTTGCCCCACCTTATAAGTTGGGTTCCCTCACATCAATCTTTCGATGTGGGACTAAACCTAACAATCTCCCCCGTCACACATCGGGTCAAACAGGCTCCCCCGTCATGGAGATGTTACAGGTTTTTTTCCGACCATAGACCCTGATGCCGAATACTTTCCGGCGACACGAAGTCCTCCCGTTACTAGGAGATCAGTTACGGGCTCTGATACCACTTGTTAGAGCGCACAAGCCCAGGTCCACCAGAACCCACAACCAAATAAGTCATCTGGCCTAACTCAACCTAAAAGACTAGCCTGATAGGTGAGGTTAGCCCCACCTTATAAGTTGGGTTCCCTCACATCAATCTTTTGACGTGGGACTAAACCTAACACCGTGAATGTATGAACTAACCAAGAGGTCTTATTATTTCTTAAAGCTTTTTAAACTAGTAAAACAAATAACTGAAAGTATATGGAACTCGTAACCTTTAGTCTATCAGATTACCAGTCCATTTTGGATGTCCAACCATATCTGTTGCAAGCAGTAGCTTACTCTTAGCTTGTTGCCACCAATGAGTCAATGAGTCGCCTTGGAGTTCCTGTTTTTGACATCTAACTTAAATTGGTTTAAACAACACCACTGAATCAGGTACATCTAAAATTGAATCAGGTACATCTAAAATGCTAAGAAGAAACAAATAGAATTACGTGCATAAACTAAAGATCTAGGCTTCCATGATTAAACATCAAATGGATGGAAGATGAGAGAAGGAGCTAGCTCTACCTGCTATCAATGACACGACAATAGGCACTCATCGGAGTTCACATCCGCAGTAACGCTCAGTGCAAGTAAGCATCAACTCACCGGACAGCCGAAATTAATCCTATGAGATCTGGTCTATTATTCTGAAGGATAGACCCACCTCAATACATAATGGTTGCTCCATTCAATTTTAAATAGATAAAAAAGCTAGAAAACTAAAAATAAACGGACACCTGTCAGACATAGGAGAGGGTCTCTTAATAGATCCGGTCTCATAGAATTTATTTGGCAAAATCGGGAACAAATCCACAATCTCTCGCGACGGAAAAGGAAGTCAAGGCCGAGTGAGGAGGACCACCTCCTCAGACTTCTTGGTGGAGCGATCAACGGCGTTGTCCTCGACGCGGAGGACAAACTTCCAACTCCTGGAAGGTGGCATTATGTATTTGTACAATTGGAACCTAGCTACTCAGTGTGGGTCCCCACGCAACGGCCACTGCACCTCCGCCGATGGAGGAACAATGGTAGGAAGATAAGCGTCGAAAAAACTGCGGTGCTTTTACTGACATAATATGTGACAACATGCTCATATAACTTTACTAGCGCGGAGCGTAACTTAAAATCTACTAATTTAGCGAAAATAGTGCAGTCGAGTCTTCGAATCTTAGCAATCTACAAATCTATTTTTTATAGGAAAACTATGAAAAGTGTACAAAGTGATGCATTCGTAATAGAAGGTGCGCCATTATATTTTTTACGGCGCAAGAACCAGAAAATTTAACTATGAGACCCAACAAGATAAGATAATCCATACTATCAGATAATATTCCAAGAAGTATGGCAACCTTTTTAACAACTACATGCATGTTTCATATGAATGTCTTCTTTAACCCAATATAATCTTGCTAATGTGTGCACAATTTCAACCCGAAGTCTTGTTTACCATACATATATTTCTTTTTCTTTGAACTAAGCAATGCAAAAGGAAGCAATTATGCACGTCTTCACTTATTAAGTATATCAAGTCAGTACATACCTCAGGACCATCAAACTATTTCAATGTTTTATCGACCGTACACTATTTCAGTGTTTTATCAATCTGCTAGATAGAAGATTAGCCGAGAACAAAAATACATACAAAACCAAATTATGTGTAAAATCAATTGTTTGAGTTATCCTTTTCATGCAGATTATCGCTAATATACTAATTTATGAAACTCGTCATCAGGATGCAAGGATAATGAGATATCGCAATAGACATTTTAGAAACAAAGGCATTTGGCCCTCATTTTTATAAAAGCAAGGATCAGAAATGTTTAGATGTTGGGAGCCAGGGTCATGGATGAGCTGAGCTGTGTGCGGGCACGTCGCCGGCGGGGTTCGTCCTCCGGCGAGGCCCCCGGGTGAGGCCGTGGAAGGGGCCGCTGCCTCCCCGCAGGGCGTCCGCGCCTCCGGTGCTCAGGGCCTTTCTGCCGGCGGCGCTCGCTGGCGCTGTTTGTGAGCGTTCGGTGCGGACGCTGATCGCGGGCGCTGACCGCGGCGCTGATCGCGGGCGGTTTCCGCATATCGCGAGTGCGATCGGGGCGTGTGCTGAGGTGGGACCGATCGGTCTGCGCGCGGGGGTGGGGGACGTCGATCGGTCCCTGACCGATCCGTTCTCCTGGCGCGCGGTGGCTGAGGCCCTTGGACTGGGTCGGTCTCGGGATCGCTTCCTCGGCCATCAGATCCCGTCTACATCGCTCTGCCTAGAGTCCCGTACGACTTCTGCCTTGCATCCACCACATCGCGCCTCCCTGCCGTCTTCACCCGCTTCACCGCCTTCTGCCCCCTCGCCGGTTCCTTCTTCCTCGCCGCCTCCCGGCTTCTCGCCGGCTCGTCGATCGTTCGCCCAGGCGGTCCTTGGGATTGCTCCAATGGCCGACGCTTCGGGCCACCCAAGCTTGCCTGCGCCCGCGGCGGCTGTTGCACCTACGAGGGCGACGACCCCCCATGTCTCTACACCGCTGCAAGGGATGCAGCCGCCGGCGTGTCCTGCCGCGACCTTGTCGGGAGGGGTGCCGCCGGGTTCCGCACCCGTCCACGGTCCGAATCTTGGGGCTGGACCCTCCTTTGCGATGCAGCCTCGTCCGGGTCAGTTCATCCATGGGCCACCGCCTTTCTCCGGACCGCCGGGGGCTTTCCAGCAGGGGATCGGACCGCAGCCTCCTTTTCTGCCTCCGTTTGGCTAGCAACCGCTTCAGCCACCATTTCGCGGACAGTAGCCGAGTGGTGTTCCTTTGCACCAGCAGAGGATGTATCCCCAGGCTACGGCGTCCCAGCCGTTTAGTGTTGGGGTCGGAGCTGTGGGTGCCGCCGTGCCGAAGAGGAAGACTAAGAAGAAGAAGCCTTTGGTGGATCAGCAGTTGGCTTGGCAACCTGTTTAGTACCAGTCGCAGTTTCACCAGCAGTCTGTTGGACAGTATGGGTATCCCGCTATGGCAACAGGTGCACCCTTTCAGGCATCAGGGCAACATGGGTCGTACCAGTATGGAGTGCAAGGGTCTGTTGATACTGCTTTGCCAGTGGTTGCCACCTCGGAGGTCGTTCCTATTGCACCGGGTTCTGCTACTGTGGGTAAGAAGAACCTAAAGGCTGTTCGCTGCTGGAAGTGCGCAGTTAATTCTCATGCGACTAAGGACTGCACGGTGATTCACTACCGTTATATTTATGATAATTCTTCTCATCCCACCTTGAGATGCCCTGCTCTCAAGCAGCCGCGTCCCACTCCCTACATGGCCGGTATTGGCAATGAGAGGACTTTGTTTTCTCAGATTCCTGATAATGTTGTTCGCGATCATCTAGGGAACTCTCAGCCTCCCATAGCTCTGGTGAGTGTGTCTGGACATATGGTGACGGCAGATGTTGTCCAGCGACAGATTGCTAGGAGATGCTCGGTACGTGTTACGTGGAAGTGGGAGGCCTTGCCTCATGGAGAGGCAGCTTTTCTGGTGAGCTTCCCGTCGTTTGAGGATCTAGACAGGGTGGATGGGATTCAGGTGTCTATGCCTCAAGGCAACTCTCAGCTGGCTTTCTCGGTTTTTCGTACGATGGAGGTGCCACATAAGTTTGAGCCCAAGCAGGTTTGGCTACATGTTGAGGGGGTTCCTCATTGTTTGCGCTCATTCTGGGGTCTGTGGGCTATTGGTGGGATCATGGGGATCACTCAGGATGTTGACTTGTTCAGCTTGAGACGACGTGGAGTCGTTCGGATCCTGGTTGCTATGACCGACACCTCGGTTTTCTCGCAGCTGAGTGATGCTTTGGGATATTACCTTAAGTCGAATGTTGTGGTCAAGCTTAAGGCCTTTGAGCTTCGGTTCCGGTTGGAGCCTGCAGGTTATGTTCCGGAGCCGGAGTTTGTTCCTTTTCTATGGCGGAAGAGGGACGAGGACCATGATGATGATACATATGGGAAGGGCCCTGATGATGCTATGGACATGTTTGATTCGACTGGTGGTTTACTGGATGCTGGGAATGGCTCTTGTTCGGCCCAGCCTGGTTAGGGGGTGGCAACGCCACCATTTTCCATCCAAAGGGCTCAGCTATTGACTCAGGGTTCTGCACCTTTGATCGCGGTCACACCTTTTAATCCCAATCCTTCTACGCCGCGTGGAAAGGAAATTCTTGAGTCTCTTCCGATGGGCTCTCCTCTTCATGGTGCCGCACCTGCAGTGTTTTCGCCTCGGGTCTCTCCTTCCCAGCTGCAGGCTGCTTTGCGGGTGGCAGTTGCTAGGGCTCGGAATCCTATGTGGTCGACGTCCCTTGCTCGTTGTAGACCTAATGTGTTGGGTCGATCTATTCCTCGCCGGGAGGGACATGTGCTGGAGCCGGTGCTTCAGGAGGTCCATGTGTCTTTGGCATGGGGACTAGCCTAGAAGGGGCTAGTCGACCGTGGTGCTTCTCCGACCTCGCCGTCTCTACCCGGGTGACGCATACCGGTTCCTCGTTGATCCAGGCATGCGTCCTTGGGTTGGGTGGGGAGCCGGGGTCTTCGTCGCGGAGACTGGCCCAGGAGGGGTTGGTCGACCGTGCTGCTTCTTCGACCTCGACGACTGCAGTCCTGGACACGCAGCCTGGCCCCTCTTCGATCCAGGCAGGTGGCCTCGGGGTGAGTGGGGGTTCAGGGTCTTCGTCGTCCCACGCAGGGCTGCTACCTGGCGATGCGTCTGGTGGGCTCGTGGACATTGGACGTCGTCTGGCCGCCTAGGCAGGGCAGCCGGGCCATGTAGCGCGGAGGAGTGCTCGGCATGGTGTCGACGCCTCTAGGGCTTCGGCTACTAATGAGGACTCGTTGGTCAAGGCCATGCGGAGGAAGGCTGAGAAGAACCTCGACTCGCAAGGGATGATGAATTCGTCAAAGTTCTTCCTATCTTTCTCCAATTCGTCTATCGCTGAAAAAATGGCTAATGTTGGAGTTAGTATGGGTAGATCTGTTAAGGATGTTTCTTTATCTACTTCTGTGTTGAGACGGATGGAGGTTGACCGTTTAACGGTTACTCCTAAGACTCATTTTGTTTCTGATTCTTCACCGATCGAGAAGGAGTTGCATGCCACGGTAGATGGTCAACTCCTTTCTCACTTAGTTGGTGAAGTATCAGAGGTAGGCTTCGATGAGACTGTGTTGGGTTCATTATTTGAACTTACAGCCTCTGGTCGAAAATCAAAGGGTCACAAATCTCATAAGAGGTCTCGGGTATCCAAATCCCCTATTGTTTCTCAATGAATGGCATGTTCTCAAATAGTAGAGGTCTTCGTGACTTGGCTAAATATTTGTTCTTTGCAGATTGTGTGAGAGATCATAATTTGGATTTCTTGGGTATTTCTAAGACTGGTAGACGCAATTTCTCACAAGCTCAACTCAATCGCCTTTCTGGTGGAGTGGAGTTTACATGGGTATCGCGACCGCCGCGGGGTCGATCTGGGGGAATCCTGTTGGGCGTCCAAAATGAGACTATGGAAGTCCTAGCCAGTTCGGTTGGAGATTTTTTTATTAAACTCCATATCCGTAACAAGACTGATGACTTTCTATGGTCTCTAGTCGTCATATACGGGGCTGCCCAGGAGGTTTATAAGGCGGACTTTTAACGTGAGTTGGTAAATCTGACTAAGGACAATCCGTACCCTATTCTTATAGGGGGAGACTTCAACTTACTCAGATTCCCTCATGAGAAAAGTCGGGGCTGTTTCGATGATCATTGGCCCTTCATGTTCAATACTGTCATAGAAAGCTTGGATTTACGAGAGGTTACAATGATCGGAAGGAGTTCAGTTGGGCTAATAGCCTTCCTGAGCCTACATATGAAAAACTGGATAGGATGCTTATGGATACCGAATGGGAAGATAAATTCCCTATGGTAACTGTTCATGCCCTCGAACCTATTGAAGCTTTATCAGATCATGCTCCTATTTTATTGTCTGTTGGAACACCACCACAAAAATCCAAACATAGTTTCAAATTTAACTTGGATGGATGGAACGTGATGGGTTCCAGGACTTGGTGAAGGCTATTTGGGAGAAACCTGTTAGTGGTCAAACGTCTATACAACGATGGAACAACAAAATGCGTGCCTTACGCAAATTCCTTCATGGTTGGGCTCGACATACTGCTGGAATCCTTATAAAAGATAAAATATGCCTATCATCTATTATTAATGATTTGGAGGCTTCTGCGGAAGTCAGGCTTTTATCTGCACAAGAGATTGAGCTTAAAAACCAATCAAATGCAGAAATTGCCAGACTACTCCACGAGGAGGAACTCAAATGGTATCAACGCTCTAAAGCGAGATTCATTCTGAAAGGAGATGCGAACACAAGATACTTCCATGTTGTGGCTAATGGCAAGCATAAGAAGAAACTTATTCACTCTCTTATCTAGGATGAAGGTATGATTGAGGGGCAGGAGCAACTTAAATCGTATATTACTAATTATTATAAATCTTTGTTTGGGGCACCACCAGAGAATTCCTTCTCGTTGGATGAGTCCCAAACTACAGATATTCCTCAGGTTTTTGTTCTGGAAAACGAATTTCTAACCGCTCCGTATACGGAGGATGAGGTTAAGAAAGCCGTTTTTCAGATGGAACATAATAAGGCACCAGGACCTGATGGTTTTCCGACGGAATTTTACCAAAAGTTGTGGGAAGTTATCAAAGGGGACCTCATGCATTTGTTTGTGTTACTACATGCCGGGCAGCTAGACCTTTTTAGACTAAATTTTGGCAACATAATTTTACTTCCTAAGGTTAATAATGCAGAACGAATGCAACAATATCGTCCAATCTGCCTTCTTAACGTTAGTTTTAAATTTTTCACTAAAGTTGCTAAAATTAGACTTAATTCGGTTGCTGACCATGTTGTAAGCCCATCTCAAACTGCTTTCATGCAAGGAAGAAATATCCTAGATGGGATAGTAATCTTGTATGAAACAGTTCATGAACTACACTCGAAGAAGTTGAACGGTGTATTATTCAAAATTGACTTTGAGAAGGCTTATGATAAAGTTAATTGGTCTTTCCTTCAGCAAACACTTCGTATGAAAGGTTTTTCTGAGGAGTGGTGTGCTCTCGTATGGTCTTTTGTGGCTGGTGGTAGTGTTGCCATCAATGTCAACAATGACACTGGCAAATACTTCCAGACTAAAAAAGGGCTAAGACAAGAGGATCCATTATCGCCTATACTATTTAACATAGTGGTTGATATGTTGGCTATCCTTATCGAGAGAGCTAAGGCTGATGGCCAAATTGAAGGATTGGTTCCTCATCTAGTTCATGGTGGCCTATCTATTCTTTAATATTCTGAGGATACAATCTTATTTATGGAACACGATTTAGAGAAAGCTAAGAATATGAAATTAATATTATCAGTATTTGAGCAACTCTCTGGATTGAAAATTAACTTCCATAAAAGTGATTTGTATTGTTTTGGAGAGGCTCAAAACGAGGCCCACCTATATGATGAACTTTTCTGCTGTAGTAAGGGGCAATTTCCAATCAACTATCTGGGAATACTGATCCACTATCGGCGTCTCACGATTGCTGAATGGAAAATTGTAGCATCCCAATTGTCTAACAATTGTAATGCTACTTTTCCTAGTAAGATATTGGCTACTTCATATATATTATTGTTGCATCATAATGATATCATGCTCATGTCATCATGCCTCCTTGCATTTGAGCATCATATAAAACCCTCTTTCTTTTGGTTTTTTCTCTCATATGCATTATTAATTGTATTTGCCTCTTGATATTGTATTTGGTTATTGATATATTGTGCAATGCCCAAGTTGAGTTGGGGGCATATCTTTTATTTCCATTCCACCATCTTTCTCTTCCACCACTTTATAATCCCACCATCCCATTAACCATGAGCTTGTTTCTCTTTCTTTTGCTATTTTTGTTCTAGCTCATGTGGGATGGGGGTGGAACTAGTCCTTTAAAATTCCTTTGCTTGGCTTTATTCCATTTCTTGGAAATGCATAAGAATAATGCCATCATATTATTATTGTTGTCACAAAATAAATAATGGCATTATTATTTTTTGCATGGGCCATGCAAGCTTCTCCACCACCTTTTTCCTCCATTGGTTTTTCTTTGGATTTAGTGGATCCTATCTAGGAAAACCATCTCCTACCATTCCACCTCTCCATAGTCTCAACCATATCTTTTTCTTTTATTTATTTCTTCAAGCATGATCATATGAGCCTTTTTCCACCTAATTCTTTTCTTCCTCTTTCCTTCTTGTTTCTCATCCACATTAGCTCATGCAAGATCAAGCCCTATGGTTCTTCTTGGTTTGGCCTCATAAACCAAATTAAAATCTAATTACCTAATAAAACCTAACCTAGGTTCTCTCTCTCTCTCTAAATTCTCCTAAACCCTAACTCCACTTACCTCTCTCTCTCTCACACCCCTCTCTCTCTACCATGGGTACCACCCTGGCCACCCTCTCCCTGGCCCACACCCAGCCACCCTAACCCTCCCCCTAACCCTAGCTAAACCCTAACCGAGGCCACCATCTACCCTAGCCCGATCTACTCCCTCTTCTATCTTTCTTTCTCTACCGCCAGGCTAGCCCCACCCTGGCCTCTCTCGTCCTCGGCCCCACTTGCAGCCTCCCCCTGCCGTGCCTACCTGCCCACCCTGACCTGCACGTGTTCGAGGAGAAAGGAGAGAAAGGTGGCACCGAGTCCACCTTATCTCTATCGTGCCCCGCCTGCCTTCCTCCTCTCTCCCTCTCCTTTTTCCCTCCTTTCTCACGCCTCTCTGGCCTCTCCCAGATCTGCCCGAGCCGTCCCCTTCTTCTCCTTCTTCCTCTCCGACCTCCACAACCGACGCCGGTCGCCGCCAGCACCACCTCGCCCCCGACGTTCTAGCCGGCGTGCTTGTCGTGGGAGTGGCTAAGAAGATCGAGGACGTCCCTCTGCGTCGCCCCGTGGCCGTCCGCGCGAAGGAGGGAGCCCCAGCACCGCCAGTACCTCGCCGCCCGACGCCAAACCCTAGCCGCCAGTGCGCCAGCGTCCTCGCCGTACCAGCGCCTCCCCGCCCGATCCAACATCACCGCCGAGCCCGCAGTGAGCACTTCTTCCCCTTTGACATGCTCCGCCTCGCCGTACCGCCCTAGCCCCGCCGTTACTTTTGCCGAGCGCTCTCCGTGCACGCCGCTCGCCGGAGTCTGCAGCTTTCCCACACCGCGCAGAAACCCTAACTAGGCCCCCGCCACCCTCCTGACAGCTCCCCTAGCCCGCCGCACTGGTTAGCCCCCTCAGCGCGCACTTCCGTGAACGCGGATCCGTGTGATCTGTGGGCGGGATGTGTTTAATTATGGGGCATCTTATGCCAATTTGCTTCTTATCTGTACTCGGATCTTGTTTTCCGCTTCCGCCTGATACTCTGATGTGTGATGTATGAGGAGCTATCCTAAATTATTATATCTATCTAGGACATTTGGATCTCGCTGTATGGCGTTGCAATATTTCTATTTCTTTTAGATGGAATGGCTCTGAGGACTGTTGTATGTGGCTTGCATACATACTCATTTGTGTATGTAGTTGATCCCTTCGCCTGCCGATTACGCCGCTCGTTCTTGTCCCGTTGTCTGGAAGTGGTTAGGACGGCTGAAAGGTCTACCGTGAGTGGCCCTGGGCCCCACCGTACTATTTTAACCACTTTCATTCATCCAGGCATTAACTAAGAGCGTAATTCACCGAGGTAGTTACAATTGGTATCAGAGCCATCCCTCCCTTCAGGGTCTCAGCCAAAATGGTCGTTGTCAGTCTAGCAAATATTTTGGTAGTTATGTATACTAGGGAAAAACAAATGTGAGAGTAGGACTGCTTCCATTTTCCTTCTTACCCACCCACCCACCCTTTTCTGGTAAGGAAGTGTAACGTTTTCAATCCTCTTCTAAAATTCAAACTAGGATTCACGTATTCTAGGTTCCGTAGTACCATAGGTTGTGTTTGTGTTTGTGTGTGTGTGTGTGTGTGAATTCCTTGTCTATCTGTTGCATCCAAATGTTATCACTATCTTCCTTTTGGTTATCAACTGTTGGTACATTCCCTACCGACAGTCCTTTGTAAACCGACGCGATCTATTCTGATTCGTTGTACACCGCTGCGAGCTATCTTACGCTTTGTTATCCGATGTTATCTTGTTGGGGTGTTCTTTTCCGTAGTTAACAATCTTTAGGTTCATCTTAAGAAGAAGTTTTTTATCATTCTTGTAATGATTGATACTTTTGTTCTAGTTATTTTCTCTTTGGTTGATCGGATGTGTGCATCCTAGCTATGCAGAGGCCGGATGTAAACTTTATGGATATTAATAAAGCACCCATTTCCAAAAAAGGGTCATGGATGATGGACACGGATTGCTGCCGCCGACACCATGGGAAAGGACCACGAGAAAATATAAGGGTCTATTCAACCTGCTCTCTATGATCCAAATATCCACATTAGGTGATACTAAACTACAAGTACGCAATGGTGCCTAGGCTAGAAAGTATACACAGAAATCGTAGGGTAGTTGCATGATAGAGGCCACGGACGATGGGAGCATAAGCCTCCTTTCTCTTGCTGGATGACGGGCTCGCCATGGTAGCTTTGCCCCTAGAGGACACAAGCAGAGAGTAGTCAAGAAGACAGGAACTAGACGAGATCTAGACCTAGCGGGTTTCCGCTCCAGCTTCATGCTCCCGTCACTAACCTCCGCGATGGTCTGTTGCGTTCCATGTTGCCATCTTCGTTGCCATCTCCGTCGAATGGAGGCCATGGCGGCTCCCCCCAATTCTCGCCCCTATCGCCACTACCGATTGAGCATGCAGGTGGCCATCGCCGTCCGCCTTCACTGCGTCGTCATTGACCTCCCCCGCAATTTGACCTTTCCGCATGACCTCGATTCCAACAACCTGCAGCCGACCACTCGAAGGAAGGGCCGCAAGCAGAGAGAGAGAGAGGGAGGAGGTGCCAGAGGACATGGTTGGGTGAGGGTGCCAGGACGGCGGCGACCTAATCTCCTCCAAAGGACGGGGAAGGACCTAAGACGGTGGCTTTGCCTTCCAAATAGGAAGACTCGAGGTTAGAGGCGGTGTGAAGGGACCTTGACCACTTTTTCCAAATCATCACGAGGCGTCACATATGTTGATTCGTGCGATGAAAAGAGATAATCGACGTGACTCACCAAAACGACGTGTGCGCCAACCCCATGTCACTTGGAGCCCACATAGAAGGTAAAATACACTGGCCCACAAGACATCGTCAGGGGAAGCGGTAGATGGCCTTAGAGCTGCTGCATGCAACCCGGCTTAAGCCTTTACTTAATGATGCATGATGAATAAGATGATATGGCTATCATATTTGTATTTATCTCATTGTTCTGATCGATTTAGACATATTATTTCTTGAATTTCGATTTACACATTTAAAGATATAAATTGTTCCATATTAAATGGAAAAAGGCAAAAAAGCAAAATTCATTTTATTGTTATTTGAATTCAAGATTATTATTGTTTAACCATTGTTGTTTATTTAAATAATTTTTTGATATTTAAACAATAAAGGTGTGTGACATCATGGTCGAAGGGTTAATATGATCGATAGCGTACTGATCCGTCCATTTTGCATCACTATTCTGTGTCTTAATTCACTATTATTCATTGATATATTTCGTATTGAGAGGTGATACTTATGTTATTTCATCTGTTTTTGCATGGTTGATGACTTTGGAGCATGGACTGCTGCAGTTAGGATTCTGATGAAAAAGGTGTTGTTTGGAGGCAAAATTCGCGAAGATCAGAAAATCCGGGAAAATATACGGAAAACCCTATTTTTCCAGAAGACTAAGGATGCCAGAAGACGGAGTGGAGATGGGCCATAGGGGGCCCACACCACCCCCTGGCGCGGGCAGCCCTAGGCCGCGCCAGGAGGTGGTGTGGCCACCCTAGCCCACTCCAGCCTCTCCCCTCTAGCTTATATCATCCTCCCGAAACCCTAAGACTCCGGAAGTGACCACAGAAAGATTATGCCGCCTCTGCGGGGCGGAAAACACCGAGAGAGAAAGATCTCTCCGGCAGACAGATTTTTGCCGGGGGAATTCCTTCCCGGAGAGGGAAGATCGTCGCCATACATACCATCATCAAGCTGGACTTCATCGGGATCATCATCATCATCATCACCACCATCATCACCATCAGCACCCTCATCACCATCTCCATATTGCTGTAACAATTGGGTTGAATCTTGCATTAGTTCATAGGGGAAACTTTCCCGGTGTTGATTACTCTTTGTAGTTGATGCTATTGAGTGAACCGTTGAATTATTCTTTATGTTTTGTTATACATCATTATTCCATCTCTGATCATGATCCATATGATGTCTTATGAGTAGTTCGTTTTGTTCTTGAGGACATGGGAGAAGTCTTGTTGTTAGTAGTGGAGTTGTGTTGAGAAAGACTCAATAGATTGTTATTTAAGTTGTGGTGTACTTCTTCTAGTGGTGTCATGTGAACGTCGACTACATGACACTTCACCTATATGGGCCTAGGAGAATGCATTGTGTATTTGGCTACTAATCGTAGGGGTTGCCGGAGTGATAGAAACATGAACCCCCGTTAGGAAACCATTGCACAAGGGACATAAGGGTCTTAGAGTTTAAAGCTGTGGTTAGGTTTCTACCTTAATTACTTTCTTGTACTTACAGATGTTTGCAAGGGGTATAATCACAAGTATGTATTAGTCTTGGATGGGGCGGTACATTAGCACAGGTTCACCCACACAACACTTAGAAAGCTAAAGAAGATCATTAAGTATACGAAGCGAAAGCACTTGACAGTCTTCCCATGTATCCTCGAGAACGTTTGGTCATCTTAAGGAATACAACCGGCTTGTCCTTTGCTGCATAAAAGATTGAGCCACTTGCTGCATTTATTCCTACTGTCTTTTATTTACTCGTACTTTGTTTACTTGCTTTATCGAAAACCCCTAAAAATCCGTTTGCTAAGTATTTGCAGAGAATTCCTGATCCATACCACTAGCCAGCACCTTCTGCTCCTCGTTGGGTTCGACACTCTTACTTATCGAAAATACTGCGATACACCCTCTATACTTGTGGGTCATCAGGTACTAATATCAACAAGGTATAATTTCTTTCTCGGAAGCTCATTCCGAAAGAACTTAGAAGTTAAGCATGTTATGATCAAAGTAATTTGAGGATGGGTGACCTACCGGAAAGTTTGACCATGAATGAGAAATTTGATCTAATATTAAGAGTGGTTGCTGTTATAGAAATTCATTGTGCGATTAAAGGGTCAAACAATTCAAATATTTTAAAATTTTGGAAAAAATATAAATTATACATTTTGAATTTTAAATTCTTGATTCAGGGAATACCACCAGTGCACCAAGGTGGTGTACACCGCGTCGTAGTCTATCTACCGCTAGCGTACCAAGGTTGTGCCCTGGCGGTATGCTGTTACCACCGTGTGATGGTCACCGGCGTAAGCTTGTGCACCAGCGATAGCCTTTTTTGGTGCGCTGACAATAGGCATTTTCCTAATAGTGTGATGTTGATAAATTTCACAAAAAGTTATCAGGTTCATTTGAAAGCTACACCACCATAAGTATTTGGCATAAATGAAGCTATGATGTGCATTTATTACGATCTAGTATCCTTCGGAAGCCAATGTTCAAAGGTACCTGGGTCAAGACATTTGCGATAAAAATATTTTCGTGTTGCACAATATTACATAGAGAAGGGTCTGCAGCAATGTATCTTCCATCCGTTTATCCTTCGAAAACCTGGTACTAGACCGACCCCCGCTTTGAAATGACCTCTAGCAAAGAACTCTTCCTTAACTTGCATGAGTCCTTTCCAAAAGGGAGAGTCAACCGGTTCTTCTTGGACTTCTAAAAGACTTGTTTTGACTTAACTACTCGTTATGGAGTAATTCTTGCCACATCCCCTCCTTATTAAATAGTTTAAATAATTACTTGCTTAGTAAGTATTTGTTTTAACCTCTAGGACCTCTATTCCAAGGCCACCTTGATCTTTTGGTCTACATATAATATTCCACTTTGATAAACAATATTTTATTTTATTCTTCACTTTGCCAAAAAGCGATTCATATATAAATCTAGTCGTTTTCTTACCTTGTTAGGTATTTCGAGAAAAGATAACTTAAACATATGTTAACTTGTCAAAGATGAATTAAGACTAAACAATCACCATAAGATAACAACTTGCCTTTCGAACAACCCAATTTCCTTCGAAACGGGTTTCAACTAGATACCGATTGGAATTCTTAAGCTTTATATAATGGATAGGTACACCCAAATACCGAAAAGGTAAGGACCGACCTCACATCCACAAATATGTTTATAATGTTGTTCCTCATCTTTTGCCTTTTCAAACCAGAAAATATCTCTTTTGTGAAATTCAATTTTTAAACTAGACAGGTTCTGGAAAATACACAATATGAGCTTCATATTCACGACCTTCTGAAGGTCATGTTCCATAAACAAAGTAGTATCATCCGATATCGTAGAATTGAGATCCCCCCATCAACAATATATGGAATGAGGCCTCCCACTTGCATGTCCTCCTTTTCCCTTGCAATTAGGATGGCCAACATATCTACAATTATATCAAATAACATGAGAGATAATGGATCCCCTGCCTTAGGCCTTTCCTCGTCAAAAATGACCAATATCATTATTAAGTTGTACTCCGACACTTTCTCCTTGCACAAATTTCTCAATCAATTTACACCACTTTAGGGTAAATCCTTTCGTGCGCAAAGTTTGCTGAAACAAGGACCATTTTACTTTGTCATATGCCTTTCAAAATCGATTTTGAAAATCACCCGATCCATATTATTCCTATGAAGCTCATGGATGGTCTCATGAAGAACAACCACACACCTTCAAAAATGTGTCATCCAGGTATAAAGGATTATTGGGTTGGTCTAATCACCTTCGGTGCAATCCCTGTAATGTGCTTAGTGCCAACCTTGGTAAAAATTGAAACTAACATTTAGTAAACATATTGGTCTATGTTATTGAATCTTTACCGCATTTTATTTCTTTGAAAGTAAAGTGATAACACTAAAGTTCAATTTGAATAGGGGCAAGTCCCCTAAATGCAGTTGACTAAATAATGCTATTAAATCCCCTTTAATCAATTCCTAGAATTTTTGGTAGAATTCTGCTAGAAAACCATCCGATCCAGGCACCTTATTATGCTCCATTTTAGAAATAGCTTCCTACCCCTCCTATTTAGTAAAAGGGGCTATAAGAATACTATTTTCGTCAGGAGAAAATTGTTGCATATCATGGTTTAGCTCTTCCCTCATTGTAACAGTTGTCGGGGTCGGATCCCTAGAGAGTTTGCTTTGTAGAATTCCGTAATATACAGTTTCAGATTATCCTCACCCACAATGGTTCCTTCATCCTGTTCCAATTAGAATTTTTTCCGATGTTTCTGATTAGCAATTAGGTGGAAGTATATTACTTCCACCTTCTTGAATATGATTTACTTTTGCTCTTTGGACCCATTTAGTTTCTTCATCCCTCCTATGAATAGTCATGCGTTCATTGCCATTCCTTAACGCCTCCCGCTCGACCACACTTAGAGGATGAATTTATGCCCTCAAGTCGTTCATCAAAAATAGAGAGCAATCTCTCCTTTTCCTTTTTATATTTTCCACTCAAAAAATTTCCCATCCTTTAAGAAAATGAGACATCTGCCTTATTTTATTTTCCCAAATCTTAATAGGTGTATGTCAGTTCATGACAGTTTCCCATTCAGCTTCCACGATCTCATAAAATCCCTCATGTCGTAACAATATGACTCAAAGGAAAATCGATACTTATTACCAAGATAGGCCTTAATTCCATAATCAATAACTAGAGGTGTGATCCAACCCAGTACAAGTTAGAGCAACCTCAGACACTAAAAAAAATTATGTTCCCACTCCACAATTGCCAGTATCCTATCAAGCTTCTCGTAGGCAGGCTTGCCTCTATGACTCACCCAAGTGAATATCCTTCTAGAGTGAACAATTTCTCTAAGATCAAGGCTTTTGAAAATAGCATAAATACGAAAGGCCATTATTCATCATGAGAACATATAATATTGAAATCCGCACCTACCATCACGGGTAAAGATCGAGGCTAACATATTCTAACCAACTCAGAAAGATTATCTACTTTGTGTCATCCTGGGAAGTCCCATAGACGGGCACAAAAACCC
Organism: Avena eriantha; assembly: GCA_910589775.1. NCBI lineage: Eukaryota > Viridiplantae > Streptophyta > Magnoliopsida > Poales > Poaceae > Avena > Avena eriantha. The sequence goes on along the minus strand of OU342746.1, from coordinate 224,344,187 downwards.
ACTCAAAATCATCCTTTTTGCATTTGATATGAAATTTTACACAAAAGTCCCCAATACTCACCCGAAGAACCTAGAGAGTTTCTATGTTAATGTCAATCAACATACCACCAGATCGTCCATGTAGTGGTAGGTAGAACCAAGCAAACTCAAAACCAGCTGCAAGTTGCTTCAGGAAAGGAATCGCTAAATTAGATCTTCCTGTCTCTAATAAGGCAATGAAGTCTAAGCGATGTTGCCTGATTGACTCTTTGATAGATAAACGTTTTATGAATATACTTTTTTGTTTGTTTATTTCTAGAATATGTTGTTATTATTACCATGTTGTTTGTTGTTTATCTTGACGTTGTTGTTACAAGCTGTTTGTTGTTGTTTCACACTGATGCTCTTATAACAAGCTGATTGATGTTGTTTCATAGTGGAAGATCCAGATCTTTCTAGCACCATAAGGGTCTCAAGAGTATTGTTTATAGTTTCTTGGAAATATTTGATTTTCTCCTCACGTGTTCTTTGAGTTTGAACATTTTTTTACTAGAAGATACATCTATATCTATAGATAAAAGGTATATCCTCTCAAATATAACATCAAAATTTTAAAAATATAGATATAAACTCCTAGTTGATCTCTTTTTTTTGTGTGTGGGTGGGGGGGGGGGTTACAAACAAAGGATCTAATGGTAATATCAATATCATTGGAAACATCCTTGACTGTGTTGAACCCTCCCAATTCCTCCGCTACCACCGCCGACAATAAGGCTGCTGCAAATTAAGTTTGTTTCCCATATTATATTATCCCTAGCTTAAGGATTGTTCTTGTTCTTTTCGCTTTAGCAATTTGAGATACATATGTCATGTTTACCGTCCGGCTGGGCTGCATATTTGGTTTGCTTAGTAATGTTCATGTGTTCAATCTGCATAACATATTTGTTACGTGATATTGTGGTGGAGACTGCCTAGCTGACAAGCGGGTGGGATGTCCGGCGATTGCGGAGGTGATCCCGAAAATCTCAGCGGCGACCATTCTCGCCTGCTTGGTGACGATTGAGGTTCATCGGAGAGGGGCAGATTCTAGGCACTGTCCTTTGACGGCAAGGATGAGGCGGAGGAGCTCACGTCTGAGGCGAGGGCGGACTCATCTAACATTTATCAGTGGATGACGTTCGACGAAGCTGGATCGGGAGTAGGGATGTAATCGGATCGGATCAGATTTTCTCTCTACCATATCCTATTCCATATTTTCCCCACAGATTCGGACCGGATCGGATAATGACCGGTTACGGATTTGAATACGGATATACTACACCACGGATTCGGAACGGAAACTGAGCGAACTCGGGACGGAAAAAGAAGTAATCGGATCGGCACATGCATAAATAGATTGACAACAAAAATTGATTGATAAAACAAGTTTAACAAAATACTTATGGATTCAACAATTGTAACATGATTGAATGAGTAAATATAACTTGATCACATGAACAAATAACTCGATGTGTATGAAATAACACACACACACAAGAGCTAAAATAGCACTGAAGCATGCTTAAGTAACTCAATATCCTAATAAGTTTGGACTTTATATTCGATAAAATGACTATGTAAGATGTTTAACGAATGAACTCACCAACTTACTAACTATTATTCATGTTTTATTAACTCTGATGTTTCAGATGAAAAATCGGATTATTCGGTGTAAATCCATCGGATAATCCTAAATAATTTTCGGATATGGATATCTGGGTGCTAATACGCATACCATATCCTATACCGTTTTCGGGTGTCAAGTTCGAATCTGGATATCCTTATCCGTCAGATTCACTCAAATTGGATATGGAGTCTCTAAAATAGGTTCGGAAATGAATTCGGTGTGAAAATTATCCTATCCGCTTATATCCGGGAGGTACTGCACCATCCGCAAGGGTGGCAAAGCATCTGGAACGGTGGAGATAGTAGAGGCTCATGGCGCTAGAGCTGTGGGCTTTGTCGTCGACGAAGGTACATTCGGTGTCATAAGATCATAGCAGAAGTGCTTCTGCTAAATTTGATTCTCGTTCGGTACAGACATAAGGGAGACCACCGCTGGAACCCTCTATGTATCACATTTCAAATTCTGATGATGACGATGGGTGGACAAAGGTTTTCCGGAGATGACATAGGAAGATGGCTAGTTCACCATCTTCTTCATCCTCGATGGCGAGATCCATCGATCTGAGATTTCTGTAATTTTTGAAATTTCAGACTTTGGGCCCTAAGCGGGCTTGGACGGGTGCGGGTTTTGTTGGCCCATTGCTTGCACAGGCTCTGGTCACCAATAACACATACCATCAGATCAGCTCGACCTCCTCTGAGCCAGGTCCAATACCCAGATCGCTACCCAAGGTACTAATACCTAGCGACGCAAATTTTGGTACAACCATACCTTTTCGACACCGCCTCTCCTCGTCTCCCGAAACCCAAAGCGGGAGGCATGCACAGATGAACCACGGTGTCGGCGGGGCGGAGGTCCAGGAAGGGGGAACAACTCTGGAGGTGGGCGAGGTTTCTTTAATAACAATTTCAATCAACCTCACCCTAGCCAAGGCCACGGGAATTTTTTCCACGGTGAGAATAGCGGTAATAGCAACAGAGATTTTCAGCGTTTTGAGGGCAATCATGCCAATGGTTACTCGGGACAAAACAACTTCAGAGGTGGTGATTCCGGTGGCTTTCATGGTGCATCTAGTTTTCCTCATGAGACCACAAACAACAATGGCGATGTTGGTTATCAGAACAGGAGGAGGTATGAATTTCGTGCTTCCCACGGAGGAGGGCAAGTTTGGAATGGGGGAAGGAGTGGTGGTCATGGCAACTTCGGAATGAATTCGAATAGGAATTTCTCTGGCAGCAATAGTGGGGTACTCATGGCAGTACCTCGCAAGGGTCGCTTGATCAACACATGCTTAAGCAGGTGGTGGATGTCGTCGCGGTGGTGATGCAGAGTGGAGCCATTGCTCTTCCGCAGGTGAACCAGACAGGGTCAGCGAGTATGAATGATGTGAGCGCTATGGAAATTGGTGGCGCCAGGCAGACTGTCTCTACCGTGGCACAGATTGCGCCGAGTGCAGCCTACCACAACGTCTACGCAGCCTACCGCGAGTAGTTCTGCTGCCGCGGCAGCGCCTGCTGATATGTCCAAAACATATCTACTTTCCCGAACACTTTTGTTATTGTTTCTCTTCTAAACTTGTGTGAATTAGATGCACCTAACACGGACTGACGCTGTTTTCACCAGAATTACCTTGGTGTCTAGTTTTTGTGCAGAAAATCAACTATCAGGAAAAATCCCAGAAAATATGCCAAAAATCCTATTTCACCAGAAGACTCCTGGAGCCAGAAGACGAGACGGAGTAGGGCCACAAGGGGCCCACACCACCTGGCCACGTGGGCCAGGCCAGGCCATGCCTGGGGGTGGTGTGGCCGCCTCGGCTGCCCCCTCGGCCTCCCTCTTCGCCTATAAGTTGCCTCTTGACCTAAAAACCAAGGGGGTTCGACATTTTTCCAGAAAGAGTTCTGCTCCGCCACCACCACCAGATTCCGTGAATCAGCACCAGAAACTCTGTTCCGGCACCCTGCCAGGACGGGGAATTGGAGAGATCATCGCCATCATCGCCACCATCACTTCTCCATCGACCATCAATGTTTCCCCCATCTATGAGTGAGTAATCCCCCGTTGTAGGCTATGGGGATGGTAGGGATTGGATGAGATCATTCATGTAATGGCATCGGATTGTTAGGGCATGGTGCCTAGTATCTATTATTAGTGCTTTTTGACTTTGTTGCGACTTGTTATGCTTAATGCTTGTCACTAGGGCCCGAGTGCCATGATTTAAGATCTGAACATGTTGTTGATTTATTATTATAGTATTGTTTATGATCTTACTTGCAAGTTGTATACACATGTTATTGTCCGAAACCAAAGGCCCCGAAGTGACAGCAATCGGGATAACCGGAGGGAATGGCTTTGATGTGAGGATCACATGTGTTCACGGAGTGTTAATGCTTTGCTCCGGTGCTCTATTAAATGCTTTGCTCCGGTGCTCCGGTGTTCACGGAGGGAATGCTTTGCGAGATGTATCTGGAGCCACCCTATTCTCATGAGACCCAGGAGCAACGGGATATGCGTTATCGTCGTCGTGTGATGGCCACATTCATATTAGTGACCATGCGCCTCGGAATGGAGGATGGGCTATGGCCAATGGTGGGGAGTCTCAAGCCCTGGATGGTCATGGCACATCTTAGAGCACATTTCGTGGAACAAGTGCGCATGTGGGAATATGAGCTGCTGGGGGACTTCTTCTCCATAAAGATGGAGGAGGGCTCCTCACTGGATGAGCACTTATTGCGCCTCTACGATGCATACATGAGTCTGGCATACTACCTGGACAACTGGTTCTCAAGCTCATTTGCAATGGGAGTTGTGCTACGGTCGCTTCCTCCAAGCTTCCAAGCACAATTCAGGATCTGCATTATGAGAGGCGACACGGAAACACTGGATTTCCTCGAGTTCATATCACATTTCAGAAATGTGGTAGATGAACTAGACGTCGCTGGAGTCATCAACGACAAAGGTATATATTTGATATACAGTTTTATAAATGTTATAATCTTGCAAACACATTGCAGTGTTAAGTATATCTGATACTTGTTCTATTTTGATGAAAACAGGTCCTTCTGCATGAGAGGTGCTTGCTGGAGAGGAGGTGACGTTGCGTGTTGATGGCGAGCATGATGATGGCCAACGACACTCTCCCTCGACATTTATCATTTAGTTTGTGTTTTAGGATGATTATTGTAATCAAGGGATTGTGAACTTCTTTACTGTGTCTCACACTTCGTGAGACGGTTATTCATATGAGTTTGTAACAAACAGTTGTTCTGCTTTTATGAATAATTTCTATTCATGTTCATATCTTGTTTGATTATGTGTGAATTATCCTTGTTGTTTGAAACTAACTGATAATGTATGAACATTTGTAAAACATTAAAATGCCTTGTTTAAAACACCCAATTTAATGATATATTCATTAGTGAATGAAACAATTGTTTGAATTCAAAGTTATGTGATAATATGTGAAAGTCATTCGATTTCTTGTCACATATGAATCATGCCTAAGTTCGGCAAAATAACTTGAACACCGTGTATTACTTGAATACAAAGTGTTTAAAGAATTGTTAAAAGTAATACATATTCGATGTATTGTGTTTTAATGAAATTGGTAATTATCATTAAATGATTGTTTAAATGTGTACAGTAGTTTACCAAAGGAAATATGAATATGAAACTATTTGATTTCATCAAAGTGTTTCATCAATAAAAGGGTATAAATATACAAGAGAATCTAATTACTGTGATTTGATCAATAGTAATGAAATTCACCTTTACAAGAATGGCATAAAAGTAATTGTGAAATGCAAAGCGTTTTGAAACGTCAAAATGCAAAGCATCACAATGTGATATTAGATATAAAAGGGGTTGAATAGAAGGCACTAAATAAATCATTGTAGTGTAGAGACCATTAGTTAAAAATAGTTAGCACTCAATTAGAATGTAGTGAACCATTTGAAATCGTGAAAGTTTTGGGGTTATTCGATATAACCAAAACAATAGCGAATAAGTCCTTGTAGCGTATTCATTGGAAACTTTGAATACGAAATCCATAGCTGAGACCAAAAAGGAAAGCAAGATTCGTATTGCTTGGATTTTGGTGCATTCTTGAGAAAGCTCACTTTTAGTGATGTTTCTCAATTATGAAGCAAATGGAAGATAGTGTAAAACCCGATGAGGATTCAAAACCCTGCATCAGAGTGTTGAGAAGCGCAACGGATAATGTTCCTGAACGATTCTCTTTACAGAAGGAAAGGATCAATGATTTTGATCATTGTGTTTTCCCCACTGGTGTTTTCACTACATGAAGTAGGATTCAAAATGTAATCCATATCTTGTATGGAGACATTTGTGAATCATTTGTCATGATTTTTGGAGTATGACATACCTACGAACTACTAAGGAAATAATGGTAAACTAAAATATGAGAAATCCTAAAAGCAAAATTCCCTTGAGATTAGAAAGCAACTCGTTGCTAAATCTCACAAGTAAAGGAGTTACTTGGAATTTTCCCAAAGGACTGCAAAGCCATAGTGGAAAAGGGGGTGAATGACAAAAGCACAATTTGTCAAGTGTGCTAAATGTCTAGTGGATTTAAAACTAGTAAAGTACTAGTATCTCATAGTAAAATCTCCAAGTTTGATATTTGATCAAATGATTTTTTAAGTTATTCAAAATTGAGTGGGAGCTATGTAAGTCTTCCTAAAACAATATGTGATTGACATATTTTTGAGTGGGAGCTTATAGGAGTAATTCTTAACTGTGTTAAGAATGAAGGCGTAAATGCTTATAAATAATGATTTATAAGATGTAGAAGTTGATAATAGGTGTATTATGATGTTATGTAGTATTCCTTAAGGGATTCTCAAAAGTGTTTCAGAATAGAAGTTAATTAAGGAACTGGTCCTTAATAACTTAAATTAGGAATAACATTAAGTTTAACATCAATGGTTGAAAGAAAGAAAAGGATGATCGTCATCCACTATGTTGAGACACAGGTTCTGTCTTAGTAAACCATGATTATAACTTAGCATAATATTTGATCCAAAATAAGGAACGTTTGAAGGTGATTAAGTTCGAATCACAGAACGTTGAGCTAAGTGTCTGGTACAGAACTGCAGATGTATTTTCCAAATCCATAAAGGATTACATATCTTAAAGCATAAAGAGTTATGTTATAAGGGAATATGTTGGAAACTCCTGTAGATACCAATTAAAGTCAAGAAGGAAGCGAGGTGAACAAAACATCGAAAGTTACACAGAGTGCACTAGTATTTCGATGAATACATTTATAATAATAAGGGTACCATCGAAAGTGTTGTATAATGTTATGGCACAGTGCCCATGAGAAAGCCCTCGAGGTTAATCTAACGTCACTATAGGCTCCTAGAATTAGGCCTCGTTCTGCTACCATAGTGACGATACATACACATAGATGCTATCATGTGATGATAAAGTATTAATGTCAATCAAGGTGACAATAGTAAGTTGCAAAGGATTTGGGACTATAAATTACAGAACCAAGGCTCAACCTCTTCCATGAGCAAGCATGTTCAGGGTACCGGATATATGGTGCCAATGATTGAGAGCAAATGCAGCTACTGTATGTGTACTCTAGTGCAAGTGGGAGACTGTTGGAAATATGCCTTAGAGACAAATAGTAGTAAGGACTATTATTATATTTCATATAGTTTATGATTAAGTTTTATATCATGCTATAACTGTATTGAGTGGAAACATCAATACACATGTGATATACAAACAACCAGGGGTTCCCAGTGAAACTCTAGTCACTGGTTCATTGGTCAACAGATGATAATGTTTCCTGATCATGTGGCATTTATGCCAGTTGGAAATGAGGTCATATCATTCTGAGAATGAGATGATGAACCAATACCCAATCTAAACATTGTGACCCGATCATGTCACGAAGTTCAAGTTATGTTGATTAGAAATGGATCCTCGTAGACTATTCCTTAGACCGTGAGGCGATATCAATCACTGTCTCCCGATAGTGCTTAGATAGCATCAAACACCATCTGGTAATACGGTGGTTATAAAGGTGTGTTCAGGCACTCGGAGGAAACCATAGAGGCAATATATGCCAAGAGCGGGATTTGTCCGTCCATGTGACAGGAAGATACTCAAGGGCCCACTCAGAGAAGTCATATCCAATAGCTGCGCAGCGTGTGATTTGATCACGGGGATATCACTTGTCGGAACGAGTCAAGTAGCATTGTTCAGTAACGAGATTGAACACGACATGGTGATGTCATTGATCAGATCTCGGGCAATGCAAGTATCGAGTGACAAAGGGAATAAGACATGACTGTCCCGGTTCAAACGACAAACGATCTTCGTGGAACGCACTGGGGTCACATGGCCATCCAGGTCCCTCTGTCGATCATTGGTGCGGGAGTGTCCCGACCATGTCTGGAGTGTTCCCGAACCGTGGGGTATCACGCTTAAGGGCTTGATGATGCTTAGAGAGTGTTTATAGGATCGGTGGAATCACCGAAGAAGAGTAGGGAGAAAACCAGAAGGGTTTCGGTAAGTCCGGAGGATGTTCGGGGTGGAGGTGGAAGGTGTTCCATAGCCACGGAGGTTGAATAATATGTGAATGAATATTAAATGTTGATTTAATCATTTATTCATAATTATTTAATAAAGATAAAAATCAATTAAATGGTCAAAGGCTTAATGGGCCGATTCCCGGAGGGGAAAAGGCCCAAGAGGGGATCCCACCCCTAGGAAGGGCCTAGGGGGCGGTCGACGGCCCTAGTGGGCCTGCCCCCACGTGGGGCCCATGGTGGGGGGCTGGCCGGCGCGCCACCCCACCCCTCTCCCTTGATTAGTCCCACCCCGGTACTTTGAGGGAGGGTGTACCCCCTCCTCCCCCTATATTTAGTGGGGGTATTTGGCCAGATAAATACACCAATAATCAATAAAGGTCTCCCCACTTTTGGGAGGACCTCTAATTGATATTTTCTCTCTCCCCCCTCTCTCTCTCGTGACCGTGGTCCCAAGTCTAGACTGCACGAGCGTGAGACATCTTCACCGCGGAGCGCCGTCGCGCTGCGGGATTCGGATCCGGAAGCTCTACTTCCGTAACTACTGCTGGATTGGGGAAGCGGGAGTCATCGTGAGGCACCAGACTTGTGTAACTCCCCGTGAGGTGTCGCACTTGAGGCACTCAAGTCGTTGGAGCCAGAAGGAGCGCAAGGACTTCATCACGACCTTGTGGTCGGCTTCGGCTCGTCTACATCAACCACGCTCTCCTGAGCGTTGACAACGCTTTTTAGTCTTCAAGGGTAAGTTTGCAAAAAGCCCCTCCTGTTACTATATTACTAATAGATAGGTCCTGGCAGCTTCAGGGGTTCAGGGGCGTAGAGTAAAATTTTATTGTTTTCATACGTGGAACCCCAACAGAAGATCCCTAATGAAGAAATTTCTACTTTGCTTGCTAATTATTCCTTTAATGGTAAGGTTCCAAAGAAACTTGGAGACCCAGGGATTCCAACTATTCCATTCTCTATTAAAAATAGTTATGTTAGAACTGCTTTGTGTGATTTGGGAGCAGGAGTTACTGTTATGCCTTTTTCTCTCTACAAGAGACTTCAATTGGAAAAACTAATACCAACTGATATATCTTTGCAAATGGCTGATAAATCTACCACTATTCATGTTGGTATATGTAGGATGTACCTATTCAAGTGGCTCATAATTGCTTGATATTAACTGATTTTGTTGTGCTTGAAATTCCTGAAGATGATAATATGTCCATTATTATTGGGAGACCTTTTCTTAATACTGCAGGAGCTGTTATTAATTGTAATCAAGGAAATGTGACTTTCAATATTAATGACAAGGAGCATACCGTCTATTTCCCCAAGAAGATTGATAGGACTTACGGTTTGAATTCAATTGAACATGTTGAGGGCATTCAAGTTGGAGAAATATATTATCCCATACCACGAGAAAAATATGAAACTATTATTATTGGGACCATTGCTCTCAAGGTTCAGGTAACATAATCATTAGTGGAATACAAAGTTTTGTTTCATATAAAATTGTTTTGGTAACAAGACCTAATCAACCTTGTTAACAAAAGGATTTCAATGAACAAAACAATGTTTTCACCATGATTATCTTTGCTTACTTTTATTTTATCCATTCTAGTTTTTGCTTTTATTTAGTTTACTTTTCTGTTGTTAGTTGCTTACTTGTTAGAGTGTCTTAGAACTTCTAAAGTTTTAGCTTTGTTTTGCTTTTGCATCTTTCCAAAAAATCTTTCTGTCAGAAATTCATTCATCTATACCTGAAAATTGCTCAAAAATAAAGTGTCTCGAAAAATCCCAGAAAATTCATATTAATTTTTTACGTGAAAAAAGGGGCAGAGAAGTGCCTGGGGAGTACCTGGGGGGGCCACCAGGTAGGCACACCACCTGGTGGCGCGGCCAGGCCAGGGGCGCGCCTGGCCATGGTGTGGGCCACCCTGGCCCTCCACTCACTCTCTCACTTGGCACTTCTTCCTCTCTCCCGAGAAAACACCAGCTCTTTGCTCGAAATCGCGTTCTTGATGTTCTTTCCCACGATTTTTAGATCTCCTTGCTCAGCCCATCTTTGCTGCTGAAATTTGGAGCAATTGTTCTCCGGTATGTGACTCCTCCGCTTGTCCAAGTTGATTTGTGTTTAGTGGTTTATATCTTGAGTATTTTGCTGCTGTAGGTGACAGGTTATGAGAGCTTGTAGGATTGTTCATTTCTTAGAGATATTGTTTTGATGCATGTTTAGGCCTTTTACAAGTCCCTATGAGTAGTGTCCTTCATTATATATTCACTTTGCAATCACTTGTTTAATGGATGTTTAAATTTCAGAATATCAAAGATGAACAACCACACCTTTGGAGAAATATTTGAGAGGGACACACCTGGGAGGTCAAGGCCCTCAAGATCAGCCTCTCAGTTTAGGCCTTCATACAATGAAGATCTCATTGCACCATGCTTTGGCAATGAAGGAGATGAGGGGGATGCTCACCCATCTACTTTTCCTTGTTATACCTTCTTGCAAGCTGTAGGGATCCTCGATGATTTCTTACTACTGGTTCAGAGAGTCGGTTTGACTTCATACATGGAAGATGAGAGTGAGCAATATGCCGTGCTCACCAAAACTTTTGTTGAGAGTTTTGTTTTCACTAACACCCCCTACCAGTCAATTGTTTCTTTCAGAATTTATAATCTGCCTATTACCATGTCATTGGAAAGATTTTGCAGTATTATAGGTATAGGCATGACGGGGACCATGAACAAGATCCAAGGGTGACCCGCTGATTTGCTGGAGCTCTATCAAAGTGTGACCAATGACGATGACCGCGTAGCTCAGTGCGGGAAGATAAGAAACATCCAACTCCCATCTCTTAGATACTTTGCTTATTATCTTGCTACTAGCATTCTTGGTAGGGAGAATACAAGTAATATCTCCAATTATCATTTAGCCTTCCTCGCTGCTGCACTTAATAATGATACTCGGTACAATCTTGGATCTCTTATTACTCGCCGCCTAGCTGCTAGTGGACATATTTATGGGGGCATTATTGCTTCACGTATGGTTACTGCGTTAAAACTTTCTGTGGATCCTAATGATACTATATTGGCACCACAAAGGCTTGATCTTGCTACCATGAAAACACATCACTTCGTCATTACTGACTCTGATGCAGACAGTTTAGTATACATGATGTTGTTTACTGACGGGGATGAAAGGGAAACCCCTTTGCCGCAATCTACTTTGTTTAGTGTTCATAGGAGGCCGTGGTCGCGTTCCAAGGAGGAGGTGAACGAGCAGCTCTGCTTGCTTGGTTTCCACAGGAAGCACCAAGAGTATGTGCTTTCTTACGACTACTCTGCGCACTATGGTGGCGTGTGCTCGAGCTCTCACCAGGACGAGGGTACCTCCTCACCGTACTACGAAGGCGCTCCATCTTGGCCATCTTGGGATTGATACCCACTTAGGCCAAAAGCCTAAGCTTGGGGGGAGGTACACCGACATCACACTCATCTTCATATCATGTTTCGTCGGTATTTTGTATATTCATGTTTCGCTCGCTTTTTAGTTTTTGTTCTTTATTTACTTTTGCTTTCTAAAACACAAAAAAAGACCAAAAATATTTCTATTGTTTCTCTTTGTTTGCTTCTTCTTCTTTTTGCCGTGGTTTGCTTTTTTCCTTTTCGCTTTGTCTTAATTATTCAAAAAACCCAAAAATATTTTGATTTGTTTGTTTTTCCTTTTTGGTTCTTGCCTTTAAAAATTTAAAACACCAAAAATATTTGTTGTTCTTCTTTGGTTTTGTGAAGTTTGTTGCAGGGTTCAGCAGTCCTCAGTGGAATTTGGTTTCTTGTTATTATTCAAGCCATACAAGTGAAGCGCAATAATGAGGATTAATGGCAACTTGAGGTGTGGTAAGAGGCTGGTAATGAACTCTATTTGTTTTCATTTTTGTACATATACTCATCATTGTGGGCATGCTTAGTCCGTTCAAGTAGGGTGTATGTTATTTATGGATGCTTAGTAGTTCTTGTTTTCTTATGATTAGCTCCAGCTCGCTAATAGTTTGTAGCATGTCATGTGAATGTTTACTTGCATTGCTCTATTCATAACTTGGTATGACACTGTGGTATCTCCCTCTGAATGTTTCACTTGAATTGACTTGGCACGTGCTCAAGCATGCATATGACTAAAACAATTGTCAGTTAAGCCTCGATGAATTATTTTGCCTGGGGGTCTTGAATCACTTTCATGCCATGATTAGTCTTGTTCTGTTGCAAGCATGATTATGACAGTTATTGCTCTCTCGTTTGTCGCTCCCTTACTATTGCTAGCCTTCACTTGCACTGAGTATAAGCTTTACTCGTGTTTCCAACTCCCTAAAACCAATATTGCCAAAAGTGTCCACCATACCTACCTATTAGCATCATTTGCTATTCCGTGCATGCTTAGTATGCCTTGTTTTCTTCCGAATAAAATATTTGCTTGTTATGAGAAAGTTAGTTAGTAAAGCTCTCACGAACTTGATGGCACACCTTATTTTCTTGCACTTAATAAACCTGAACCATTGCGTCCTTCTTTGTTGCGTATATGCTTGCGCTTTATAAGTTAAAGTTAGCAGAACCATGTATCATGGGAAACGCTTTCAAACATTGCACTGGTACTTTGTACCTCGTTGATATCATGATTCTTTTGCTTATGGATCCCGATGGTGTGAAATAAAAGTGGAACTCGTGAGATCATGGAGTTTGTATGTGTGTTAGAGAAACGCCTGGACCGCTAGCCTAAGCCATGCCTAATCATGGTGGAAAACTTACAGCATAACCATAATGAGCATTCTATGAAGCATCCTCAATAAAAACCTATGCAAATAGCAAATAAAAAGATCGCTGAGATGCTCATTGTCTGCTTGCCTTGTCATTTTGATTATGGGATAGCTCCTGTATCATGTGCAAGGGGCACCCCATTGGCGGTTCTCTATGATACATTTGTACTTACAACGACAAGAGCTTACTTGTGACTGAAGTTGAGTAGCATGAGGTTCGGTCTTCGTAAGTAAGGGACATGAGACTTCGACTTATAACTTGTCAAGCATATCCTCTTAATTGTGTCACTTTAACCTTAACCACTTAAAGATGCTTATGATAGGGGCAATGAGAGCTCAAAGCTAATGAGTATTATACTTTCAGCATTTGGAAGCCTTTCAAACTTTTCAAAACCCTTTTCATTTCCTTGTTGAGTCTCCACACATTCTTTGAGCACTTTCTTGAGAGCATGGTTGTCATTCTTAGTGTAATGTTCTTGTCTCAAAACTTGATTAATTGTGTTATGATTTTGATGCTTGTATCTTTGATATCTTTACTTCTAGTCTTCACCTGAACTTCAGAGGTGCCTTGGCATTCACAATCAAAGGCAAGTGAGATACCACCCTATCATACCATTTTATGAGCATTGCAATGTTGCTTCTGTTTACGTTTCATGCTACTTATTATTTTTGAGTTGGAGTCTTTTCATAGCTTGCAATGACTATTGAGTGCCCTTATTTGCATACTCTTTATTATGAATTGTCTAAGTACTTGATCATATGCTGAGAATATATACACCATATGAAGCAAATGTGTTCGTGAAAGTTTCTTTTGTCGCACTCAGTTTTCAACTGAATTGCTTGAGGACAAGCAATAAGCTAAGCTTGGGGGGGGGGGGGATACGTCCAAAACGTATCTATTTTCTCGAACACTTTTGCTATTGTTTCTCTTCTAAACTTGTGTGAGTTGGATGCAACTAACACGGACTGATGCTGTTTTCAGCAGAATTACCTTGGTGTCTAGTTTTTGTGCAGAAAATCAACTATTATGAAAAATCCCGGAAAATATGCCAAAAATCCTATTTCACCAGAAGACTCTCGGAGCCAGAAGACGAGACGGAGTAGGGCCACAAGGGGCCCACACCACCCGGCCGCACGGGCCAGGCCAGGTCGCGCCTAGGGGTGGTGTGGCTGCCGCGACTGCCCCCTCGGCCTCCCTCTTCGCCTATAAGTTGCCTGTTGACCTAAAAACCAAGGGGGGTTCGACTTTTTTCCAGAAAGAGTTCCGCTCCACCGCCACCACCAGATTCCGTGAATCAGCACCAGAAACTCCATTTTGGTACCCTGCCAGGACGAGGAATTGGAGGAGATCATCGCCACCATCGCTTCTCCATCGACCATCAATGTTTCCCCCATCTATGAGTGAGTAATTCCCCGCTGTAGGCTATGGGGATGGTAGGGATTGGATGCGATCGTTCATGTAATGGCATCAGATTGTTAGGGCATGGTTCCTAGTATCTATTTTTAGTGCTTTTTTGACTTTGTTGCGACTTGTTATGCTTAATGCTTGTCACTAGGTCCCGAGTGCCATGATTTCACATCTGAACATGTTATTGATTCATTATGATAGTATTGTTTATGGTCTTACCTACAAGTTGTATACACATGTTATTGTCCGGAACCAAAGGCCCCGAAGTGACAGCAATCGGGATAACCGAAGGGAATGGCTTTGATGTGAGGATCACATGTGTTCACAGAGTGTTAATGCTTTGCTCCAGTGCTCTATTAAAAGGAGCACCTTAATTGCCAGTAGTTCCCTTGAGGCCCCGCTGCAAATGGGCTGGCAGGACAAAAGATGTTGTGCAAGTTCTCATTGCGAGCACGTATGACTATATATGGAACACATGCCTATGATTATCTAGTACTTGGATGCTTTATCTTATTTATCTGCAAATGCCCTATGTTCTGATTGCTATATGAATTGTCTTGTCCATGCAACGCCCGTCCATCCATTCCTATGCCTACCGCGCTTTAATCCTACTGTTTACCGCAATTGTTACTATTGTCTTTACTTTTACTACTGCTATTACTTTGCTTTTCCTACTACAAAACTGTTGCTACTGATAAACTGTTGTGAGCAAGATTGTTTCCAGGTGCAGCTGACTTTACAACTCAGTTGTTAAGGCTTATAAATATTCTTTGACTCCCCTTGTGTCGAATCAATAAATTGGGTTTCAATTCCCTCGAAAATACTGTGATACACCCCCTATACTTGTGGGTCATCACCTGCTACTGTTGCTACTCAGGAAAAGAAAAAATCTATAGATATGGAGGTCGACGGCAATGGGCCTGCAAAAATTCCAAAGAGGAATGACAAGCTGTGTTGTTTCAGGTGCAATTAGGCGGGAAACTTTCATGAGGATTACACGATCATTGTCTGTGACAACCGTGAATCTCCACAACACATTACTTCTTCGTGCCCATTGTTGCTCGCTCCTAAGCCTTCTGTGGTGGTTCATGGGCTGGGGAACGAAAAACTTACTTTTCTCGAATTACCTACAATTGAGTCTTATAGACCGAGAGTTGAGAGCTCAAGAGTTGGCAAGGTTCTAGTTGAAGGTGGATCCTTGATTGTGGCACACATGATTGAAATCTTATAAAGGATGGTTCTTTCACCGAATTACCTGTGGGAGGTCATTGAACTCCAACCCATGGTATTGAAGGTGAAATTCCCTACCAAAGATGAGGTTCAACGGATGAAATTACTCAAGCAATAGAAAATTCCTGACACCCCTATCTATTTGAAGTTTGATGAATCGGGAATGGTTGATGAGCCGATGTTCTTAGTGCTAGAAGTGACTGTTCAAATTGATGGTGTGCCCAAAGATGTGAGAGGAGATTTCTTATCTCTATGGGAACTTAAGTCTCTTTTGGGCAAAACCAAAAGTGTGGATATGCCATTCACTAGGCAGAAAGGTATTGTTCGGGTTGTATTTTTCTGTGTTGACCCTGAATTCATCCCACCATATTTTGATATTTGGATAAAACAAGGATTCTTCAGGCTCAATTTTTTGGTGGAGAAACCATCTACTGTGTCGGGTGTTGAGGGATCAACATTATCACATACTAGTAACGATGGGGATGATGATGCAAAAAAAGGAAACAAGATGGTACAAGCAAGATGGATGATGATACAAATTCTGATCGTACTAACAACATAGATGATGATTCTCCAAAGGAAGGAGGAGGTCACTCGATACCCGGAGGAATCCAAATGGCAGAGTTGCCACTTACTCCTGGCATTCATATTGGTTCTCTTCAACTTCCCATGAAAGAGGTAAGAAAAGAAAGGATGATATATTTAAATATGGTAAATTTTGTGGTATACATGTGTTTAAATCCTCATGGTAAGTTTAATTTTGTTCATACACAGGAACTTGTTTTACCCTACTAAATCTCGCCATATTGCATTGTTGCATTTATGGCCAAGCCTTTGATGGTTTCGGAGGAATCTAAAAACCTCTCTGATGCCGTTACGACCGATGCTTCTTCATTGGTGCAGGTGTTGCCCTGCCGGAAGTCGCTGCCGTGAAGCAGCGGTAGGCTGCCATGGAACTTTTCCCTCCTACCGTGGGGCAGCGGCAGGCTGCCGTGGATGCTTCTTCTGTCATGGTAGAGCCTGTGATGGAGATGTTGCCGGGGCGACGCAGCGACAGGCTGCCATGGCACAATTTTCTGCTGCCGAGGGGCAGCGGCAGGCTACCGTGGTGTTTTCTTCTGCTGCGGCAGAGCATGTGATGGAGATACCTATGAGGGAAACGGTTGCGGCACATAGTGAATGTGTGCTCTCTACCGCGCCAACAGTACCTGAATTTGATTGTGCTTTTGTGGGCTCGCCTTTTGAGGATGGTACTGAACAAGTATGTTTGGACAAATATGAGGTTGATGATGCCAATGCAGCGGATTGTTTCATCCATAAGGAGACTGTAACACCGAAATTGCAAATGGGAACACCTTACTCTCCTACTGCAACTAAAGTGCATCACGGTTTGGATCTGGCATCCACCGGTGGCATTCTTTTTAAACAGAAACCTTCCCTTGCTGAGATTATTGCCTTTGGAGGCATTCTGAAGATGGCGGCTATTGATATTCGATCAAGTGATCAAGTTCGTGCACAACCCAATGTCGATGCCATGCAAATGCAGTGGGCAATGGATTTGGTGCAACATCGGGGGGATTTTAAAGGTAAAAATCTAAATCCAACCTTTTCCATTTTGTCTTTTTCAGATACTAATATTATAGAAAAGGCTAAATCAGTGGGGGTATCTTTGGGGGATTCGCCTTTGGAACAAACTACGGCAGCTAAGCTACTAAAAGATAATGAATTACGTAGGACTCTGACTATTTTAGATCACAATAAAGGTTCATATGATTTAAATGACCTCGGGGAGGCAAGTTTGGTAGTTTCTAAGGCCTCTAACTTACGTGATGATCTCATAGAGGAGGAAATTACTGGGCTAGAGACTCTTGTCGAAAATAAAGTCAATGAGGTAAAACAGGTGCGTGGGCGCAAGAAGAAAGTTTATGATACTACGACTATTTGTAGAGGCACTAGAGTTAGGATAAAAAGATTTTTTGATATGCAAGGACGTCGTGGACAGACTTGGAATAGTGAAGGTTTTCGCGACACTACTTAACATAATTTTGTTTCTGAGACTGTTAGGGAAATGAAACTGGACTTTAGTGCTCTGTTGGAAACATGGTGGCCTAATTTCACTGTTCCCTTTCTCAAACATTTGACACCGGGGAGGGACTTCACATGGTTCTGCTTACCTCCCCATGGACGTTCTGGTGGCATTCTAGTTGGAATTAACACATGCACACTACAAGTTAACAAGGTTGACTCGGATGACTTCTGTGTAAACATTCATATAAAATGTCATCATGATGGTTTCCAATGGATTTTGGTCCCTGTTTATGGGGCGGCGCAAGACAATTTGAAACATGAGTTTCTTGCCGAACTAGTTAGAGTATGCGAGAATGAAACTCTGCCCCTTCTAGTTTGGGAAGATTTCAATATTCTTCATAGAAGAGAGGATAAAAACAACGATAATTTTAACACATGCTGGCCATTCATGTTTAATGCCATTATTGAGAGTTTAAACTTATGAGAGATTGTTCTATTAGGAAGACAGTTCACCTGGGAAAATTGCAGTGACACGCCCACTTATGAAAAACTTGATAGGATACTTTCTAGTGTTGGGCATCCGTGACACAAGGTGGAACGCCCATTGAACGATGGCAGCAAAACATAAGACACCTGCGCAGGTTTCTTCGCGGATGGGCAAAAAATCAAAGTGGAAAATATAAAAAAGAAAAAGAGAGACTTTTATCCATCATTGATGAACTGGATATAAAGGCTGAAACGATACCACTTTCTGATAATGAAAGAAACGAACTGAAAACTGCAAATGAACTTGTGACTAAACTAAGGCACGACGAAGATTCCAAGTGGGCGCAACGTGCCAAGGTGAAGCACATTCTGGAGGGTGGTAATAATACAAAATATTTTCATCTCATTGCTAATGGTAAGCATAGGAAGAAAAATATTTCAACTAGAACAAGAGAAAGGTACTATTGTGGGAGAAGAGAATTAGAAGCTTTATATATCCGAATATTACAAGAAGCTGTTTGGGGTGCCAACTCCTAACAACTTTAGTCTTATGGAGGAGATGACCTATGACATACCATAGGTATCTCATGAAGAAAATGAAATTCTAACCACTCGTTTGGTGAGGAGGAGGTGGTCGAAGCTATATCCTTGATGGAACATAATAAGGCACCCGGGCCAGATGGTTTCCTAGCTGAATTTTATCAAAAATTTTGGGTAGTAATTAAACAGGATCTCATGGCTATGTTTGCACAGCTGCATGAAGCTAACTTACATCTGTTTAAGCTAAAACTTGGTGTTGTCACCTTGCTGCCCAAAAAAGAAAATACGATACAAATTTAACAATATAGACCAATTTGTTTACTTAATGTCAGCTTCAAAATTTTCACTAAGATAGCAACAAACCGTATTACCGTGATCGCTCACAAAGTCATTAGGCCCACTCAGACGGCGTTTATGCCTGGAAGGCATATCCTCGAAGGGGTGGTAGTCCTACATGAAACCATTCATGAGCTACATAGAAAGAAACTTGATGGGGTCTTATTCAAGATTGATTTTGAAAAGGCCTATGATAAAGTCAAATGACCTTTTCTACAACAAGTTCTTCGTATAAAGGGTTTTGATCCACTATGGTGCTAGTGGATTGATAATTTCGTACGGGATGGAAGTGTAGCCATCCACGTTAATTATGACATTGGCCACTACTTTTAGACACGAAAAGGCATAAGACAGGATGATCCTCTATCTCTGATGCTATTTAATATCGTTGCCGATATGCTTACTATCTTACTTACTAGAGCAAAAGAGAATGATCAAGTGGCTGGTTTAATACCTCATCTCATGGAGGGGGTGTTTCAATATTGCAATACGCCGATGATACAATATTGTTCATGGAACACGATCCGCAGAAGGCAGTCAATATGAAACTAATCCTCTATATTTTTGAACAATTATCAAGACTTAAAATTAATTTCCACAAAAGTGAAATCTATTGTTTTGGCAGAGCTGCCGAACAAGAAGAAATTTATCGGGAGATTTTTGGGTGTGAGTTGGGAAGTTTAGCTTTTAGATGCCTTGAGGTACCTATACATCACAGGAAACTTCGCAATTCCGAATGGAACCCTGTGGAAAACAGGTTTGAGGGCAAGTTAGGATGTTGGCAGGGGAAGCTCCTATCTTACGTAGATAGATTGGTTCTAATTAATTCTATTCTATCAAGTATGCCGATGTTTACGCTGTCTTTTCTGGAAATACCGAAAGGGGTACGGAAAAGATTGGACTTCTATCGCTCAAGGTTTTTTTGGCAAAGCAAGGAGCATAAGAAGAAATATAGACTAACTCGATGAAATATTATTTGTAGACCTAAAGACCAAGGTGGTGTGGGTATTGAGGTGTTAGAACTTAAAAATAGATGTTTACAGAGAAAGTGGTTGTATAAGTTATTGCCAGAAGAAGGGGGTGGCAAGAGCTTCTCCACTACAAATCTATGTCTAATAAAACTTTGGCACAAGTAGAAGCCAAACCAACAGATTCACCTTTTTGGAAAGGACTAATGGGAGTAAAATATGAGTTCTTACCCGTGGTGTTTCCAACTTGGTAATGGAAAAGGTATTAGATATTGGGAGGATACTTAGTTAGGAGAGATGCCTCTCTCCCAACAATATCCGTCTCTATATAATATTGTTCATAGAAAACACGTTCTCATTCATTGTCAACACCTGGATTTTTAAGTCCAGATGTCTGTTATGCCGTACATCGCAATCCCAGGATTACCATTTTTGCGAGACATAATAGAATTGGTACCATAGTACATCATCCATTACAAACCATAATAGTCTTACAAATAGAGGATCTCACGATCCAGTCTTAATACAATCAAAGCAGCGGAAAGTAAACGTAGTAGGAGCTCCAACTTCAGGGTCACATGCAATGCTGATGATGGGAGATGATCCTAGTTATCATAGACCTCCTGTTGTCCATCTTCCGGGTAGTCTTTCTCGTAGTCTAGCCATGAGAATATCCAGGGACAAAGCCACGAGTACTCTTTAAGTACTCGCAAACTATCACTAACACAAGTAAGGTAATACTAGTAGGAATCCTAAGCTCTAGTCTTATTTGCAATAAGCCAATTTTATTTCATAAGTACTTCATACTAAACCTATTTTAGTTCTCTAGATTACTTAAGAGAGAACCTAGTTTTCATGTCCACAACTTTGTTGTGGTCAAGTCAAAGTCATCTTTCAAGTCACAAGTCCTTTCGAAAACATCTGACAACGGAACAGTTTGGCCATTCCAACTGTCCATAACCGCGGACGTGGCTATTCGAATAGTTTGACACTCTACAGAGGTGGTACACTTTCACCAAAAATTCAATACATCCATTAGGGATAACCCTGAATCATCATACTTGGTATGCGGATAATCAATCCTAACCTTTCAATTACACACCCTAGTATAGGCACCTCCCCTATGAGCTTGGCCTCCCAGCCATGGCCAACTGCCATCCCGGGAGCTGCATAGATGGACACTCACACTCACGAGGTAGCCTCAACTCAACCTCTTCTGCGAGGAAACCCATACTAAGACATATAAACTTCCAGTTAATCCCTACCCAACTCAGGTATTGTGGCTGTACGGTAGATTTGGAATGTATCGCATCCGAATCCAACCATCAGTTTTTATCAAAGTCAAAGCATACGTTTCATTCAGTATCATCTCCAACTCATTGTCTCATGACACATGTCAAAACATTTCAATAGAATGACTCATCATTCCAAGGTTTTTATAATCTTTTTCTCCAAGTGTTCCCATCTAAAGTGATCAGGTTTATTTTAGCACTAGCCACTAGTAATGAGGGTGTCACTATTGAGAGGTGCTAATCAAGTGTATTATCAACCTAGTTCTATGCTCTTGATAGCATTTATCCTAGTTGTCCACTAATCATCAATTAATTAACTAGTAAGAAACCATGGTAAAGGAAATGTAAAACTTGTATATAAAACTGGTAATTCGTAAAGTTACATCTCAAGAATGCACAGGGTATCTACACAAGTCAGCTGGCATAGCTAAGCTTGCATAGGATGACTTGCATAGTGGGCTTGCCTTGAGTAGTGCAGTTGTTAAAGTTCTCTTCCTCTTCCTCGAAGTAATCCTCCTCGTCGTATCCCGGGTCGGTACTAGCGTCTATAAATACATACAATGCACACAATCACCAAACAACACTTAACTACTTCTATTTAGCACACATGGCTCACACTAGATGATCTAGCATCATCTCTATCATCACATGAAAAATTTACACATTCTTATTAATCTTATGTTAGAAAAGTAATTTCTACTCATTGAAAAGTACTTAAGAATTAATATCCTCTAATTAGACTATGGGATCATGTTGACACATGTCATCACCACATATTCCAATACTTGAGAAAGTGATTTAAAATGGTGGTCACCTATTACAATATTTCATATTGCTATTTAATGATATTAGAGTGACTAGAAATGCCTATATATCATTCTTTTAATACTAGTCCATGATCAGTGCTTGTAAAACTAAATCTTTTTACATATTCATATAGATAATGGCATATGTGATTTTTGAGAGTTGGAATCAACTCAAAAGCATTTATGGTTGATTTTATAAAAATGTTTGAAGTTATGAAAGTCTCTATCTTATTATTTTTACTATAGGTGATCTATAATTTCAATTTTTTTGAATCCAACAGGAGTGATTATATATTTTTAATAGCTTTCTAACAAAATTGGAATCATGCCATTTGGTTCAATACATCTCTTTGAATTCAATTTTGAACACAGCTACTGAATAGGATTTGAAACTAAATGGAAAAATTCTATTTGAATCTCTCGGCTCTGCGCGGGAAAGAAACTAGGTCGGCCCAACTGCATAGCGTGCGCGCAGCGGGCTGCCGACAGGTTGGTCCCACGCGTCAGCGGCTCTATTTAACCGAAATGGTATCAACTAATATCAGCCATATGATTAGAACGAGATCAACGATCCTAGTTCATCATCTACGTCGCAGAGGGCGTGGGGGATTCTGAACCTAGCTCGACGGCGAGGGTTGCTAGGGGCTTACCAGGGTTCTACCTAGGTCCAGCGATGGGGCGAACGGGCTGGTAGACGACAGCGAGTCAATTGGCGGTCATGGCGTCTCCTGGGGTGGCTCCAATCAACGACGCCCTTTCTTCATTGCAACGGTGGGCTCCAGCTAAATTCCGGCGATGTGGTGCTCGCCTTGCTCCGGGGAATGGCCTGGGATGTTTCTGAGAGAGAGAGGAGTGAAGTGGTGTGCCGTTTGAGGCTGGAGAAGGGGCCTATTTATACACCAGCGTTGGAGGCAGCGCGACATGGCTCGGGTTCGTCGGCGACGCTGCTACAGGTCGCTATAGGCATGGTGGAGGGCATAGGTCGATGCGGTGGATTGCGGCGATCGTCACGTGCGTAGTGGCGCGGCAAGGGACGGTCTTAAATGGTCGGGCGACGTCGGTGCTCTGTGCGGGTACCAACGTGTTCGTCATCGTGTACGGTGGTCATAGGGCGCGATGGTGAATGATCTTGTCTGGGGGGTTGCTGGTGACGCGGCAAGTGCGGGTACGAGCAGAGAGGGCGAGGCGGCATGGCTGCAAGAGGCGGCTGCGATGCTCTGGCGTGCGCTCGACATGGTAGAGAAATAAATGGGCGTGGCGCCGCTGGCTTCTCCACTGCTCGCCGTCGGTCAAGGGGTGGACAGCGAACGGCGGTGAGGTCACGACTATCAGCTAGACATCGTGGGAGAGGACGGCATGGTCTATGGTGTCATGTCCATGGTCGGCCGGCATGGACATGCTCGGGTACGACATGGCACTGGTGTAATGACGAAGGAGAGCTGCTCCATTACACAGCCAGGTACTGGGGTGATCGTGGGTGAGTTACTAAGGCTGATTGCAGTACAATTGGTGAGCAAATGGTTGATCACAAATAGTAGATAGTTGGTAATCTGTACTATGTCTACTAAGTGTTCGACTAAATGGCCGCATAAACTAAACCTTTGAATTTTCAAATGATTTTTGGTGGGTGTGCTGGTCACATGCTTGAGTGTCTCTGGTTGGTAGGATTTGTCAAGTGGAGAGGGTTTGAGTGGTTTTTGAAAAAGTGCCATGTAGGTGTCTATTGTAGATTCAATTTTGAAATGCCTCTCAAATAGGTTTTGAATTTATTTCTGTAAGTTTGTCAAGTGCACTTGTGTTCATTTTTACTTGATCTAGAAAGGGGAGAAAAGAAGTAGAATTGTTTCTGTTGGAAATCATTTAATATATATGCCCAAAGTAGGCTAGTGGTTAACTTTGGCCAAAATGACCATTTGACCATTATGCTTATAACTTGATTTTATTTTGATTTGTTTCTGTTTGAAAAAGACCTAGATGATCTTGTTTTCATCTTTAATCTAATCCTGATCATTGATAGCAATCAACATGGCATATCAAGCATTCATGCACTAATCATAAACACACATGCATTCATATAGAGTTTAATACTAAAAGTTTTTGTTAACCCTAAACTTGGGTGATTAGAACTTGATAACCTTGTTTAATATTTTTCAGGTGTTACAAACCTTCCCTCCTTAAACAGAATCTCGTCCCGAGATTCAAGAAAAACTAGGAACTAAAGAGATTGGGAAATTCTGTCCTAATATAATCTTCTCGCTCCCAAGTAGCTTCTTCTTCAATATGGTTACTCCACTAGATTTTGAGAAACTTGATACTCCGGGTTCGGGTGGTTCTGAAGGCTTCTTCCAAAATACGGATGGGTACTTCACGATAGGTTAAGTCCTTGTTGATATCCACGACTCTATGGTCGATGTTCTTGAAAACTTCGGTCTTTTCCGGAACTTCTAAGCATTTGCGAAGTAACGAGATATGAAACACATTATGTACAGCTGACATCTCTTCAGGCAGTTCCAACTGATAGGATACTTCTCCTCGGCGATTTAAAATCTTGAAGGGTCTAATGTGTCTGGGGGCAAGCTTCCCTTTTAGTTGAAAATGCTGCATTCCTTTCAAGGGTGATACTTTGAGATACACAAAATCTCCCATATTGAAGGTCAGGTCTCGACATCTCTTGTTAGCATAACTCTTCTGTCTGGATTGAGCGGTCTTGAGGTGTTCACGGATCTTGTGAACCTTCTCTTCGGCTTCCCGTAGGATGTCGGGTCTGAATATCTGATTCTCTCCTACTTGTGACCAATTCAAGGGGGTACATCACTTCCTTCCATACAAAAACCCAAATGGGGCCATTTGCAAACTGGCTTGATAACTATTGTTGTATGAGAATTCCATGAAAGGCAGACAATCTTCCCATTTAGATCCATATTCTAACACACAGGCTCTCAGCATATCTTCTAAGATATGGTTTACTTGTTCCGTTTGTCCGTCGGTTTGCGGGTGGTAAGCTGTGCTGAAGTTCAGTTTGGTTCCTAATCCTTCTTGGACTTTCTTCCAAAACCTTGAGGTAAACTAGGTTCCTTGATCTAAAACAATGGTCTTGGGGGTTCCGTACAGACTGGGTATTCTAGCGATATACAACTCTGCTAGCTTCGAACTTTGATAGGTGGTCTTGACGGGTATGAAATGAGCTACTTTAGACAGTCTATCCACTATGACCCAAATAGAGTCATTTCCCCTACTAGATGTAGGTAGACAGGTGAAAAAATCCATTCCAACAAAATCCCATTTCCATTCTGGAATCTGTAATGGTTGCAAAAGTCCTGCGGGTCGCTGATGTTCTGCTTTGACTCTCTGACAGATATCACACTTGGCGATGTAGCTTCTGACTTCTCTCTTCATTTTGTGCCACCAAAATTGCTCCTTCAAATCATGATACATCTTTGTTCCTCCCGGGTGAATAGAATAAAGGGTATCATGGGCTTCCTGCATAATGACCTGCTTCAACTCCGAATCTGCTGGCACACAGATACGTCCTTGATACCAGATAACTCCTTCTTCATCTTCCATGAATCTAGGTACCTTCCCCGTACCGATACGACGCTTAATTCCATCAATACTGGCATTTCCTTTTTGGGCTTCCTTTATCTGACTGATCAAAGTGGGTTGAAGTTTGATACTGGCTAGAAATCCTTTGTTAACTAGCTCCACTCTAAATTTTTCCATCTCCTCATGTAGACTTGGCTGAGCTTCCTAAATCATGGTGTTTAATCTACATGGCAGTCTACTAAGAGCATCCGCTACCGCATTGGCCTTGCCGGGGTGCTAGTGAATGTCAAGGTCATAATCCTTGATTAACTCTAGCCATCAACTTTGCCTCATATTCAGCTCCTTCTGGGTGAAAATATACTTTAGACTCTTGTGATCCGAATAAATCTCACAACAGTTACCCATAAGGTAATGACGCCATGTCTTCAAGGCTAAAATTAAAGCTGCCAATTATAAGTCATGGGTAGGGTAGTTCTGTTCAGGTT
The DNA here is from genome assembly GCA_910589775.1 of Avena eriantha. Lineage (NCBI taxonomy): Eukaryota > Viridiplantae > Streptophyta > Magnoliopsida > Poales > Poaceae > Avena > Avena eriantha. The sequence goes on along the minus strand of OU342746.1, from coordinate 224,318,055 downwards.
GCTTCAGCTATCAAGATATATATGATATGACTTTGCCTTCTTACATCAAAACACATCCCAGACCAATCTTGGATGTATCACAATATACATCAAAGGACTTCTTGATATCCGGCATGATCAAAATTGGGGCTGAAATCAATCTCTTCTTGAGATCTTGAAAACTTGCTTCACATTTGTCCGTCCATTCAAACTTCTTATCTTTCTTCAATAGCTGAGTCATCAGCCTTGCGATGCTTGAAAATCCTTCAACAAACTTGCGGTAATATCCCGCTAATCCAAGAAATGTGCGGACTTTGGTTTGAGTGGTTGGGGCTTTCCATTCTTCATCATCCTTAATCTTGGCGGGATCAACGGCAACTCCTCCTGCCGACAAGATATGGCCTAGAAATCCTACCTCCCTTAACCAGAACTCACATTTGCTAAACTTGGCATATAACTGATGCTCCCTAAGGGTTTCAAGGATGGTTCTTAGGTGCTGCTCATGGTCCTCTTCCGACTTGGAGTAGATCAGAATGTCATCGATAAAAACAATAACATACTTATCCAAGAAGTTCATAAAAATCTTATTCATGAGATTCATGAAATAAGCGGGGGCATTTGTTAATCCAAATGACATGACATTGTACTCATACAATCCATATCGGGTGGTGAAGGCAGTCTATGGGATATCCGTTGCGCGGATCTTTAGTTGATGATAACCAGTTCTAAGATCAATCTTAGAAGACACTCTGGCACTAGTTAACTGATCAAACAGGTCTTCTATCTTCAACAGTGGGTACTTGTTCTTGATGGTGACGTCATTCAGCTTTTGATAATCCGTACCCAAGCGGTTGGCACCATCTTTCTTATCCACAAACAAAGCAGGTGATCTCCATGGCGATGCGCTTGGTTGAATTAGACCTTTACCCAACATGTCATCAAGTTGCTTCTTGAGCTCCACTAGTTCAGATGGGTTCATACTATAGAGTCTCTAAGCTATGGGTCTAGTTCTAGGAACTAGTTCAATGATAAACTCGATATCCCGATCTGGGGGCATACCGGGAAATTCATCTGGGAACACATCAGGGTATTCACAAACTACTCGAACTTGGTCTATGGTTGATTTTACTAGACTCTTGTTGCATTTGAATTAACGAGGCAATGTCTCAGACACATGCTCAACTGATACTCTGGTGCAACTGATCATGGTTATGGCTTTCTTGGCACAGTCGATTAATCCTTGATGTTTTGACATCCAATCCATTCCTAGTACAACTTCCAAACCTTTGGTTCCAAGTACTATTAGATTGGCATAAAAATCTATCCCATGGATTCTGATAGGTATGACCTTGCAATTTTTTCTAGCTTTGGTGGTTGAACCGGGTATTTGAACTATCATAACATGCTTCAAATTTGTGGGTTGAATCTTAATAGTGCATGCAAATTCTTCTGTAACAAACGAGTGCGATGCTCCAGAATCAAACAACACCCTTGCAAGAACTGAGTTGACAGAAAACATACCCAGCACGACATCTGGCGCATTCTGGGCTTCTTCAGCATTCATGTGGAACAGACGGTCGGTACGGTTGTGCGGGTTTCCTGGGGCAAACCTCTTTCCAGGCTAGACACGGCGTTGCTGATGGGCAGGTGCAGTAACATTGGTGGCTGCAGCAAGCTTCTTGGGGCACTCGTTGGAGTAATGACCCGTGACTCCACATTCAAAACAAGTGATCATTGACTTGTCCTTTCCTGCAATAGGCACCGTGTTGCCTCTAGTCCTTGGGGCAGTATTGTTGTTGTTGTTGTTGGAACTTGGCGGTGCATGGTTGAAGTTATTGTGGTTGCCGGGGTTGTTGTTGTGGTGGCCTCTAGGCCTCGAGTTTCCTCCTCCATGGTTGGGATAGTTCGCATGGGACACATGGGGTCTGTTATTCCTGGGTGCATATCCTGCAGACGGGTTGGGGCGGTACTTCAGAGTATGGTGGTGTCCTGGTTGGTGCATCATACGACGCTTACGGTTCTCACTGGCTTGGTTGATCTTTCCTTCCATCTGAATGGCGGAATCCACTAAATCTTCAAGGTCGTCAAAGGGAATGTTGATTAACACTGTCTGCATCTCATCATGTAGACCATTTAGGAATCTTTCCTTCTTCTTGGCTTCAGTGTCAATCTCATCGGGGGCATACCTAGCCAGAGATAGGAATCTGTCACGGTACTCTACCACAGTCATCCTTCCTTGCTTTAAATCCCTGAATTCATCCCTCATTCTCTTGATCAAACCTGGGGGCACGTGAGTCCTGCTGAACTTGAGCTTGAACTCCTCCCAAAGCATCATATGTCCTCCATTCATGGTACGGGTGCTATTCCACCAAGATCTGGCATAACCTGATAGATAGTGGGTGGCAAACAGTACCTTCTCATTGGCATCAACTCCTGTGACTTCTAAATTGTTTTCCATGGTTTGCAGCCAATCATCAGCATCTAAGGGCTCTTCTGACTTGCTAAACATAGGCGGATTGGTGTTTTGGAAGTTCTTGAGTTTGGATGCATGATGATCTTGGTTTCCGTGACCTTAGTTATTGTGAGCCATCTGGGCTATCTGTTGCAGAGTGGCTAAGTTGGCTTGATCTTCAACTCTATCAGCTTCACGGTCTGAAACTAACATTTGCAGAATCTGCAGTATTGGGTCCTGAGATGAGCTGCTCCCATCGGGGTTTCCACGAGTCATCTGAAGATTGAGATAGATAATGAGACAAGAGGGAAATTTCTATGGTTTTAGGGGTATGTTTCAAAGTGTTAACTTTGAGTATTGCTAAGGTTTGAAAGCTAACAACTCCATTTCATTCATTCATTCATAACACAGAATACAAACACACACCACAACTCTAAAAGTAGATGGTTTTAAGAACCATTATGTAAAGCTACGATACAATGGGACCAGATACAACTCACACCTACGATAGTGCTCAGGTGCGACTACTAGACATCAGAACTGTCAGGCTCCTCGTCATCAATGAAGTCGGCGTCATCTTGATCAATGTGGAACTCTGTGGCGACATCCTCCAAGTAGTCATCATCATCACTGAGGTAAGAGTAGGGATCCCCACAGATGTCTTCACCTTCCTCTTCCTCTCTATCTTCAAGCTAGATCTCCTGATCATGGATGGTCTCCTCAAGAGTGGCCACCTTCTGGCAAAGACGAGCGATGATGCGATCCTTCTTGTCGCGCTGGCGACGAAGTGACTTGTGCTCCCTAGCAAGCATGTCGAGGGTCTGGTCCTTCTCGACTGCAATAGCGTGCTTCTGGTTGGCGTATGCGTGAGCGTTGTCCAGCTCCTTCTGAGTCTCGTGCAACATGAAATCCAGATGATCCACATGGTGCTTCAGTTCCGGATGTGATGGCAGGGTCAAGGGCTGTCCCGTCGAGTCACGTCTGGCATAGTGGACGAAGCGGGTGCCAACGATCTGGTTGATGTTCTGTGCACACAAACGAGCAAGTGCTTCCTACATAGCTCTAGCAAGCCCATCTAACCAGTTGTTCTCCATCAAGCTAAACTGGATCTTCTCCGAAAGAGGTGGCTCCATTTTGCCTCTAACATCGACAACGATCAGCCACTATAGTTCCCCTCCCGATTGGTCATTGCGCTGAGCTCCGAAGAACTCTGGGTGTGGGCGTCCAAGATGAGCTCCCCTCCATTGCCCAACTGGTAGAATTTGCTGTATTTCACCTCCATCTATAAGCAATTATGATGAGTAAGTTAGTGAGGTGATCAAGTGTGTTAATTTTTATGTAGTATTGCAAAATAATTGAGGACCAAGTGATCTCTTTTTGAAAGAATCGCAAGGGTAAGAGTGAGAATAGGTTTTCGTAAATATTCACTTCCTTTGGTTTGAAACTAGGTTTTTCAAACGTCCATTCTAACTAGGGTCTCCTATTGTCAGGATGGCTCTGATACCAACTTGTCAACACCCGGATTTTTAAGTCCAGATGCCTGTTATGCTGTACATCGCAATCCCAGGATTACCATTTTTGCGAGACATAACAAAATTGATACCATAGTACATCATCCATTACAAACCATAACAGTCTTACAAATAGAGGATCTCACGATCCAGTCTTAATAGAATCAAAGCAGCGGAAGCAACCGTAGTAGGGGCTCCATCTTCAGGGTCATAGGCAATGCTGACGATGGGAGACGATCCTACTTATCATAGACCTCCTGCTGTCCATCTTTCGGGTAGTCTTCCTTGTAGTTTGGCCATGAGAATAGCCAATGACAAATCCATGAGTACTCTTTAAGTACTCGTAAACTATCACTAACACAAGTAAGGTAATACTAGTAGGAATCCTAAGCTCTAGTCTTATTTGCAATAAGCCAATTTTATTTCATAAGTACTTCATAGTAAACCTATTTTAGTTCTCTAGATTACTTAAGAGGGAACCTAGTTTTCATGTGCACAACTCTGTTGTGGTCAAGTCAAAGTCATCTTTCAAGTCACAAGTCCTTTTGAAAACATCTGACAACGGAACAGTATGGCCACTCCAACTCTCCATAACCGTGGACACGGCTATTCGAATAGTTTGACACTCTGCAGAGGTGGTACACTTTCACCACAAAATTCGATACATCCGTCAGGGATAACCCTGAATCATCATACTTGGTATGCGGATAATCAATCCTAACCTTTCAATTACACACCCTAGTATAGGCACCTCCCCTATGAACTTGGCCTCCCAGCCATGGCCAACTGCCATCCCGGGAACTACATAGGTGGACATTCACACTCACGAGGTAGCCTCAGCTCAAACTCTTCCGTGAGGGAACCCATACTAAGACATATAAACTTCCAGTTAAGCCCTACCCAACTCAGGTATTGTGGCTGTACGGTAGAATTGGAATGATATCGCATCCGAACCCAACCATTAGTTTTTATCAAAATCAAAGCATACTTTTCATTCAGTATCATCTCCAACTCATTGTGTCTCATGACACATGTCAAAACATTTCAATAGAATGACTCATCATTCCAAGATTTTCATAATCATTTTCTCCAAGTGTTCCCATCTAAGGTGATCAGGTTTAGTTTAGCACTAGCTACTAGTAATGAGGGTGTCACTATTGAGAGGTGCTAATCAAGTGTAATTATTAACCTAGTTCTATGCTCTTGATAGCATTTATCCTAGTTGTCCACTAATCATCAATTAATTAAATAGTAAGAAACCATGGTAAAGGAAATGTAAAACTTGTATATAAAACTGGGAATTGGTAAAGTTGCATCTCAAGAATGCATAGGGTATCTACACAAGTGAGATGGCATATCTAAGCTTGCATAGGATGGCTTGCATAGTGGGCTTGCCTTGAGTAGTGCAGTTGTTGAAGTTATCTTTCAATTCCTCGAAGTACTCCTCCTCCTCGTATCCCAAGTCGGTACTAGCGTCTATAAATACATACAATGTACACAATCACCAAACAACACTTAACTACTTCTATTTAGCACACATGGTTCACACTAGATGATCTAGCATCATCTCTATCATCACATGAAAAATTTACACATTCTTATTTATCTTATTTTAGAAAAGTAATTTCTACTCATTGAAAAGTACTTAAGATTTAATATCCTCTAATTAGACTATGGGATCATGTTGATACATGTAATCACCACATATTCCAATACTTGAGAAAGTGATTTAAAATGGTGGTCACCTATTACAAGATTTAATATTGCTATTTAATGATATTAAAGTGACTAAAAATGCTTATATAGCATTCTTTTAATACTAGTCCATGATCAATGCTTGTAAAACTAAATATTTTTACATATTCATATAGAGCATGGCAGATGTGATTTTTGAGAGTTGGAATAAACCCAAAAGCATTTATGGTTGATTTTATAAAAATGTTTGAAGTTGTGAAAGTCTCTATCTTATTATTTTTACTATAGGTGATCTATAATTTCAAATGGTTTGAATCCAACCGGAGTGATTAGATACTTTGAATACCTTTATAACAAAATTAGAATCATGCCATTTGGTTCAATACATCTCTTTGAATTCAATTTTGAACACAGCTATTGAATAGGATTTTAAACTAAATGGAAAAATTCTATTTGAATCTCTAGGCTCTGCGCGGGAACAAAACTGGGCCGACCCAACTGCACAGTGCGCGCGCAGCGGGCTACTGACAGGTTGGTCCCACGCGTCAGCGGCTCTATCTAACCGAAACGATATCAACTAATATCAGCCCTACGATTAGAACGAGATCAACGGTCCTAGTTCATCATCCACGTCGCAGAGGGCGCGGGGGATTCTAAACCTAGCTCGACGGCGAGGGTCGCTGGGGGCTTACCATGGCTCTAGCTAGGTGCGACGATGGGGCGAACAGGCTGGTAGACGACAACGAGTCGATTGGCGGTCGTGGCGTCTCCTGGGGTGGCTCCAATCAACAGTGCCCTTTCTTCACTATAGCGACGGGCTCCGGCTAAATTCCGGTGATGTGGTGCTCGCCTTGCTCCGGGGAATGGCTTGGGATGTTTCTGAGAGAGAGAGAGAGAGGAGTGGAGTGGTGTGCCATTTGAGGCTAGGGAAGGGGTTTATTTATACACCGGCATTGGAGGCAACGCGGCCTGGCTCAGTCTCGTCGGCGGCGCTACTACAGGTCGCTATAGGCATGGCGGAGGGTATAGGTCGACGCGGTGGACTGCGGCGATCGTCACGCGCATAGTGGCACGGCAAAGGGGCGGTCTTAAACGGTCGGGCGACGTCGGCGCTCTATGCGGGTACCGGCGTGTTCATTATCGCGTACGGTGGTCACGGGGCGCGCGGCGGCGAATGATCATGTCTAGGGGGTTGCTGGTGACGCGGCGAGTGCGGGTACGAGCAGAGAGGGCGAGGCGCGACGTGGCTGCGCGAGGTGGCTACGGTGCTCTGGCGTGCGCTCGGCATGGCAGAGACATAAATGGGCGCGGCGCTGTTGGCTTCTCCACTGCTCGCCGTTGGTCAAGGGGTGGACAAAGAAGGGTGGTGAGGTCACGGCTATCAGCTAGACATCGTGGGAGAGGGTGGCGCGGTCTGTGGCGTCGTGTCCATGGTTGACCGGCATGGACATGCTCGGGTACGACATGACACTAGAACGACGAAGGAGAGCTGCTCCATTGCACGACCAGGTACTAGGGTGATCGTGGGTGAGTTACTGAGGCTGATTGCAGTACAATTGGTGAGCAAATGGTTGATCACAAACAATAGATAGTTGGTAATCTGTACTCTGTATGCTAAGTGTTCGACTAAATAGCCGCATGAACTAAACCTTCGAATTTTCAAAGGATTTTGGTGGGTGTGCTGGTCACATGCTTGAGTGTCTCTGGTTGCTAGGATTTGTCAAGTGGAGAGGGTTTGAGTGGTTTTTGAAAAAGTGCCATCCAGATGTCTATTGTAGATTCAATTTTGAAATGCCTCTCAAATAGGTTTTGAATTTGTTTCTGTAAGTTTGTAAATTGCACTTGTGTTCATTTTTACTTGATCTAGCAAGGAGAGAAAAGAAGTAGAATTGTTTCTATTGGAAATCATTTAATAGATTATGCTTATAATTTGATTTTCTTTTGATTTGTTTCTGTTTGAAAAAGACCTAGATGATCTTGTTTTCATCTTTAAGCTAATCCTGATCACTGATAGCAATCAACATGGCATATCAAGCATTCATGCATTAATCATAAACACACATGCATTCATATAGAGTTTAATAATAAACGTTTGTGTTAACCCTAAACTTGGGTGATTAGAATTTGATAACCTTGTTTAATATTTTTGAGGTGTTACATTCATGAGGTTTTGTCTCACAATCCTTTAAGTATAGGGTTTCGGCGAACCTTAACTGGATATAAATGAGATGCATGGTTGCACTTATGTGACAGATTGATGATGATATCTTTGTCTTTAGAACAAGATAAATTCGTTTGGAAACTAATTGAAAAGGGAGTTTTTTCAGTTAAATCCGTGTATGAAGACCTTATGAATGAACACCCGTGTTTTCCTACAAGATACTTACGGAAGATAAAAATCCCTATGAAAATAAATTTTTTATGTGGTTTCTGAATAGTGAAGTCTTGTTAACAAAGGATAACCTCGCTAGGAGGAATTAGAATTGGATGTAAGAAAATGTTGCTTTTGTAACGAGGACGAAACAATTGAACATTTATTCCTCTCATGTCCTTTTGCAAAGATTATATGGTGTATGGTTTTCTTCACTTATAATCTACCTCCCCCGACTAATATCACTAATATGTTTAGAAATTGGTTAAATGGAGTAGATAAAGCGAATAAAGGCAGAATTCGAATTGGTATATCGGCCATTTTTTGGCCCATATGGAAATGTAGAAACAAATGTATTTTTAACAAGGCAGGAGTTCCCTCTTTTTTTGCAGGTTATCCTTATAGCGGAACATTGGATTCGGCTCTGGGCTTTCCTCTTACCCGAGCATCAGCGGCAACCTATGGTTTCTAGATGTAGCCGTCCTGTGACGGTTACTACGGATTTTTTTCAAATGGCTGATCTGCGCATCAAGTCCATCTAACCTCTGAATTGTAATACGTTTTGAATATGCTCTGAGTGCATACAGGGATACAGAGGCCGGGGCTATTCTCCTTTTCCAAAAAAAACATATTTGTTACGTGCCTAGTTTACTTCAGGATTGAATATTTAAGAAAATTGCTGATATATTCGACAGACCTTTCGGTATCACAATTGGTTGAGTTCCTGCACTGTTTCATTCGGTGCCAAACTGCCCAAGCACGTAGATTCCCGCTGCCGCTGGTTTCCGCGGCAGTGACCATCTATCTACCAAATTAGGATCAGATTTTCCAACCAAAAGAACAACAAACAACACTACGGCACCATTGACGGGAAAGATGGCAGAAAAGAAACAGAGGAAGCTAGCCAAGAAGCTAAACTTGCCGACAGGAATGATAGAGACCGTTCTCGCATGTTTCGTGACCTTAATAATGCAGCAAGGCACACCAATCCAACGACAACAGCAACAACAACATGTATATCGTGTATACGTCCCTCGCACACAAGGCCGCGGCAAAGGCTAACCTGAAACCAATCGAAATATGGAAGAAACTAAGAAGAAAACTACAATCCTCGCAGTCGCAGCAGGCGTCGTCCAGATGCGCGCGGCGCTGAGCGTCAGAGATAGATCGAGGAGGAAGAAGTTCCATTTGGCCTGTACATCACTTCTGTATGTGTATATATATCCTACGGTGTAGGTACACGGAGGACCTGATCAGCCAAGCCTCTTCCAGTGCACACCTTATATAACTTTGAGTCAAATCGAGACCGCTTCTAGCGATCATTGGGAAGATGGCCTTGGAGCTGCACCAAACAAATTAAGAAAGCGTGTTAGTAATCATGAGTTTTCCATGAGAACATCTCTAATTATGAAGTCAGGACCGGTCGTGGCGGCATGCAATACTAATAATGTAGGACATGATCGATCTTAGTTTGTTACCTAAGTTGACGTCCTCGGAGCTCTTCATGAGTCGGATGCGCTTGCAGGACTCGACGAACATCCTGCATTGACATGATTTCAATCAGATTAGCACATGTATGTGTTCGCGGAAAAAAATCAAATCTAAAAGAACTCTGGTGCTGCTGGTGAGAGAAGAGGTAAGCTGATTAAGGGAAGTTTTGCTTACTTCCATGGGACGTCCCCGACGAGCATCCAGTCGCCGTCCCTGTCCTCGTAGGTGGGCACGTACTCGGCGCCACTGGCCGCGTCCAGGAGCCTGCAACCCAGCTCCCCGTCGCCGCGGACGACGGCGAGGCAGGGCGCAAACATGCCGTAGAGCGCGCGGAGCAGCGCCTCGTACCCGCCGTGCGCGGCGAGGTCCACTTTGCGCAGGTACGGCGCGCCGTCCACGGCCACCTTCACGAGCTTGCACCCCCCGGAGGCCTCCTCGCGCATCACGTTGCGCCGGTACGCCCGCACCGGCGGCCATCCCACGGCGCGCCTGCGGTCGTCGGGGGAGGAGCCCGGGAGGGCGAGGGTGAGGGCGGTGTCGTCGTAGTCGAGGCCGGACACGGCCGGGGAATCGTTGGAGCTCGTCGACATCGGCGGGCGCGCGCGCCGCGTTGCTTCGACAGGCGTTCCGGCGAGTTGGTCGGTGGACGCGCGGTCGCTAGCAAGCTCTCTTCGGGCCGGGTGCGGTGGTGTGTCGTGGGAGAGAGGGAGGATGGGTGGGTTGTGGCCGCGCGGATGCTGCCTATAAAGGCGCGCCACTTGCCCACCTGCTGCTGGCTGACTTGCCGTTCCTTCACTCTTCGCTCTCCATTATTTTTTCATTTTAGTAGCATTATTATTCTGCTAGAAGCTACTACTCGTGTAGTTGTTGGTGTTAGCGTCTGTATTCGCTTGAAATTAATAGGACTTTTTACTCTTGGATGTTCATACGAATGGTTCTATTTGCGCTGGTGCATGCGAAAAATTCCAGCGAATCGAAGTGCGATACATTATTGTGAAATGTATACAGATGCGATGCCATAACTATACTCTGGCAATTGTTTACCTTCGTTCCAAATATGGAAGAAATCATTTAAATAAATTTCAACCACGTCAAGATTTAGTATCAGCTAAGAAATATGATTGGCAGCATGTATATATTGGAACCTATGTTTATGTATACAAAATTAAACAAAGCGAAGTTATCATTGTCTAGAAATAGATACATACAAAGAGAGTAAAATTGACATCAAATTTTCCTAGATAGACTACATTTAATTCGAAGCTACTATAAGGAAGGGGCAATAGAGAACCCCGGAATTGGAAATAGAGCAAAAAAAGTTATTTCACACATGATTGATGAAAAATTCCCAAATCGACCAAATTGCACATCAAATAGGGTGCATCGTTCGATGCATAGGCTTTCCCACTTTTCGAAAAGAATGCAAGTATTTGAATTTGATAAAAAAAAATCAACGGTCAGGATTGCCGGCTAAGAAATACATGCTCATTCCTATATATAGATACTTATGTGAATTATTGGTAGTAGATGAGAACAAAACTAATATGTTAAGACAATCTACTTTACTAGTAGTATCAATAGTGTGCCTTTCCGTTGGAGTCGTCCCACAAAATCAAAGCCTACTTCATAGCCCTACCCATTTCCCAACTTTGGAAGTTTCCAAGCAAAACTAGAGGCACTTTTTGTAAACGCTAGGTAGCTAGTGGAAACCCTAGACAGTGGGCACGAGGAAATGCCCCTCATCCCATGCATGAACGACTCGGAGAGCCCAACATGAATATAGTAATAGCCAAACCAGGCCAGCGTGAGAGACGATGGAGATCGAGGGGAGGGGTTTAGGGGATCATGCCCGATTTGACCGGCACTAAACTAAGCCAAAGCGCGGCGTTTTTGGCCGAAAGCGTAGCTAAGCATCATTTGGAGAGGAGGGCCCGTGTTCCCCTGCCCACCACTTTGTGAGATTAGGCAGATACTTTGTCGATATGCCTGTCGGGCGAGAGGACACCGACGCTGACGGCGACGCGTTCCGCACATACCAACGTGCATAATAGTGTGGTTCACGTAATTTCGTTAATTCAAAGAGAAAAAACCGTATTCTATGTACTCTCTCCGTCCCAAAATACATACGAATTTAGACAAACTCAAGTCACTTATTTTGGGACAGAGGAAGTAGTTAATTAGAGGAAACTGAGCAAATAAAATAATTACAATGTATAGATAAACTTGTAATTCTTGTCGTGGTCTTAATTTAAATTTGAACTACAATCATCACATGAATTATGTAAAGGAGGAAGCAGTTTTGTAGCGCCACAAGACACCACGGAATCACGCACAATGGCAAACCAAGCTCACTCAGTACAAATTACACAATCAAAACTATACCATGTAACTCCAGAATCGTCGTCGCTCTTATCATCGGACGATGAGAACTCGTGATTCGGAGCAACAAGCCACCATGGAGCATGCCGCGACACTTTGTACCGAAATCATACCCTCCTCCAAAAGAAGTGAGTCTTTTGTCATCGCCCCAACCTCTTATCCTTCGTCATGGGTGCTCCTACTTTCACCATCACTAACCAAGCCGAAGCAACAAGGTGTGTGCCAACCCTGCATGCCTGACCTCGAGAGAAACACTAGATTGAGAAGTCCTAAGGAAAGTGGATTTGATCCTAGGTCTAGCGGAATACAATCAACACAACACAGTGCTACCAATTCACGAGTCGCGACCAATGGATCCACGTTCCACCTAACTGTCAAGGTCATGCTAACCCTAGCATCCATGTTGCGCATGCGCCAACTGCATAGTCGGTTGGCCAATGAGGGCGAAGAGTTGCAAGAGGGAACTTTCAAGGAACAAGCCCATGAAGACATCGAGAATCAATCATCGATTGGATGACTACCAGGTTATTATGCCCTCACCCACATAGGTTTGATGCTTTCTCTGTCACAATAAACGTATTTAATGTATCTTTTTGTGGGAGGTAGTGTTCCAATGATAGGAAGACATCTATGGTAACTTTGTCAATCTTAATTGTCCATGACTCTAGTGTTCAACGGGAGTTGAATGCACGCATGTATGTGTCCATGTGGGATGGTGTATTTGGATGTGTTTGTCTATGTTCTGGTAAGTGCTTTTAATAGGATACCAAAAATGTCATTGTGTTGTGGTATGGCAATCTAGATTTGATATTTTAATCCATATAACCCGAAGGTGATCAAGGGTATCAAACTCCACAACAACGCCTCTTGGGGGGGGGGGGGTAACTCGCCCTAGAGCATCAACATCGGTGGTGCTAAGAAAAGATGATATTGTGTGTTGAATCTCACCCATACCACTGAACCACAGAAGGGACATCATCCTTAGAATGGTTGCACCATCATTGATCAAGGTAACCTAGCTATCTGATGCATTGCTCTATTAACGGAGGCCAGATCACGCCAGTTAAAATTGTCCAGTGCCATGCCAAGAATTATCACGATGTGGGGGTGCCTTCCCATGCTTCACAATCAAGTCACAAAATGATATGAATGCTATGGGTGGCAACTGCATGAACACGCACACTAGAGCTATCAACAAGAGCCACCATCTATTGCAACACTCTCCACATGCATCGCAGGATATCACCACTATCATATCCCAACCATCTCCACCAGTAGTGTCGTGTTGTGTGTGCATCACATCCCGTGAGAAATGCTACGCCTCAATCCCTACTCCTAATCCACCATCTTAATGGTGGATGAGAGGAGTGGATGGGGAAGCTAGGGTTCACATCACCTCTGGATTGTCCTTGGAGAGTCTTTGACAAGTATAGTAGTGTTGTATCTACAGAAAATATGTAAGGGTGACATCTAATGTTTCTAAGTTTTTTCATGTAGAGATGTCGTATCCCTAAGAAAAGAGGACATGATGAGGGAGGTTGTTATTGAGATTCTATGCACGTGTACCTCTTATCTACGCCCTCAAGGTCTGCATCTTGATTAGTGAGTAGACATGTATCTTATTTGTTTTTTAAAGAAAGAAGTTTCAACTTGAACCTTTGAAGTTCAACAACACATAACTAAATGTGTATAATATGTTCACCTAAATTATTTTTTAGATTCATAGGGATTTTATCTATCCTTGCATGTCCTTATAGAGTTGATTTCAAGGAAATAAAAATACTAAGATTAGAGGTTTTAATATGGAACCGAAATCCCATGACCAGTCTCGGTAATAAACAGTGCCACCTTCTAACAACCATCTAGGCATGATCAAGATCAGAACAAAGCCTTAACCACATTAGGAACAAGGAACAATAAATTTCACTACAAGAGCTATCACCACTACTCTCTCGAACATGATCATCACACAACCACCACCTACATTTCCCTTTGTCGGTATTTGGGGCAGCCAGTGAACCCAAACCTGAAGGAGTTATGCCCTAGAGGAAAATAATAAAGTGTATTTTTTGATATATCTCCTATATGTTCATAATACGTTTCATACTGTGTTATAACTGTGTTAATACGAAACATTAATACACGTGTGGTATGTAAACAAACCGTGTCTCTAGTTATCTCTAGCAAACTAGTTCATTGGTCATGAGTATGATGTGGGTTTCAAGATCATGGGAATTTATGCCAATTGACAATGAGGTCATGTTATTAGCTGACTTGATGTGATAGAGAAACATTCGACAATTATATCTTAATGAGATCTAGTTACAAAGTTCACCATTGATGATTAACACAGAAAACCTCGCGACCTGATCCTTTGACTGTGAGGTAATGTAAATCACCGTTCTGGAGGAAGCTTTGATGGTTATAAAGTATCATCTCGTAAAAGGATGGTCAAAAAGATGCCACTCAGGTTTTCCAAAGGGACGCGTAGAGGAGTACATATCAAGACCAGGATTTGTCAAATCCATGTAATGGATAGATACATGTGGCTATCTCGGTGATGTTGCATTAATGAAGCTTGCAAGCATGTGACTTGGTCACGAAATGCAACAACATGGGAACTAGTAAACAAGTTCATCAGTAACGAGACCGAACTAAGGTATGGGGATATCGAAGATCAAGTCTCAGATGAATTAGGTATCAAATAACAAAGGGAACGAGAAACGACTATTTCACGGTTCGAGCGATTATATTCGTGAAATGCACGGGGGTCACATGGCCATCCAGGTTCCTCTGTTGATCACTGATGTGAGAGTAGTCTCGATCATGTCCGGAGTGTTTCTAAACCAAAGGATGTCACCCTTAAGGGTGGGGACGCTTAGGGTAGATGAGGTATCATAGGAGAAATAGAGAGAGAAACCGGAATAGTTCCGGGTAACATCCGATGTAGATCGGAAGGGGTCCGGAAGGTGTTCCGGAGTGAAAGGAATAAGATAATATGTGTATTTGAATGTTAATTGGAGAATTAATATTAAATATACATTCTATTTTATTATTAAAGGTAGCCCAATGCTAATGGGCCTCACCCGAAGGGGAGGCCCAAGGGGCAAGGAACCTAGGAGGAAGGGGGCCATCCGCCCTAGGCTTAGTGGGCCGCCCGAGTGGGGCCCACCTAGGGCCGACGGCTGCCCCTAGGTGGCCGGTGGGTGTGGGAATTAGTCCCACACTGCCTGGCCCTTGGGTGGTGCGCCCCCCTCCCACTATATATAGGGGTCTCCCCTCCCCCTTTGGATACATCCCATTCTCCCATTCTCTCTCTCTTATCCATTGAGGACTTCTCCATAATATTAGAGAGGACCTCTTGGGTTGTGAGTTCTCCACTTTCACACCATCGTCGTGTGATCATCAATCCAGCATCTATTTCTTCCTCTGCTCGACTGGATCGGAGTTCGGGAGACATCACCTACACCGGACGTGTGATGAACTTCAAAGGCACCACACTTGAGGTGCTACTCATTTTCATCAATATACGCCTTCCTACGTAAGGCGTGCCTCGGTCTTCAAAGGTATGAATACCGTCTCTCTCTTCCGTTACTTATGTCTACATAGTATAGATCCTGGTATTAGTGTTCGCCTAGTTAGAATTTTTTTGTTTTCTGCTACGGAACCCTTCAGTGGTATCAGAGCGGGTCTATGGGTAGAAATGTCATACGGATAGAACACATAGCAATATGTGGGCATTGATTCTCTAGCTGCTACCCTCTTTTGTTCTTGTTCATATCGTGGCATTGTTTGATGAAGCGGCCCCCAAACGACCTCACGTGGTGATTCACGAGACTGGTCCACGAATGAAAGTGGCTTAGGGGGTGTCTGTCTCTCTACGGTAGTTGATATGACACCGACATTGGAGGGCCCTGAAATGGGAAGTAAAACGGCAATCATTAAATCCATGTTGTGGCTCCACGTTCGTAGGTGGGAAGGGGTTCTACCGAGAAAGCCTTAAAGCCGTGTAAAACTCTCAATAGATAATATAGAAGCATCTATCTTTATTGTTGCATAGGGGCATGCGTTGAGACGTGGTCATGACTAGTTTGCGAAACTTTCATTGAAGCTATTGATGACGATCAAGACGCTGTAACCACGTCATAGCACTTTACTTTCTAAAGTATGACTTATTATGCTAGTATAATAATATATTCAATGGTAGCATAGTAAGATAATCACTCACAGTATTCCAGTTATCGTATTCCCCTTGTGTGTGCACCGCCAAGAAAGTTCTTCGGTATGAGGCAGCGCCGTGGTGATCGGGTGTCAGACATATCTACGTTCGCATACAGTGGGTGTAAGCTATTTTGCACTGCGAATACACACAAGTTAGAACTGACGAGCCTATCATGTGTAGACATGGCCTCGGAATACAAGAGACCGAAAGGTCGAGCATGAGTCACATGGATGATGTGATTGACATTAGGGAATGTCTACCTTTTATGCTGCACTGATGGCCATGACGATCGGGGGAGGTGCAGAGGATTGGGATCATGTGATAAATAAACGAGTGGAGGAATGTTCGTTTGAGTGGTAGTTGATGGCTCAAAATATATTCGAGCTTGTTGGGAAGCCCAAGAGGAAGGTATGATAAGCACATCAGCAAGTTTTCCCTCAGTTATGAAACCAAGGTTATCGAAGTAGTAGGAGCAAGGAAACAACTGCAAGGTGTTGCTAGCAACTTGGAATCCTGCACAACACAACCACAGAACTTTGTCCCAACTTACAGTGAGGTTGTCATTCTCACCGGTTTTGCTGAAAACAAAGGATTAAACGTATGTACAAGATAGTAATTGCTTGCATAAAGTAAACAGTAAACAGTAAATGGTAGATGGTTTATCAATGGTAAAAGAATGGATTGGGGTCCATAGTTCACTAGAGGTGATTCTCCTTAAGATAAATAACATGTTGGGTGAACAAATTACAGCAGGGCAATTGACAGACTCGAGAAAGCATACCATGCATATACTAATCATCTTGACTCCTATGAGATTTGATTGGGCATTACAACATTATACATAGACCGTAATCCAACTGCATCTATGACTAATAATCCACCTTCAGGTTATCATCCGAACCCCCTCCAGTATTAAGTTGCAAGCAACAGATAATTGCATTAAGCAAAGTGTTTAAAGTAAACAATACAATTGTCACATGGACAAATGAATGCTGTTTTCTCCCTAGTAGATATAGCACATCTAGTACCTTAGAGATTCCTGTCACTTCCCCAGATTACTAGAGGCATGAACCCACTATCGAGCATAAATACTCCCTCTTGGAGTTGCTAGCATCTACTTGGCCAAGATAGCTACTAACAACGGAAAGCATGCAAGATCACAAATAACATAGACATGATAGAATCAATAATCAATCTGAAATAGCATCTCAATATCCATCGGATCCCCGCAAACACAACATGTAAGATTACAAATAGATGGTCTTGATCATGAACGGAGCTCACAAGATCTAAACATGATAGCACAAAGGAGGAGAACCAACCATCTAGCTACTACATGGACCCGTAGTCCAAGGATGAACTACTCACGCATCACACCGGAGGCAGTCATGGTGATGAAGAAGGCCTCCAGGGTGACCTCTCCCCTGCGGCAGGGTGCCGGGAAGAGCTTCAGATCCCTCCCGATCTAGGGATGGAGATGGCGGCGGCTACAGACTCTTTTGTGGAATTTTGATCAGGTACTTAGGGTTTTTGTCACGGGAGGCTTTTATAGGCGGAAGGGCAAGGCAAGGTTGGTGGAGCACCAGGGGGCCCACACCCCTGGTGGTGCGCCGGCACCAGGTGTGGCCGCCCTGGTGCGCCACTTCGTCTCCCCTCCGGACTCCGTGTTGCTTCAGGTAAAATATTGACTTTGGCTTTTGTCTGGTCCAATTTCTAGAATATTTCCTTACTAGCTTTTCTGAAACCAAAAACAGCAGAAAATAGGCTACTGGAACTATGGCATCTTGTTAATAGGTTAGTTTCAGAAAATGTATAAAAACACCTCAAAGTATGAACAAAACATAAGAAAGTAGATACTAAACAAGCATGGAACATTAAAAATTATAGATACGTTTACGACATATGAGTAGTTCTTTTTGTTTTAAGTACGATAGTATAATTAAAACTTGAACTCATTATTATGAACATGGTCTAAACACTTTGCAAATCCATTATAGATGTCTCGCCCACCCACCTTCAACCTTAGCACTTTCGTCAAGAAGGATAAGCTGAAAACTGATGGAACCAACTTCACCGCATGGTTCCGCAATCTTAGGATCATCCTAGTCCCCTACAAGTTGACTTATGTCATCGAGGCTGAGCTTCCAGCTAAGCCTGCAGATTCTGCCTCCCAGGATGAAAAGAATGTTTGGCAGTCCAAGGCAGATGATTTCTCCCTCATGCGAAGCGGAATGCTCTATGCCATGGAGCTGGAGCTTCAAACGTGTTTTGAGAAGATGAATGCTTTTGAGATCATTGAAGATCTCAAGGCTGTCTTTGCTCCACATGCTCGTGAAGAGAGGTATGATGCTTCCGAGCTCTTCTTCTCTACTAAGATGGAAGAGCACAGCAGTATTAGTGAGCATGTAGTCAAAATGTCTGGCTACGTTAAGCGTTTGAACGCCCTGGATTGCAAAATCCCAGAGGAGCTCGTGATTGATAGGGTGTTGCACTCGTTGCCCCTAGCTATAGGAGCTTTGTGATGAACTACAACATGCAAGGGATGACTAAGACCCTTGTTAAGGTGTTCGCCATGCTCAAAACTGCTGAGGTAGAAATCAAGAAGGAGCACACGGTGTTGATGGTCAATAAGACCACCAACTTTAAGAAGCCGGGGCAAAAGGGAAAAGGCAAGGGCAAGAAGCCCAAGAAAGATGGCAAGTTCGTTGCCAGCACCTCTAAGACTGCCAAGCCTAGCCCTAAGCCCGGCACTACGTGCTACTACTGCAAAGGGGATGCACAGTGCAAACGCAACTGCACCAAGTACCTTGAAGACAAGCAAGCCGACAAGATAGCCGCCAAGGACAAAGGTATATGTAATATACATGTTATTGATGTATTCCTTACTAGCGCCAATAGTAACACCTGGGTATTTGATACCGGATCTGTTGCTCACATCTGTAACTCTCAGTAGGAACTGTAGAGTAGGAGGCGCCTGCGGAAGGACGAGGTGATGATGCGTGTCGGCAATGGTTCGAGAGTCAAAGTGATGGCCGTCGGCACTCTACATCTACGTCTACCGTCAGGATTATTTTTGGTTTTGAATAAATGCTACTATGTACCCTCATTGAGTATGAATATTGTGAGTGGGTCTTGCTTGTTGCAAGATAATTATTCGTTTAAATCCGGAACAAATGGTTGTTCTATTTATATGAATGATATTTTCTATGTTCATGTGCCTATGTGTAATGGTTTATTCTTACTTGATCTTGATTGTAATACTCACATCAATAGTGTTTATGCTATACGTTGTAAGCATAATGATGATAATTCCATGTTTATGTGGCATTGTCGTCTTGGTCACATTGGCGTAAAGCGCATGAAGAAGGTTCATTCATAAGAACTTCTTGGATCATTGGATTTCGAATCCCTTGATACATGTGAGCCATGTCTTATGGGAAAGATGACTAGGACACCATTCTCTGGCACAATGGAGAGAGCTACAGACCTACTGGGAATCATACATACGGATGTATGTGGACCAATGAGTGTCTCAACGCGCAATAGTTATTGTTACTTTGTTACCTTTACAGACGACTTAAGTAGATATGGATATACTACTTAATGAAGCACAAGTCTGAAACCTTTTAAAAGTTCAAGGAATTTCAGAAAGAAGTAGAGCATCAACTTAATAAGAGAATCAAGCATCTTCAATCGGATCGGGGAGGCGAGTATTTGAGTTATGAGTTTAACATGCACTTGAAGGACTGTAGGATCATCCCACAGCTTACGCTAGCCGGAACACCATAGCGTAATGGTGTGTCGAAATGACGTAACCGAACTCTATTAGATAGTGTGTGGTCCATGATGTCTTTAACAAATTTGTTGTGTCGTTTTGGGGATATGTGTTAGAAACCACCGCTTTTATTTTAAACCGAGCACCATCCAAATCCGTGGAGATAACCCCATATGAGATATGGCATGGCAAGAAGCCAGTGTTGTCATTCTTGAAAGTTTGGGGTTGTGAGGCTTACGTCAAGAAACTACAGCCTCACAAACTTGAACCTAAGTCAAAAAAATGCATCTTCGTAGGATACCCAAGGGAAATAGTTGGGTATACCTTCTACAATCAAGCCGAAGGCAAAATGTTTGTCGCAAAAACCGGCACCTTTCTTGAGAAAGAGTTTCTTGCTAAAGAAGTTAGTGGAAGGAAAATTGAGTTGGATGAAGTTGTTGACCCTTCTCTCTAAATCCCGAGTAGCGCAATGGAAGCAGTTCCTAAACCGCTCTCCAACATGGAAGAAGAGCCTAATGATGATGATCAAAACAACAACATCGAAACTCCTACAGTTCGCAAGTCTACAAGAGTTCGTACCATTCCTGATTGGTACAGTAGCCTTGTGATGTCTGTCATACTAGATGAACAGGAAGAACCTGCAAATTATGAAGAGGCATTGGATAGTGCTGATTCCGAGAAATGTCTAGAAGCCATGAAATCCGAAATAGGATCCATGTATGAAAACCAAGTCTGGACCTTGGAAGATCTTCCGAAAGGCCGGAAGGCTATGGAAAATAAATGGATCTTTAAGAAAAAGACAGATGCGAATGGTAATGTGACCATTCACAAAGCTCGACTTGTCGCAAAGGGGTTTTGACAAATTCAAGGAGTTGACTATGATGAGACATACTCTCCTGTAGTGATGCTTAAGACTGTCCCAATTTTACTAGGAATTGCTGCTCATTTCGACTATGAAATTTGGCAGATGGATGTCAAGACCGCATTCCTCAATGGTCACATTGATGAAGAGTTTTATATGATGCAACCGGAAGGTTTTGTTGATCCTAAGGATGCTGGAAAGGTGTGCAAGCTTCAGCGGTCCATTTATGGATTGAAGCAAGCATCTCGGAGTTGGAACCAACATTTTGATCAAGTGATCAAGAGTTTTGGATTCATCCAAAATCAACAAGAGTTCTGTGTTTATAAGAAAGAGAGTGGGAGCTTAGTATTTTTCCTAGTAGTATATGTGGATGACATATTGCTCATGGGAAACGACATGGATCTTATGAGAAGCGTGAAAGCATATTTGAGTAGTCAATTTTCCATGAAGGATCTAGGTGAAGCCGCATACATATTAGGAATCAAGATCTATAGAGATAGATCAAGACTCCTTATTGTGTTAAGTCAAAGTACTTGCATTGAAAAGATTTTGAAGTGGTTCAAACTGGAAAATGCCAAAAAGGGCTTCGTGCCAATGATGAAGAATTGCAAAATGAGTGTGACTCAATGTCCGGTAACGGATGATGATAGAGAAAAGATGTATTACGTACCCTATGCTTCAGCCATAGGATCTATCATGTATGCAATGTTAAGTACTCGACATGATGTGGCATTGGCTCTTAGTTTGACAAGTCGATACCAAAGTAATCAAGGATCGGATCACTGGACAAGTGTGAAGAATATCCTAAAGTATCTCAAAAGAACAAAGGATATGTTCCTAATCTATGGAGGAAGTGATGAAGCTCTAAACGTAATAGGTTACGTGGGTGCAAGATGGAACTCAGATTATGAAGACTCGAAGTCTCAGAAAAGTTTTGTGTTCCTAGTGAATGGTGGGGCGGTAAGATGGAAGAGAAAGAAGCATCCGGTGGTGGCGCGGTCTTCAATGGAGTCTGAATACATTGTTGCGGCTGATGCAGCGAATGAAGCTGTTTGGCTAAGGAATTTCATCATCGAACTAGGAGTCATTCCAAGTGCGCAAGACCCCATGACGATCTATTGTGACAACACGGGAGCTATTGCAAACGCAAAGGAATCGAGGACTCATTCCATAGCCAAACACATCAAGCTTAGGTTTCACGTCATCCGGTAGAATGTTGATGAAGGTGAAATTAAGATTTGCAAAGTACACACGGATCTTAATATGGCAGATCCTTTGACTAAAGCTCTTCTACAAGTCAAGCACGAACAACATCGAGATTCCATTGGTGTTAGGTTCCTGCCAATTGTAAAGTAGTTTTATTTGTACTCTAGTGCAAGTGGGAGACTGAAGGAGTTATGCCCTAGAGGCAAATAATAAAGTTTATTGTTTGATATATCTCCTATATGTTCATAATACGTTTCATACTGTGCTATACTGTGTTAATACGAAATGTTAATACACGTGTGGTATGTAAACAAACCATGTCTCTAGTTATCTCTAGCAAACTAGTTCATTGGTCATGAGGATGATCCGGGTTTCAAGATCATGGGCATTTATGCCAATTGACAATAAGGTCATGTTATTAGTTGAATGATGTGATAGACAAACATCTGACAGTTCTATCTTAATGAGATCTAGTTACAAAGTTCACCATTGATGATAAACACAGAAAACCTCGCGACCTGATCCTTTGACTGTGAGGTAATGCAAATCACTGTTCTGGAGGAAGCTTTGATGGTTATCAAGTATCATCTCGTAAAAGGGTGGTCAAAAAGATGCCACTCAGGTTTTCCAAAGGGACGCGTAGAGGAGTACATATCAAGACCAGGATTTGTCAAATCCATGTAATGGATAGATACATGTGGCCATCTCGGTAAAGTTGCATTAACAAAGCTTGCAAGCATGTGACTTGGTCACAGAATGCAACAACATGAGAACGAGTAAACAAGTTCATCAGTAACGAGACCGAACTAAGGTATAGGGATATCGAAGATCAAGTCTCAGATGAATTAGGTATGAAATGACAAAGGGAAAGGGAAACAACTATTTCACGGTTCGAGCGATTATATTCGTGAAAGGCACGAGGGTCACATGGCTATCCAGGTCCCTCTATTGATCATTGATGTGAGAGTAGTCTCGATCATGCCCGGAGTGCTTCCGAACCGAAGGATGTCACGCTTAAGGGTGGGGACGCTTAGGATAGATGAGGTATCATAGGAGAAATAGCAAGAGAGAAACCGAAATAGTTTCGGGTAACATCCGATGTAGATCGGAAGGGGTCCGGAAGGTGTTCCGGAGTGAAAGGAATAAGATAATATGTGTATTCAAATGTTAATTGGAGAATTAATATTAAATATATATTTTATTTTATTATTAAAGGCAGCCCAATGCTAATGGGCCTCACCCGAAGGGGAGGCCCAAGGGGCAAGGCGCCTAGGAGGAAGGGGCTAGCCGCCCTAGGCTTAGTGGGCCACCCGAGTGGGGCCCACCTAGGGACGGCGGGTGTGGGCATTAGTACCACACCGCTTGGCCCCTGGGTGGTGCACCCCCCTCCCACTATATATAGGGGTCTCCCCTCCCCCTTTGGATACATTCCATTCTCCCATTCCCTCTCTCTCATCCATTGAGGACTTCTCCATAATATTGGAGATGACCTCTTGGGTTATGAGTTCTCCACTTTCACACCACCATCGTGTGATCATCGATCCGGAATCTACTTCTTCCGCTGCTCGGCTAGATCGAGACGTCACCTATACCGGACGTGTGATGAACTTTGGAGGCACCACACTTGAGGTGATGCTCGTCTTCATCAATATAAGCCTGCCTCCATAAGGCGTGCATCAGTCTTCAAATGTATTAATACCGTCTCTCTCTTCCTTTACTTATGTCTACATAGTATAGATCCTGGTATTAGTGTTTGCCTAGTTAGAAATGTTTTGTTTTCTGCTACGGAACCCTTCAAAACCCAACGAGATGCTTCACCCGCAGATGAATTCCAAGTCAAAATCCACCCGAAGTCACTGGAGGTCATATGACATCAAGGACAAAGCGATATTGAGTCTGTGGTTCATCCCGGCAGATCGACAAAAACAAGGTGTCCCGATAGGGCTTGTACTCTTCATTCTGACATGGGCGACCTGGGGCAGGCAGATCACCCCGGACCTCCTAGTAACATGCGGGTCGTTGCGGCAGGCTTCTCCTTGAACGGTGATTATTCCCATTTGTCCTGGGAGCTTGAGGAACCGATATGACTCATGAGGTATGACGATAAACTGTGGGAGCCGCGGCCGCCCGAGGATGGTGTTGTACAACATCTCCATGTACATTACCTCAAACATACACATCTCCATCCAAAAGTTGTTCCCTGATCCAAACATTATGGGAATCGTTATCTTCCCGAGAGGGGTACCTATGCCCCTGGTATTATCCCAACTATCATTTTCACGGTTAGCTGCACGAGCCACCGTGGGATCTAGAGTCGATTCAGTGTGCACGCTGTGATGAGGGCGCATGAACATCCTCCGTTAATCAGACCTAGCCAACCACGATGTTGGCGATTAGCGACGAGACGAGTAATAGAGGTCTCTTGTTGTCCTCTCCAACTTGGAGGATCTGACTTCGAGAATATGATCGTGGGTTCCATCCACATGCGTCTTCGATGAGGTGGAGGTCTCGATGCAAGTGCTACCCGATGTGTGGCCTCCATCCATGTTGGAGATATGCCCAAGAGGCAATAATAAAAGTGATTATTATTATATCTTTGTGTTTATGATGAATATTTATATCACATGCTATAATTGTATTATTAGGAAACACTAATACTTGTGTGTTTTGTAACATAAGAGAGTCCCTAGTAAGCCTCTTGTTAAACTAGCTTGTTGATGAATGGATGATCATGGTTTCCTGATCATGGACATTAGGATGTGATTAATAACAAGGTTATATCATTAGGAGAATGATGTGATGGATACACACCCATAGTAAGCGTAGCATAAAGATCAAGTCATTAAGTTCGTATTGCTGTAAGCTTTCAAATACATAGTAACCTATTCCTTCGACCATGAGGTTATGTTAATCACCATCACCGGATGGATACTTTGATGACATCAAACGCCGCTTCGTAACTGGGTGGTTATAAAAGTGTCATTGGGTATTCTGAAAGTATGTGTTGAAGCGCATGAACCAAGATTGGGATTTGTCCATCCATATGACGGATAGATATGCTCTGGGCCCTCTCGGTGGAATGTCATCTAGTTAGCTTGCAAGCATGTGACTGGGTCACAAGATATGACATATCACGGAACGAGTAAAGAGTACTTATCAGTAACGAGGTATAACTAGGTATGGAGATACCAACGATCAAACCTCGGATAAGTATAGTATCGCAAGACAAAGGGAATTAGTTTCGTATGTAAGTGGTTCAATCGATCGCAAAGTCATCGTTGAGTATGTGGGAGCCATTATGGATCTCCAAGTCCCGCTGATGGTTATTGATAGGAGATTTGTCTCTATCATGTCTACATATTCACGAACCGTAGGGTGACACACTTAAGGTTCGAAGTTGTTTTAAGTAGATATGGAATGTGTGTTGGAGACCGAATGTTGTTCGGAGTCTCGAATGTTTTAGAGGAAGGTCTGCTTCAACTCTGCACGTGTGACCGACTGCGGAAGCGCTGCCGAATCGCGGCGCCGGAAGGATCGTCCACTTGACCGACTGCGGAAGCGCTGCTGGAACGTGACGCCGGAAGGATCGTCCACACGATCTTGAGATCGGCAAGTGATCGACTACATCAACCACGAGATCTAATCTCGTTAACGCTTTCGGATCTACGAGGGTTAGTTCCTATCTATCTCGTTGCTCATGTCTAGTAGATTAGATCTTGGCTTTTATCTAGATTAGATCTAGGTTTTGTTCGTTCTTGCGGTAGAAATTTTTTGTTTTCCATGCTACGAACCCATCAATCCATGCTCTGGTTATAGAGAGCTTTTGTTCCCCCTCGACATGCAAGACCTCCGTGGAGTCCTAGCAGCGGTCGTTGTGGGGGCGAGACCTCTTGTCTAGGGGCAAATTTGTGCCACGCCCGTCTCTTTGTTCACCCCCTGGTGAGGAGGGTTTCCCTTCAGGTTGCTCCCCCTCGACAGGAGCGATTGGTGGGAGGTCCTTTGTAGATCTGATATGCATGACGCGGGCACCCCTACCTGGCGTGCCAATTGACGAAGGATAGTTTTCACGATCCCTCTATAGTCTCACTTCCTACGAACGAAAAAGTGTTTATTTATTCGACAATCGGCTCAGATCAGCATGTTTGGATCTGCAAAGACAAAGACGAAAGTATATGTGTAATGAGAATTCCCTCAGACTTTATTCATAAGGTGATCGAGAGATCGTACAATGTGTCTACAAGATAATCTCGATGGGTTTATAATGATACCTGACGAGGGAGATGAATCTAGAGTTCTGTGAGTAAGGCTATTGGTAAAGACTCGGGCGACTATGGCGCGTGCTCTTCAAGTGAATGTCCTTTAGTACTTATACGCGTCGATGATGGTAGAGTCTCCCTTAGTCACGCCAGGTCTTCATCTTGTTTTGCACGTAATCTTGATCTCCGATCTCCCCTGGATGCACGTCTGGTTTTCCGGATAATCATAGAGCCATCTTGCAGTCTCATAGGTCAGGTCGGTTGAGGTTATATTGGTTGAGAGCTTTTAGATGTAGGCATTTAGGTCCTTGATCGCAGAGATAGGCGTGGGAAGGAATCGGGGATTAAGACACATGTGAAGTACAAGCATAAATCCACCCATCGCCGACAACATCTCCCCACTTGCCACATAGATTTTGTTTTGCTTATTATTAACATAGTTCAAAAATCCTAGTGGTAATTTATTGGACTTATTTTATTGATTTTGGCAGTGCTTCGTATACACTTCGTCTTGTATCTTCAACTTGAAAAAAATGAAGCACCACGTTGTATAGTTACCTATTACTAAAGGCTTGTAGGACTTTGCTGGCTGCTGGACATGGACGAACTGCTTGGCCTGTGACTGCTTCTCCACAGAGACCAGAGACTGTATCAACACGATAATAGGATGCAATCTCCATGGTGAGAACTGACACTTCCTTGATGCTTCTCTCCTTTTGTAGATTGATCTGACCCGGTCTCTTTTTTTTTTACCGCAGGTGACTTTTTCAGCCAATGTTCACCTAATGACCTAACTAAGATCAGTTTAGAAGATACTTGATATGGAACGTGAGAAAGACAATTGATGTCTGAAGTACAAAGTACTACTGCCAAATATTAAATGGGGAGGTCGACTGCAATCTGATTTGGAACATCATCTCTCTCGACCGTATTTGGAGGACACTTCTTGGTGATGCATGCATCAGCGTCGATGCTACTGTAGTTAATATATCTCCATCAAGCGTGTACTGCGAATCTGCATGCGTCATAGATGGATTCCATGAACAGGACTGTGGCCGGTTCATCCTGCCCTGCGGCCTTAACAACCCTGTAATTAACAAGAGCGAACTCTACCGGCCGCCTGCTGCCTCCCGTTATAACTGTATCCTTCTCCAGATCACGATATGAATCATGTAAGATTTTCTGTAGCAGCGGCGCCGCAGCTAGCGACCGTTTTCAGAGTATCATATCATCTTTGTGCTAGTTAACTAATCGGTGTGGTGTGCACAATCAGTGCGAGTATATACGCACATCACGAGCAATCAACACACAAGTAGGAATATTTTGCGACCTGATCGCCAGGCACTAGCTAAGATCTTTGATCCACGGCTGCTCCTCCACCGGAGGATGAGGTGGACTTCGTCGACTGGTGGTTGAAAGTGTGCCAATCTATCCCGCGCATTGCGCAAGGGCACATCACCGTGGGTGATGCTGACGGCGTGGTGGATTTAGAAGCAACGCAATGCTGTCGTTATTGACAACATCTCACCGAGTTTGGGCGGTCTTCTAGACATGATTCGATCTAAGGATCGATCTTGGTCTGTTGCTAGGGTTAAGGGTCTGAACACCCTAATCCCGGCCGCTTAGATCTAGTGGTTTGAGTTGTGCGGCGTATCCCTTTTTTATTCGCTCGGTACAGAAATTAGTACCTTTTCTACTTTGTTTACATGGTTCGGGGAAGACCTATGTGAGGTACATTTCGGGTGTGGGATGCTCCTTTAACTTGCTTGTCCCGGGCTGCAAATATTTGTACAAACTCTTTTTTTTCTGTCAATATATGGAAACATAAGCTTTGCGTTTTCGCTAAAAAGGAAAGATCTTCCGTTATTACTCATCTATCTATCTAGGCATCTAGCTAACTTAACCTGCAAACAATTATGGGGTATCACCTCATTTTCTGTTTCAGATCTATAGGATCATCTTTGCATGATACCTAGCTAGCTATTTTTCTTTAGCATCAGAAACTAATCAGCAACCTGGAATAGACAATAGAGATAATGTAGCATCCAAGGAACGGTTGTAAGATTCTGCATGAATTAGAGAGCGGTTTGCTTGTGACATCTACTATAGCTAGTACTAACCATCACTAGCCTCACATGCACAACAGACCGGGAACATGGGGTTATGTTATATTAATGCCCATCACCTGTCTTCCGATCGATCTAGCTAGAGGATTAGTATTGATAAGTTGTATGCCGTTCTAAGATATGTTGTTCCATTTGACAGTTTTAGATTCTTCCACTCATGCCTTCGGTCCATATATATGCCACTTAAGATGCTGCTAGAGAAATAATTAGGCTAACGGCCGGGAACTTGACAATCTATGATGATATCGCATATATACAAGTTCTATTCATGTTAGGAGAATCGGTAGAAGCAAATTTGACCAGCATCCATGATTGTTATTTGACTCTACGGATTCCCATTTTGTCACATGACTTAAGAATCCATAGATCATATCATGTGCATCCAAGCCCATGATGCAACTTGTGTACCAATTCATCAGAACACACACTACAAGCTGTAAAAAGAACTCCTAGCTGCCAGAGCAGAAGAGCTCTGTTACTTTGCCCGTGTCCGCCGGTTCCCCTTGTCACCGGCGGCTTCTCGGGCACCGGGAGGAGAGGGGAACCACAAATTGAGTGGAAGAGCAATTTTAGTTTGTTTTTACTATGCTATTTATGCGCATTGTTGGTGACAATGTTCCGACGATGAAGAATGTCCTACTAAAATGAAGTCGCACAACTATATTCCCATCCTGGCGCGGTCATTGTGGCCGGAGCGTCCAACATCGGAGAGCATGTTGTGTTTTGGTTCCATGGATCGAGGATCCTCGATGCTTTTTGTTTGTTTTGACGGTGGTGGCTGATTTGGGAGAGGTTCTCTTTTTAGGATATTTTGTATTCTCGGTCTTCTTAACTGACAATTTGGTTACGAACCAGCGTTCCAATAACTTGCCTTGCAACGGGCTTGTCCCCGGATAAAATGCGTCACATGTTAGAGTGGACGATTCATGAGGCTCTTCAAACTTTCAAGGTAGTTTACCTTGTGTAGGTTGTTTACCTGAGTCGTGGTAGTAGAAATCTAAGGGTTTTTTTTACAACAGTGGCATAATGGAACATACGGACAAAATCTTTAGATACAAATCCAAAATATTAATGCGTACAAAAATAAACTCAGCGGTGGTAGATAACAGTCCCGATTCAAACCCTAGTTTTTTTTAGAACCCTAGTTTATATATTATATCAACTACTCATGAGGTGATACTTTTTTCTTTTCTGTTCCTGAGCTGTCGGCTGAATTTAAAGTTTTGTGATATTGTAGATGTATAATCTTTGCTTATGTACTCAATTATTTTCAGAATTTTGACGACTTCACTATTTCAGTGAGTGTTTCCCGACTATGCGACACAAGTGCTGGTGCACCCAGTACATTCTTCGAGAACCTCGGTCTCCAAAAACGACTAGCATATCTAATCAAAAGCACGAGGGAGCAAAATATCATCTGAACTTACTATGTGTTTTCCTTTGACCACCAGTTTAGTTCCATTAATTAGACCAAATACATAAGTTATCCACTTATCCTGCATAATTACGGAGAGTGGTTGTACCTTCGGTCCACTAGAGACCAAAGCCAATGTTTAGTGCATTGTGTCTAATTAAAATGGATTATCCTTCTTTTAGGAGGCCATTATTGACGTGGTGATGATTTTTTTCAATCTTGAGGCTATTGATTATGTTCACTGAGTCTTGTGTGGTGGCATTGTATGTGCAAGGATGTTTATGTTGTGCTCAAGAAGAGCAATACTCAAAATGATCTAAAGGACCTAAGAGCATCTCCACTCGTTCCCCCTAAAAACCGAAAAGACCAAAATAGGGGCGTGGAGAGAGAAAACGCAGCCCAGCCGTGTCCCCCAAAATAATTTTTCATACGGCGCGGGCATACGAGATATCCGGCGCCCCTAGGCCAACCCCTGCCCATAGGGAGGCAACCGGGGGCGCTGGCTAATCAACAAAGCGCGGAAACGACACCACGCGTCCCTGGAGGACCACCTACCCGTCTCTTCCCAATCGAGATAGAAAAATATCGGGGGTGCGACTAGCTAGCCTCTGCCCCTCATAATTAAAAACTAGTCGGCACCCCCTCATATACATGTAAAAATATATCTGCGCTGGAGACCGTATGGGGGTTTACGAGTGGAGATGCTCTAACATAGTGGCGAGAGCCACAATATGGTGCTCGTATCGTCGCGTATCACCCTGACGCCTAAAGTGTTTCCCACATGGACCATGTCTGGTATGGCCCAAAACTGGAACCTATGTTTTTTAAGATTTCAGAAATCATATATTAAAAAATATTTTAAATGAAATATATTTAGAAACTTGGGAAAATGTTCATATAGTTCAAAAAATGTGCATGAGGTTCAAAATGTTTATATAGTTCTAAAAAATGTCACAGGGTTCGGAAAATATTAATTGTTCGCGGGTTCAAAAAGTTGTTCACTCATTACAAAAAAATTAAGAAAGATAAAAATCATGAACAAAAATTAAGAAAAGGTCAAACAAACATGAAGAAACAGAAAAAAAAAAGGAAAATGAGAGAAGGAAAAAAAGGACAAAAGAAGAACACCAGACCTGGACTGGGCCACCCAAGCCGGCGATTTTCGCCTCGGAGCGACAACCAACGCTGCTAGCATCATATAGTATTTGCCCATAGTGGCTACCGGCTTGGCACCTGCCTACAAACCTATTGGGCTGAACCGTCCCATGGAAACTGATGACCATGGCCCATGCATGGCATAAAAAAGTAAGCAAAGTAGTGCTCTTGTTCTTAAAATGAAACTATTGCCGTGCTTTAGATTTATTCTAAAAAAGAAGTGCTTCTCCCCCCAAAAAAAAATGCTTCAGAATTTGGTCAATGAAAGCAACAATTTCAGTATTTCGCAAGAACTGCTTTCAAGCCACATCCAAAGTTGTGATTTAAAACATATGAACCTCGCATGAATTGTGTAATGTGTATGTTGGTTTTTGTTTTCTTCTCCAAATTTCCTTTGAAGATATACAAGCATAAGCAAGATTTCGCAAGAACTCCTTTCAACCCACATTCAAAATTGTGCTTTAGAACAGATGACCTCACATGAATTGTGTAATGTGTATGTTGGTTTTTGTTTTCTTTTCGAAATTTCCTTTGAAGATATACAAGCATAAGGAAGATTATGGACCATCTTTAGAAACGGTAGGTACAAAATACACACACCGACGCACACACTCATGCATTTGTACTAAGTAATGGAGTTGCCGAGATTTAGGACTCACAAGGACACACCGTAGGGGTCCCGCTATTGATATGAACACCATACGGTCCCGCTATCGATAAGAACATCATCTCCCGCCAAAAAATTATCCATCCAATGAAATGCATATGGGATTTGACCCCAAGTGGTGTTGGTATACAACTAGCTCCACAAGCCACTCAAGACATACGATTGGTTCTCACTTGTCTATTGAACATTAGAGAGAAGTCATATAAACAAAACAAAAAGGAGATTCAAGAGTAGCATTCTTAATTGTTTTATCACCATTCCATGTACCATGACAACAACAATCAAAGACAGCTGCCAAACGCACTAGAGGGGGGAGAATGATGAATTTGCGAAAAGCGAGCAGCATTTTTGTCCCTAGGATTTTGAATGTGATATTCATATTTTGAAGTTCTATGTGATATTCATATTTAGAAGTTCTTAAAAACTCTGAACTTGTTTCCACATCGGAGTAGATGTTTCTTATGTGTATGTGTAGCTCAAGCACATAAGGGTAACTCCATCGGGCCAACGCATTTCAGACAGTCATTTTGTCCGATTTGATCTGTTAGCGGTAGCCCACGGACATACCTGAGGCTAATGTCCGGCCAGCATATGCCAGAGAACCCAACGAGCCACCCCATTAGTTGGGCCACTGTCTGTGCAGCTGCCCTGCAGCGCTCTATCTTCCCCATTAATGGCGTTCGAGGCACGTCCCGCCGCGCGCGCCACAGTTTCCCGCTTACGCGAGCCATTTCCTTGGTCGCGTCGTTTCCCGCCTAGGAGCAGCCGCTCCTATAAACACCAGCGGGGAGTTGGACGGCACCACAACCGCATCGGCCTCCATGGTTCGCCATCTTCCCACCACCTACACACAGCTTATCTGCTACCCTCCCGTCCCGACTGCGAGTGACCACCGAGCTAGAAGAGCTCAGCCGCCATTTCGTGAAAGATGAGCGGCAGCACTAAGCATACCAGGAGGCACACCAGCAAGCAGAAGAGACGCGTCGTGCCCGGGAGGCCCTCCTTGCCGCGCTAGAGGTGGAAGAGATGCGTCGACAACAAAATGCTATCTCTACCGTGTAGGTGGCAATCGATATGTTGCGGGCACACACATCTGAGTTGCTAGCGGCCGACAAAGCCGCTACAAAAAGGGCCCAAGCAAAGACAGAAGCGGCCGCAGCAATGCCGGCGATGGCAGGAGCGGATATGGATTGGCAGGTGGCCGGGCGAGCTAGCATGAGTCTCACCCAGCTTTGCAAGTGTCGTGGGACTGCCAGGAGGCACCGTCTGGCCAAGGAAGCCAAAGTGGCCTGCCACACGAGATGACACGCCGACGAGAGACCGGAGGGACATGGATGCTATGATCGTGAGGTGGTGTATGAGTTCCAAGCACTCAAAAAATACCCCATCCCCCATCCCGACACTTTTTTGGGGCGGCACAAGCAAAAAGTACCATCAAAAGTTGGTGAAAGGATACATATGTCGCCTAGAGGGGGGTGAATAGGTGATTTAAAACTTTTACGAGAGGGACTTAACAAAGGCGGAATTAAACTAGCGTTTACTTTGTCAAGAACATATCCTAGAATAACTAGGGTTCACCTATGTGCACCAACAACTTATGCTAAGAAAGACAAGCAACTATGTGATAGCAATATATAGACTTCAAGCACGAAGGCTATCACAAAGTAAAGTGCATAAGTAAGAGCTCGGGTATAGAGATAACCGAGGCACGCAGAGACGACGATGTATTACCGAGTTCCTCCCAACAATGGAGTACGTCTCGTTTGGAGAGGGGTGGTATCAAACCACCAACGCCACAAAAGGCCTCCCTTATTCTCCGATGAATCTCACCCCAATGGGATCGATCCACCTCTTCCACTATATCGCCAACCTTCGAGGTGGAAGCCGACACCTTTACAACAAGTTCGAGGCACACATCCACAACCTAATTCGAGGCTCCCGAATACAAGCAAGCTGCCAAACAATCAAAGGCAAGCTTGTAAGAATCAAATCAACCAAAACAAGGCTTAGGGTTTCCAATGAAACCCTAGAGCAAGGGGCCCTCAAGTTAATGAGGGGGAAATGAAGATCTCTCTTGGTGAAGCTGTAGATCAAGGCCTCCTCCTTCGATTCCCCAAAGATCAGGGACTTTGGGTGGTTGGAGAGGGAGATCTTGGAGTTTTGGTGGCTCTCAAATGGTGTTCTTCTTTTTCTGGAACGAGCAGCTGGAGGAAGGGGATGAGGTCCCCTATTTATGGGCCTTCACTCCACTGAACCGTTTTCTGACCGTTGGAGAAAAGACAGACCGGAGACTCTGGTCTGCACACTGGAGACTCCGGTCTACACCGGAGATTCCGGCCCATCTCCGGACCAGCCTCCGGACCACCAAACAGAATGACCCAGCCCTTCTGTGGGCCAAGTGGACCGAAGACTCCGGTGCAACCACACCGGAGACTCTGGTCAGGGGCTTGGACCAGAGACTCTAGCCAGACCTCCGGACCACCTATCTGGCTGACCATGGGCAATATCTTCGATCCACTCCGGAGGCTTGTGGAGAAACTCCGGATAACACCGGATACTCCGGTCAGCACACACCGGAGACTCCGGTCTAAAAACCTGCAGAGGCAAACCTAATAGAAACAAAAAAATTATAATGATCATAACATTTGCATCCGGACTCTGATTGACTCGAAACCAATTTTGTTGGAAAGGGGATGACAAGAGCTATCCAACAGAGAGAATTTCATATATTATGATGTGAGATACCTCTCTTGGTGAGAAACCGAAAAAACCTCCAAGATCAAAAACGTACTAAGGTATAAAGAGAAATCCGTTTTTCATGAACTAGAGCTTGTTATGAATTACCACAAGCTCTAGAACCTAACATGGATAAGATCCAAATAATAACGAAGAAATATGATGCCAAGAATATAAAGGTTTGGGCTCTTGCCGAAGGATATAATAAAGTTACTCACTCGAGAGCCCCTCTTGATAGAATGGTTATCTATCTAATAAACCGGTCTCGCCAACACGAGACTGGTGACAAGAAAACCCTATCAAGAACATACATTTGCCTTGCGCATATTCCACTTGAGCTTGATGATGACGATCTTCTCCACCTCAAGATGGAACACCTTCCTTGATTGCGCTAGTGATACATTGCAAATGTATCTATAATTTTTGATGTTCCATGCTTGGTTTTATCCACTTTCTTGTGTTTTGTTCCAACTTTGGAGTACTTTTCATATGATTTCTTGGACTAACCTATTAACAAGAGCCACAATGCCAGCTACCTGTTTTCTGCTGTTTTTGGTTCCAAGAAAGTCAGAAAATGAATATTCTCGGAATTGGACGGGACAAAAGCCAAAGTGCCTATTTTTCCGGAAGTCATCAAGTGCCAGAATATGAGACGGAGAGGGGCCAGGGGGCCACCACACCACCTGGCCGCGTGGCCCAGCCTGGCCCGCGCCAGGGGGTGGTGTGGCCAGCCCTGGCACCCCCTCGGCCTCCCCTTCCGACTATAAGTTGCCCTCGGGACGAAAACCCTAAGTACCCGATCAAAAATCCACGAAAGAGTCTGTAGCCGCCGTCATCTCCATCCCTAGATCAGGAGGGATCTGAAGCTCTTTCCGGCACCCTGCCGGAGAGGGGAATTCACCCTGGAGGCTTTCTTCATCACCATGCAAGCCTCCGGTGTGATGCGTGAGTAGTTCATCCTTGGACTATGGATCCATGTAGTAGCTAGATGGCTGGTTTCTCCTCCTTTGTGCTTTCATGTTTAGATCTTGTGAGCTCTGTTCATGATCAAGATCATCTATTTGTAATTCATACATGTTGTGTTTGCGGGGATCCCAGGATATTGAGATGTTATTTCAGATTGATTATTGATTCTATCATGTCTTTGTTATTTGTGATCTTGCATGCTTTCCGTTGTTAGTAGCTATCTTGGCCAAGTAGATGCTAGCAACTCCAAGTGTTAGTATTTATGCTCGATAGTGGGTTCATGCCTCTGGTAATCTGAGGAAGTGACAGAAATCTCTAAGGTACTATATGTGTTGTTGCTACTAGGGAGAAAACAACAATCCTGTTCGTAGAACAATCGTATTGTTTACTTTACACGCAGTTCGTAAAGCAATAATCTGTTGCTTGCAACTTAATACTGGAGGGGGTTCGGATGATAACCTGAAGGTGGATTATTAGTCATAGACAATCCTGTTCATAGAACAATCGTATTGTTTACTTTACACGCAGTTCGTAAAGCAATAATCTGTTGCTTGCAACTTAATACTGGAGGGGGTTCGGATGATAACCTGAAGGTGGATTATTAGTCATAGATGCAGTTGGATGGCGGTCTATGTATTATGTTGTAATGCCCAATCAAGTCTCAGAGGAGTCAAGATGATTAGTATATGCATGTATTGCTTTCTCGGTGTTTGTCAATTGACCCGCTGTAATATGTTCACCCAGCATGTTATCTATCTAAGGAGAGCCACCTCTAGTGAACTATGGATCCCGGTCCTTTTACTTTACATACAATCTACAATCTTTTACTGCTTTGTGTTTACTTTCTACAAACTTTTACTTCTTTCCATTCAATACGTTTAATCCTTTGTTTTCCGCAAAACACGGTGAGATTGACAACCTCATCGCAAGTTGGGGGCAAAGTTTTGTGGTTGTGTTGTGCAGGTCTCCATGTTGCTACTAGCACCGGTAGTGTGCCCTGCCAAAGCTCAGCTAGTAACACCTTCGAGGTGTTTCCTTGCTCCTACTGGTTCGATTAAACCTTGGTCTCATAACTGAGGGAAAACTCGCTGTTGTGCTCATCATACCTTCCTCTTGGGGTTCCCAACGGGCTCTACATCAACCACGAGCTAGCAATGTTATCTATCTAAGGAGAGCCACCTCTAGTGAACTATGGATCTCGGTCCTTGTCTTTTACATTCAATCTACAATCTTTTACTGTTTTGTGTTTACTTTCTGCAAACTTTTACTTCTTTCCATTCGATACGTTTAATCCTTTGTTTTCCGCAAAACATGGTGAGATTGGCAACGTCATCGCAAGTTGGGGACAAAGTTCTGTGGTTGTGTTGTGCAGGTCTCCACGTTGCTACTAGCACCGGTAGTGCGCCCTGCCAAAGCTCAGCTAGTAACACCTTTGGGGTGTTTCCTTGCTCCTACTGGTTCGATTAAACCTTGGTTTCATAACTACGGGAAACTTGTTGTTGTGCTCATCATACCTTCCTCTTGGGGTTCCCAACAAGCTCTACATCATCATTGCTCCAACATTTTTCTGGGCGCCATACTCAGAGCCATCAGCTAGCTTGGTGAAGACTTGTAGATTGCTCTCCATACTCCACTATGGTAGAGCTTCTCTTGTGGGCATACCATCTTCCCATATCCATGATCACCATAGGATGGCAAGCATTAAGCAAATGATCTCTTAGAGATGGCTCATCTTGAACTTGCACATCATTTCTTCTTTCTTCATTATGTTGGTGCCTTGAAGGTACATTAGGGATATCATACCAACTTTATTCTTCAAGACACACTTGTTATAGGCCCAAATCTCACTTGACCAATCTCTGGATCACTCAATGAACCCTTGGTCAACACCATATCTTCTCTAATTTCTTATTCTCTCAATCTTGAAACCAACATATGGTTCAAGCATTGCCTACAGACAAATCCTACAAGTAAAACTCAATGCAAACATAAGTCCATAAATATTGTCATTAATTACCAAAACCACACATGGGAGCACACATGCACTTTCAATTGGTTAGCTAGCGGATGAGCAACGGTGGCACCATTTGGTTGTGGCGCTGAATTAATCACCACTGTTGTGCCATTTGCAGCGCTATTATGTGTGGTGATCCCTATTTGTCGCGTCTCACCACCGATTTTCCTACTCCCACCCCGCTTTTTGTGCGGTGACCCAGCATACCACTGCATGTTGTAGTACGCAACTCGTTGATATAACACTCACGGAACGCAGCTCCATAAATATTACATCTCTTAGAGTGGTATAAGAGGTGTATTGTGAATCCACATTACATACAACTCATTATTACAATACCAAAAGAAAGGTAACAAGAGGTTCTCGAACTTACAACCAGCGAACAACTTACTTAACAAAGTTCCAACATAAGAACGAAAGATCCAAATTAATTAACATGGTGGGAGCTCAACAGGTTATTCTATAAAGTTTATGCTTCTCGACTCAACCTATGTACAACTACCTCTGTCCCAAGAAATAAGACACCCTTGTTTTGCATGTTTTTTGTTTAACCGAGATTTACTCTAAATATATAAAGAATTTTGGTACAAAATTAGCATCATTTGAAAGTGTGTTTCAATATGAATTCAATGAAACTAATTTTTAAAAAATGTAATTAAATTTTAGTTGGTCTAGTTATTGGGTCAAACTTTACTTTGGAATGCACGTGCGCCTTATTCCTGGAAACGGAGGTAGTACTATAGTAACTACTCTGACTCATGGCCTTCTGCCCCATAGCAGATCTCATAGTCCACCCCTTCAATTCCACTAGAGAGATCAGGTTCTTCATAGAAGACATCGTCTTGGCACTCTTTATCATACATTGGAGTATCCTCCTGGTCTTCAGAGTCTAAGAAGGGGATCAAAGAAAAGAGTGAGTAATAGTGTTACCCAGCAAGTTCATTATATGCAAGGTGGGAAGTTTGATGCACTAGCTACGACCTCAGACTATAAGTCTTAGCTTCTATGCAGTTTTTTATAAACCTTTCTTCAAAGATTGCTTTTACTATGAAATATATGCCCATTAGTCTTCATAGGTCAACCAAAACTTCATGGAGTTCCTTTCATGCTAGTCGTAGCTCCTTCCCGGAACATGGAGTAACATGTCACAATTCTTACACTCTATAGAGGTGCGTTGCTTTACCCATGAGAGATCAAATCCTTGTTGCACAATGGGCGTACCTTTCCGTCCATATTTCCATGATGTGGGGCCCAGTAGATGATCCAAGCCAATCATTGTTCCTCTCCGTGAACCCATGATAACCCACAAGTATAGGGGATCGTGTGTAGCCTTTTCGACAAGTAAGAGTGTCGAACCCAATGAGGAGCTAAAGGTAGGATAAATGTTCTCTCAAGTTCTATCAACCACTGATACAACTCTACGCACACTAAACGTTTGCATTGATACATCCAATACGTATCTACTTTCCCGAACACTTTTGCTATTGTTTCTCCTCTATACTTGTGTGATTTGGATACAACTAATGCGGACTCACGCTGTTTTCAGCAGAATTGCCTTGGTGTCTACTTTTTATGCAGAAAACCAACTATCAGGAAAAATCCCAGAAAATATGCCAAAAATCCTATTTCACCCCAAGACTCTAGGAGCCAGAATACGAGACGGAGAAGAGCCAGGGGGTGGTCACACCACCTGGTGGCGCGGGCCAGGCCAGGCCGCGCCAGGGGGTGGTGTGGGCCCCCCAGGCACCCCCTCGGCCTCTCTCTTCGCCTATAAGGAGCCTTCTGACCTAAAAACTTCGGGGGGTTTGACGTTTTTCCAGGAGGAGTTCCGCTCCGCCGCCACCACCAGATTCCACGAAACAGCACCAGAAACTCCGTTCTGGCACCCTGCCGGGACGGGGAATTGGAGGAGATCATCGCCATCATCATCACCATAGCTTCTCCATCGACCATCCATGTTTCCCCCATCTATGAGTGAGTAATCCCCCGGTGTAGGCTATGGGGATGGTGGGGATTGGATGAGATCGTTCATGTAATGGCATCAGATTGTTAGGGCATGGTGCCTAGTATCTTTTATTAGTGCTTTATGACTTTGTTGCAACTTGTTGTGCTTAATGCTTATCACTAGGGCCCGAGTGCCATGATTTCAGATCTGAACATGTTATTGATTCATTATGATAGTATTGTTTTTGGTCTTATCTACAAGTTGTATATATACGTTGTTGTCCGGAACCAATGGCCCCGAAGTGATAGAAATCGGGATAACCGGAAGGGAAAGGCTTTGATGTGAGGATCACATGTGTTCACGGAGTGTTAATGCTTTGCTCCGGTGCTCTATTAAAAGGAGCACCTTAATTGCCAGTAGTTTCCTAGAGGCCTCGCTGCAAATGGGCTGGCAGGACAAAAGATGTTGTGCAAGTTCTCATTGCGAGCACGTATGACTATATATGGAACACATGCCTAGGATTGTCTAGTACTTGGATACTTTATCTTATTTATCTGCAATTGCCCTATGTTCTGATTGCTATTTGAATTGTCTTGTCCATGCAACGCCCGTCCATCCATCCCTATGCCTACCGCACTCGAATCCCACTGTTTACTGCTTTTGTTACTACTGTCCTTGCTTTACTACTGCTGTCACTTTACTATTCCTACTACAAAACTGTTGCTACTGATAAACTGCTGTGAGCAAGATTGTTTCCAGGTGCAGCTGAATTGACAACTCAGTTGTTAAGGCTTATAAATATTCTTTGGCTCCCCTTATGTCGAATCAATAAATTGGGTTTTACTTCCCTCGAAAATACTGCGATACACCCCCTATACTTGTGGGTCATCAAGACAATTTTCTGGCGCCGTTGCCGGGGAGCATAGCTTTATTTATCAAGCTCACTTGGATTCTCTATTGTTCGCTGCTATCCATCCATCATGGGTAAGTCTTGTGATGGCAAGGTTCCTATTTTACCATCCACTACAAGAAGAGGTACGGTTCTGAACACCTCAGCTGCTCTTGATTCACCGTCTGTTTTGAGTAAGTTACTTACACCACCACATACACATGCTACACACACTGCTACTACTGCTGAATCTGAAACTTATGATGCTTATGATGTTGCTTCTACTGTGCTTGATAAGAGTGGTTCATTAGGTCCTTTCCTAGATGCTACGATTGCTATAACTATAGTTGGAAATACCGAAACTCCTAATGAAGACACTACCACACCTGTTAGCTCACCTGAGTCTAGTGAGAGTTATGATATTGAAGATGGTTATGTTGAGATGACCGATGAGTTTATTAAAGAATGTAAGGACACCCATGATAGGAGCGCTGCTAAGAGTCTTCTTGAGAGGCGTACGATTAGACCCAAATTGCCTCCTATTGCTAAGTTTGCTGCTTCTCCCATAAACATTACAGATGAAGATTATGATTTCTCTCTCGATCTATCTTACATAGCTATTGTCGAGAAAGAACCTTTTTGTGGGACTAAGAATGAAAGTGCGGTAGCACATATGAATGAACTTTCTACCATGAGTGGCTTCTTTTCTGAAGATATTAAGATGCGTACTTACTTTGTTGCTAAGATTTTTCCCTTTTCACTGAAAGGAGAAGCTAAAACTTGGTTTAGTAATTTACCTCCTAGATCTATTGATAGCCTTGAGTGCTTGATTAGTACTTTCCTGCAGAAATATTTTCCTCCCAGTGCTAGACATGCTATTTTGCAGGAACTTTTTGATTTTAAACAGGGAGAAAAAGAGGTATTGCCCGAATATTGGGCAAGGTTTTGTGCTTTGATTCATGCACAGGCTGGAAGTCCATTACCTAAGAATGAGCTTCTTGATATATTTTATAATGGACTACCCGAAGAATCTAGGACATACCTAGATAGTTGTGCTGATTGTGTTTTCAGGAATAGGACTCCTAAGGAAGCTGAGGAATTAATGGCTAAAATAAGCAAGAATTATGAAGATTGGACTCCTCCTAAACAAGCTATACCTGAAGTAATTGTACCTGAACCATCTATTCCTGTGTCTATTCCAACATCAAAGAAGAGGGGAGTTATTGAATTAAATGATGAAGTGATGAAGGAAGCTAAGAAATGTCTTAAGGAGAAGGGAAATAAAGTTGCAGATGTCAAGAATTTACCTCCTATAGAAGAATTATGTAAGCCTATTCCCTACTCATCCACTATTGAGGTACACTCTCTCCAACACTTTGATGAAGGTGATATCCCTTACTCTAAACCTCCTAATCAATGCTTAGAAGAATTCGATATCTTTATTGTTAAGCAAGATAACTTTAATAAAAGGGTGCAAAATCATCTAATGGAAAACACTAGAGCTATTGTTGAGTTGAAAGATATTGTGGAAAGAACCTCTAATGATGTTAAAATGATTGTTAAACACTTTCAAATGGTTCAAACTCAAATAGATCAACTCGTTAAAGTGCAAAACGACTTGCTAATTAATGCTGCTAAAGAAAAACATGCTTATGAAATTAGAACTAGAATTGGTGCTACTACCCAGGATCCTCTATATCCCGAGGGGCATCCCAAAAGAATTGAGCAGGATTCTTAATAAGCTGAAAATAGTGGTTCTACTCGTAAGAAAAGGAAAAAGAAACATAAAACTATGGTAGAACCCTCTGAACCTGCTATAGATCCTAATAGTATATCTATCTCTGATGATGAAACTGAAAGTGGTAATGAAGAAAATGTTGTTCCTAATGAAGAAAAAGTTGAAGAAGAACCTGAAAACCACACTAAGACTACTAAATACACTAAAGAAGATTTTATTGCTAAGAAACATGGTAGTGAAAGAGAGCCTTGGGTCCAAAAACCTATGCCTTTCCCTGATAAGAAACACAAGTCAAAGGAAGATGAACATTATAATAAGTTTTGTGAGTGGATGAAACCTTTATTCCTGCAAATTCCTTTAACTGATGCTATTAAATTGCCTCCTTACTCAAAGTATATGAAGGATATTGTCTCGAATAAAAGGAAGATCCCTAATGAAAAAAATTCTACTTTGCTTGCTAATTATTCCTTCAATGGTAAGGTTCCTAAGAAACTTGGAGACCCAGGGATTCCAACTATCCCTTGCTCTATTAAGAACATTTATGTTAGAACTGCTTTGTGTGATTTGGGAGCTGGAGTTAGTGTTATGCCTTTCTCTCTCTACAAGAGGCTTCAACTTGAAAAATTAATACCAACTGATATATCTTTGCAAATGGCTGATAAATCTACCACTATTCCTATGGGTATATGTGAGGATGTACCTGTTCAGGTGGCTCACAATTGCTTGATATTAACTGATTTTGTTGTGCTTGAAATGCCTGAAGATGATAATATATCTATTATTCTTGGGAGACCTTTTCTTAATACTGCAGGAGCTGTCATTAATTGTAATCAAGGAAAGGTGACCTTCAATGTTAATGACAAGGAACATACTGTCTATTTCCCCAAGAAGATTGAAAGGACTTATGGTTTGTATTCAATTGAACATGTTGAAGGCATTCAAGTTGGAGAAATATATTGTCCCATACCAAGAGAAAAAATTGAAACTATTATGATTGGGACCATTGCTATCAAGATTGAGGTAACATAATCATTAGTGGAGTACAAAGTTTTGTCTCATATACAATTGTTTTGGTAGCAAGACTTGATCAACCTTGTTAACAAAAGGATTCCATTGAACAAAACAATGTTTTCATTATGATTATCTCCGTTTATTTCTATCCTTTGCATTTTAGTTTTTGCTTTCGTTTAGTTTTCTTTTTGTTGTTAGTTGCTTGCATGTTAGAACTTATGTAGTTCTAGCCTTGTTTTGTCCTTGCATCATGTTTCCAAAAGAATAAAAATCTGTCTGTCAGAAAAATCATTCTTCTATTTCTGAAAAATGCCCAAAAATAAAGTGTCTCGAAAAATTCATATTAAATTTTTACGTGAAAAAAGGGGCAGAGGAGTACCTGGGAGGTACCGGGAGGCCCACCAGGTAGGCACACTACATGGCGGCGCGACCAGCCTTGGGTGGCACCATGCCCTGGTGTGGGCCACCCCTGGCCTCCCACTAACTCTCTCACCTGCCACTTTCTTCTCTCTCCCGAGTAAGCTCTAGTTCATAGCTCAAAATCGCGTTCTTGCTGTGCTTGCTCTCGATTTTTTCGATCTCCTTGCTCAGCCCATCTTTCTTGCTGAAATTTGGAGCATTTTTTCCCTGGTATGTGACTCCTCCGCTTGTCCAAGTAGATTTGTGTTTAGTGGATTATATCTTGAGTATTTTGCTGCTGTAGGTGACTGGTTATGAGAGCTTGTAAGCTTGTTTGATGCTTAGAGATATAGTTTTGATGCATGTTTAGGCCTCTTGCAAGTCCCTATGAGGGAGAATCCTCATATCAACAGCCCGCTTATGATTGGGGAGCTTCTTCTTCTTCTCATGGGCCCAGCTACGACCATTCTTACCAAGATCCGCCCGCTTGGAACCCCTATTCGTACATGGATTGATACCCACTTAGGCCAAA
Organism: Avena eriantha; assembly: GCA_910589775.1. Classification (NCBI taxonomy): domain Eukaryota; kingdom Viridiplantae; phylum Streptophyta; class Magnoliopsida; order Poales; family Poaceae; genus Avena; species Avena eriantha. Next base: position 224,274,264 of record OU342746.1, on the reverse strand, counting down.
TGCCTAAGCTTGGGGGGAGGTACGCCGACACCGCACTCATCTCCATATCATGTTGCGTCGGTACTTTGTATATTCATGTTTTTGTTCTCTTTTTAGTTTTCGTTTTTCTTTGCTTTTGCTTCCTAAAACACAAAAAGACCAAAAATATTTCTGTTGTTTCTCTTTGGTTTGCTTCTTCTTTTTGCCTTGGTTTGTTTTTCCCTTTTTGCTTTGTTTGAATTTTTCGAAAACCCCAAAAAGATTTTGCTTCGCTTGTTTTTCCCTTTTGGTTCTTGTTTAAAAATCGAAAACACCAAAAATATTTGTCGTTCTTCTTTGGTTTTTGTGAGTTTGCTACAGGGTTCAGCAGTCCTCAGTGGATTATTGGGTTTCATATTATTATTCAAGCCACACAATTGCAGAGCAATAATGAGGATTAATGACAACTTGAGGCGTGGTAAGAGGCTGGTAACGAACTCTATTTGTTTTCATTTTTGTACATATACTCATCACTGTGGGCATGCTTAGTCCGTTCATGTAGAGTGTATGTTTTCTTTGGACGCTTAGTAGTTCTTGCTTTCTTATGATTAGCTCTAGCTCGCTAATAGTTTGTAGCATGTCTTATGAATGTTTGCCTGCATTGCTCTATTCATAAATTGGTATGACACCGTGGTATCCTCCTCTGAATGTTTCATTTGATTGACTTGGAACATGCTCACGCATGCATATGACTGTAATAATCAGTTAAGCCTCGATGAATTATTTTGCCTTGAGGATCTTGAATCACTTTCATGCCATGAGTAGTCATGTTTTGTTGCAAGCATGATAATGACAGCTATTGCTCTCTCGTTTGTCGCTCCCTAACTATTGCTAGCCTTCACTTTCACTGAGTATATTTTACTCAAGTTCCCAACTCCCTAAACCAAATATTTCCAAAGTGTCCACCATACCTACCCATTAGCATCATTTGCTACCTCCGTGCATATTCAATATGCCTTGTTTTCCTCCGAATAAAATGTTTGCTTGTTATGAGAAAGTTAGTTAATAAAGCTCTCACGAACTTGATGGCACACTTTATTTTCTTGCACTTAATAAACCTGAACCATTGCGTCCTTATTTGTTGCGCATATGCTTGCGCTTTATGAGTTGAAGTTAGTAGAACCATGTATCATGGGGACCGCTTTCAACACTTCACAGGTACTTTGTACCTAGTTGATATCATGTTCTTTTGCTTATGGATCCCGGCGGTGTGAAATAAAAGTGGAACTTGTAAGATCATGGAGTTTGTATGTATGTTAGAGAAACGCCTGGGCCACTAGCCTAAGCCATGCCTAATCGTGGTGGAAACTTGCAGGAAACCATAATGAGCATTCTATGAAGCATCCTCAATAAAAATCTATGCACATAGTAAATAAAAAGATCGCCGAGATGCTCATTGTCTGCTTGCCTTGTTATTTTGATTATGGGATAGCTCCCGTGTCATGTGCAAGGGGTACCCCGTTGGCGGTTCTCTATGATGCGTATATACTTACAATGACAAGAGCTTACTCGTGACTGAAGTTGAGTAGCATGAGGATCGGTCTTCGTAAGTAAGGGGCATGAGGCTTCGATTTATAACTTGACAAGCATATCCTCTTAGTTGTGTCACTTTAACCTTAACCATTTAAAGATGCTTATGATAGGAGCAATGAGAGCTCAAAGCTAACGAGTACCATACTTTCAGCATTTGGAATCCTTTCAAATTATTCAAAACGTTTTCTTCTACTTGTTGAGTCTCCACATATTCTCCAAGCACCTTCTTGAGAGCATAGTTGTCATTCTTTGTGCTTGTCTCATTACTTGATTATTTGTGTTATGACTTTGATGCTTGTATCCTTGATATCTTTACTTCTAGTCATCAATTGAACTTCAGAGGTGCCTCGACATTCATAATCAAAGGCAAGCGAGATACCACTCTATCATACCTTTCTATGACCATTACAATGTTGCTTATGTTTGTGCCTCATGCTACTTATTATTCTTGAGTTGGAATCTCTTCATAGCTTGCAAAGACTATTAAGTAGATTCAGTTGCATACTCTTTATTATGAACTGTCTAAGTAGTTGATCACATTGCTGAGAATATTTACATCTTATGAAGCAAATGTGTTCGTGAAAGTTCTTTTATCGCACTCAGTTTTCAACTGAATTGCTTGAGGACAAGCAATAAGCTAAGCTTGGGGGAGTTGATACGTCCAAAACGTATCTACTTTCCCGAACACTTTTGCTATTGTTTCTCCTCTATACTTGAGTGATTTGGATACAACTAATGCGGACTGACGCTATTTTTAGCAGAATTGCCTTGGTGTCTACTTTTTGTGCAGAAAACCAACTATCAGGAAAAATCCCGGAAAATATGCCAAAAATCCTATTTCACCCGAAGACTCCAGGAGCCAGAATACGAGACGGAGAAGATCCAGGGGGTGGCCACACCACCTGGTGGCGCGAGCCAGGCCAGGCCGCGCCAGGGGGTGATGTGGGCCCCCTAGGCACCCCCTCGGCCTCTCTCTTCGCCTATAAGGAGCCTTCTAACCTAAAAACTTTGGGGGGTTCGACGTTTTTCCATGAGGAGTTCTGCTTCGTCGCCACCACCAGATTCCACGAAACAGCACCAGAAACTCCGTTCTGGTACCCTGCCGGGACGGGGAATTGGAGGAGATCATCGCCATCATCATCACCATCGCCTCTCCATCGACCATCCATGTTTCCCCCATATATGAGTGAGTAATCCCCCGCTGTAGGCTATGGGGATGGTAGGGATTGGATGAGATCGTTCATGTAATGGCATCAGATTGTTAGGGCATGGTGCCTAGTATCTTTTATTAGTGCTTTATGACTTTGTTGCAACTTGTTGTGCTTAATGCTTGTCACTAGGGCCCGAGTGCCATGATTTCAGATCTGAACATGTTATTGATCATTATGATAGTATTGTTTCTGGTCTTATCTACAAGTTGTATACACACGTTGTTGTCCGGAACCAATGGCCCCAAAGTGACAGAAATCGGGATAACCGAAAGGGAAAGGCTTTGATGTGAGGATCACATGTGTTCACGGAGTGTTAATGCTTTGCTCTGGTGCTCTATTAAAAGGAGCACCTTAATTGCCAGTAGTTCCCTAGAGGCCCCGCTGCAAACGGGCTGGCAGGACAAAAGATGTTGTGCAAGTTCTCATTGCGAGCACGTATGACTATATATGGAACACATGCCTAGGATTGTCTAGTACTTGGATGCTTCATCTTATTTATCTGCAATTGCCCTATGTTCTGATTGCTATTTGAATTGTCTTGTCCATGCAACGCCCGTCCATCCATCCCTATGCCTACCGCACTCGAATCCCACGGTTTACTGCTTTTGTTACTACGGTCCTTGCTTTACTACTGTTGTTACTTTACTATTCCTACTACAAAACTATTGCTACTGATAAACTGCTGTGAGCAAGATTGTTTCCAGGTGTAGCTGAATTGACAACTCAGTTGTTAAGGCTTATAAATATTCTTTGGCTCCCCTTGTGTTGAATCAATAAATTGGGTTTCACTTCCCTCGAAAATACTGCGATACGCCCCCTATACTTGTGGGTCATCATGCATTATCTAGGAAATAAAATTAGAGCAACAATACAAGTACTAGAGATAGCTGATGGCTCGTGTATTAACAAGCTCGTTGGGGAACCCCAAGAGGAAGGTATGATGAGCACATCAACAAGTTTCCCTCAGTTATGAAACCAATGTTTAATCGAACCAATAGGAGAAAGGAAACACCCCAAAGGTGTTGCTAGCTGAGCCTTGGCAGGGCGCACTACCGGTGCTAGTAGAAACGTGGAGACCTGCACAACACAACCGCAGAACTATGTCCCCAACTTACGATGAGGTTGTCAATCTCACCGTGTTTTGCTGGAAACAAAGGATTAAACGTATCAAATGGAAGGAAGTAATAGTTTGTAGAAAGTAAACACAAAGCAGTAAACAGTTTATAGATTGTATGTAAAAGAAAGGACCGGGATCCATAGTTCACTAGAGGTGGCTCTCCTTAGATAGATAACATGTTGGGTGAACAAATTACAACAGGGCAATTGACATACATTGAGAAAGCAATACATGCATATACTAATCATCTTGACTCCTTTGAGACTTGATTGGGCATTACAACATTATACATAGAACGCCATCTAACTGCATCTATGACTAATAATCCACCTTCAGGTTATCATCCAAACCCCCTCCAGTATTAAGTTGCAAGCAACAGATTATTGCTTTACGAATTGCGTGTAAAGTAAACAATACGATTGTTATATGAACAAAGGATTGTTGTTTTCTCCCTAGTAGCAACAACACATCTAGTACCTTAGAGATTTATGTCACTTCCCCAAATTACCAGAGGCATGAACCCACTATCGAGCAGAAAGACTAACTCTTGGAGTTGCTAGCATCTACTTGGCCAAGATAGCTACTAAGAACAGAAAGTATGCAAGATCACAAATAACAAAGACATGATAGAATCAATAATAAATCTGAAATAGCATCTCAATATCGATCGGATCCCCGCAAACACAACATGCAGAATTACAAATAGATGATCTTGATCATGAACGGAGCTCACAAGATCTAAACATGATAGCACAAAGGAGGAGAACCAGCCATCTAGCTACTACATGGATCCGTAGTCCAAGGATGAACTACTCATGCATCACACCGGAGGCTTGCATGGTGATGAAGAAGGCCTCCAGGGTGAATTCCCCTCTCCGGTAGGGTGCCGGGAAGAGCTTTAGATCCCTCCCGATCTAGGGATGGAGATGACGGCGGCTACAGACTCTTTCGTGGATTTTTGATTGGGTACTTAGGGTTTTCGTCCCGAGGGCATCTTATAGGCGGAAGGAGAGGCCGAGGGTGTGCTGGGGTCGGCCAAAGCACCCCCTAGCGCGGGCTAGTCCTGGCCGCGCGACCAAGTGGTGTGGCCGGCCCTCAGCCCTTCTCTATCTCGTATTCTGGCATCTGATGACTTCCGGAAAAATAGGCACTTTGGCTTTTGTCCCATCCAATTCCAAGAATATTCATTTTCTGACTTCCTGGAACCAAAAACAGCAGAAAACAGGCAGCTGGCACTTTGGCTCTTGTTAATAAGTTAGTCCAAGAAATCATATGAAAAGTACTCCAAAGTGTGGGAAAAACACAAGAAAGTGGATAAAACCAAGCATGGAACATCAAAAATTATAGATACATTTGCAATGTATCAACATCCCCAAGCTTAACTCATGCTCGTCCTTGAGTAGGTAAGTGATAAAAAGAAAGAATAATTTTTGAGGTGACATGCATCATCAAAGACTTGATGAAAGTATTTGTAAAACATTCAAAGCTGGGATCATAGTACTTCAATCATAACATGAAAGACAAAGTTCTAACAATAAGACAAAGAAACTATGATGCAACATGAAAAGGCACAAACAAAAGATTCATGAAAAACAATGCTTTGCAAGATGTTTGTTTGTTTCACATAAAGAAAACATAGCATAATAGTATTCATCTTGTCCCTCATAGAGTAGCAAATATAAATGCATAGGACACCTTCAAAGTTCGTAAGAGTGACTAGATACAAATAGTTTAAAACAAGCAATATCAAGGTATGCATCAGTCAACTAGTCTTGGGACAATGCACATAGAACTAAGAATGGCCACTATGCTCTCAAAGTAGGTGCATAAAGGTAGAAGGTGGAGACTCAACATAAAAGTAAAAGAAAGGCATTCATAGAAGGAAGTAGGGATTCAAGTCTCATAAAGAGCTTCCAAAAATTATGGTACTTATAGCTTTCAGATCTCATTGCCCCTATCATAAGCATCTTGAATGTGCTTAAGGTTAAAGTGACACAACTAACAGGATATGCTTGACAAGTTATAAACCGAAATCTCATGCCCCTTACTTACAAAGACCGAACCTCATGCTACTCAACTTTAGTCACAAGTAAGCTCTTTTCATTGTAAGTACATGTGTATCATAAAGAACCACCAACGGGGTACCCCTTGCACATGATACAGGAGCTATCCCATAATCAAAATGACAAGGCAAGCAGACAATGAGCATCTTAGCGATCTTTTTATTTGCGATTTGCATAGGTTTTTATTGAGGATGCTTCATAGAGTGCTCATTATCGTTATGCTGCAAGTTTCCACCATGATTAGGCATGGATTAGGCTAGCGGCCCAGACGTTTCTCTAACACACATACAAACTCCATGATCTTACAAGTTCCACTTTTATTTCACACCGCCGGGATCCATAAGCAAAAGAACATGATATCAACGGGGTACAAAGTACAAGTGCAATGTTGAAAGCGTTCCCCATGATACATGGTTCTGCTAATTTCAACTTATAAAGCGCAAGCATATACGCAACAAAGAAGGACCCAATGGTTCAAGTTTATTAGAAGCAGAAAGTAAAGTGTGCCATCAAGTTCGTGAGAGCTTTAATCACTAGTTTTCTCATAACAAGTTTAATTTGGAAGATAAACAAAAGCATGAATATACTTGGAATAGCATAAGCTAGTAGGTAGGTATGGTGGACTCTTTGGAATAACTTGGTTTAAGGAGTTGGATGCATGAGTGGAACTCATACTTGGTTGTGGAGGCTAGCAAAAGACTGGGAGCGACAAACTAAGAGAGCAATAATGGCCATAATCATGCAGAGCGACAAAACATCATTGATCAAAGCATAAAGTGATACTACAAGTTGAAAACTAAAGAATCATAAAGGCTATGGTGACTTGAGATAGTCATAACATGGTGTGAGCATGCGCCAAGTCAACCCAAATAAATCATGAAAGGAGAATACCACTATACTATGCTTTAATATGCTAAAACAACGCATGATTCATCCAAGGCACATTAAGCAATCTCAATTGTTTATAAAAAGTCATGCTACAACAAATAATACTGAGCATAATTCCAAAACAATATCAATGATGGCATGACAAAGCATAGGCCACAGTCAAAAATGAGCTCTTTTTACCACATAAGCATGAACTTTCCTACTCTTTTGCAAACCAAACCAAACTATTTGCAAACCAATGTATGAAAGAGGGGGTCAAACCAATTTATTAAGCAAACTAAGCAAACCAAGCAAACAAAAGACCAAAACGAAAACGAAAAAGAAGACGCTCCAAGAACAACACAACTGTGCATGAAACAATAAAAATGAAGCGTTTGGAAGAAACCTGAGATTTTTATTGATGAAGAGGGGGATGCCTTGGGCATCCCCAAGCTTTGACGCTGGTACTTCTTGGATATTTCTTGGGGTGACACGCGTGGCATCCCCAAGATTGAGCTTTAGTCCATCATTCATCTCATTACTCATTCCTTCCATACACCTGAAAATTTTCCTTCATACAAAACTTCACACAATCTTTATTAGCAACAATAGTGCACTTAAGATAAATACGTCTTAAGGTCAGTTCTAACACCAAATAAACTTCCATTAGAACACTAGCTACTGTAGCACTTCCCTCAAAAATCTCAATTCCCCAAAAGAACTCAAAAAGGAACCAACAAGAAGCAAATGCAGAAAATGGCAGAAATCTGTCAAAACAGACCAGCAGGTAAAGACAAATTTTTTCAAAGACCTTCTGTTGCTCAAATCAAAAAGTGTTGAACTAAGGAAAGTTAGATAACAACCTGGGGCAGAAGCACAAAAATTCACGCCTCAAAAGTACATTCAGAGATTTTACACGAATGTTTCCGGTGAAGCACATAAATCTGTTTCGGGATAGCAACTTTCCCAATCATTACTTCTCTCTCATTAGAGGTTACTCTTGGCACAAAAAGCAAATAAAAAAGGATAAGGAATGGTTATTACAAAGGTAATAACTTCCAAGACTCATCTAAAACTTTTGGGTTATCTCCCAATAAGTACTTTTCTTTAACGCCTTTAAGTTAGGCATAAGAAGCAAGAAAAAGAATCAAGTGTTCTCAAATGAAGAAGCATTAAGACCAAATTTCTTGCCCTTACCTCTCTTAATTTTATTCTTAACCTTGGGGAAAATATGATTGTTTGGTGGAGAAGAAAGGTGCATGGTCCCCTTTCCCACATCTATTATTGCTCCAAGGAGTTCTAATAGGGACCTTCCAAGTGTAATTTCTCCTTTTCCTACACATTCAATAACAAGATAATCAGCAGAAATCATTTTCCCAAAGATATTTGTAAACACTCCTTCAGCTATTCCAATACGGAATATGGTAGCATTATTAGCAAGAGATATTTCTTTTCCTCCTTCAGTAAGACCCCAAACATTCAAAGATTCATAAATATCTTTGGGCATAAGACAAAATTCAGACATGATATCACAACGGGCTTGAAAAGTTTCAGTGTTTATCTCAATCTTTACTGTAGGGAGCCACTTTGATGATTCAGAATTTATTGGAACATAATTGTGATTCTCCCTAAGCGTATTATAGCAATCTTTTAAGCTAGCAGTGCTAGTCTCAAGAGTGTTCAATCTAGCAAAAAAATTGCGAAAGAAATATCAGTTTGGCTAGGGAAGTTGTAAGTAAGGATCAATTTCTTTAGAGCATTAATAGCATCATCCTCATTACATTGGAGGAAATCTCCTCCCACAACAACATCTAAAGCATATCTATAGCAAAGAGCAATACCAAGGTAAAAACTACTAAGGAACAAGCTTTGAGTCATTTTAGGCTCAGTTTTTTATGTATATCAGAGATTCTAGACCAAGCTTCCTTGAAGCTCTCCTCAATTCCTTGTTTAAAAGTGAAAATCATTTCCTCAGGTAACATAGTGATTGGAGCAAGGCTAGACATAGTGGCAACTTAAGAAGGGAACTAATTTTTTTGTGTTTTTGAAATTAGAAAGCGAACTAGTAGAACTAATTTTTTGTGTGTCTTTGATAAAGAAACAACCAAACAAAGCAAAAATAAACTAAGCAAAACAAAAACAACAAAGTAAAGAGGTTGGTTATGAGGGACTCCCCTTGTGAAGATGTCCTTGACTCCCCGGCAACGGCGCCAGAAAAGTGCTTGATGGCTCGTGTATTAACAAGCTCGTTGGGGAACCCCAAGAGGAAGGTATGATGAGCACAACAACAAGTTTCCCTTAGTTATGAAACCAAGGTTTAATCGAACTAGTAGGAGCAAGGAAACACCCCAAAGGTGTTGCTAGCTGAGCCTTGGCAGGGCGCACTACCGGTGCTAGTAGCAACATGGAGACCTGCACAACACAACCACAGAACTCTGTCCCCAACTTGCGATGAGGTTGTCAATCTCACCGTGTTTTGCTGGAAACAAAGGATTAAACGTATCGAATGGAAGGAAGTAATAGTTTGTAGAAAGTAAACACAAAGCAGTAAACAGTTTATAGATTGTATGTAAAAGAAAGGACCGGGATCCATAGTTCACTAGAGGTGGCTCTCCTTAGATAGATAACATGCTGGGTGAACAAATTACAGCGGGGCAATTAACAAACATCGAGAAAGCAATACATGCATATACTAATCATCTTGACTCCTTTGAGACTTGATTGGGCATTACAACATTATACATAGACTGCGATCCAACTGCATCTATGACTAATAATCCACCTTCAGGTTATCATCCGAACCCCCTCCAGTATTAAGTTGGAATCACCAGATTATTGCTTTATGAATTACGTGTAGTAAACAATACGATTGTTCTATGAACAAAGGATTGTTGTTTTCTCCCTAGTAGCAACAACACATCTAGTACCTTAGAGATTTCTGTCATTTCCCCAGATTACCAGAGGCATGAACCCACTATCGAGCATAAATACTAACACTTGGAGTTGCTAGCATCTACTTGGCCAAGATAGCTACTAACAATGAAAAGCATGCAAGATCACAAATAACAAAGACATGATAGAATCAATAATCAATTTGAAATAGCATCTCAATATCCATCGGAACCCCGCAAACACAACATGCAGAATTACAAATAGATGATCTTGATCATGAACGGAGCTCACAAGATCTAAACATGATAGCACAAAGGAGGAGAACCAGCCATCTAGCTACTACATGGATCCGTAGTCCAAGGATGAACTACTCACGCATCACACCGGAGGCTTGCATGGTGATGAAGAAGGCCTCCAGGGTGAATTCCCCTCTCCGACAGGGTGCCGAGAAGAGCTTCAGATCCCTCTCGATCTAGGGATGGAGATGACGGCGGCTACAGACTCTTTCGTGGATTTTTGATCAGGTACTTAGGGTTTTCGTCCCGAGGGCATCTTATAGGCGGAAGGAGAGGCCGAGGGGGTGCTGGGGTCGGCCAGACCACCCCCTGGCGCGGGTCAGGCCTGGCCGCGCGACCAGGTGGTGTGGCCAGCCCCCAGCCCTTCTCCGTCTCGTATTCTGGCATCTGATGACTTCCGAAAAAATAGACACTTTGGCTTTTGTCCCGTCCAATTCCGAGAATATTCATTTTCTGACTTCCTGGAACCAAAAACAGCAGAAAACATGCAGGTGGCACTGTGGCTCTTGTTAATAGGTTAGTACAAGAAATCATATGAAAAGTACTCCAAAGTGTGGGCAAAACACAAGAAAGTGGATAAAACCAAGCATGGAACATTAAAAATTATAGATACATTTTCAATGTATCAATAGCTTTGCATGATAATAAATAACAAGAAAGTAAAGCTAGTTGCTGCAGCAATAAAATACACTAAACTAACAGAACCATGAGTGTGGAATAGTGGTGTAATTGTGGTGGCTTTGGCCAAGTTTAAATAGCAAATAGATCGGGTCCATTGTCTTCGATGCAGTTTTCTATGTGGGAGAGCTAATTATACATGTACTTCACTACTTGGAATTACATGTATTATATTATTCGATTGTTAGCAAACATCCGTAACTACTAGCAATGCATTAAGGTTTCTCCAACCATAGCCTTAAGTTTAATGGTCCTCTTACTCCCATACGTGCAACATTCCGGTTCGCGTCCTTAGGTTTCTGTCACTCCGGCAGAACTCCCCCTTCCTTTTACACATACTACAAACCCTATGATGTTTAATCCATGCGCGCACAAATATAACGGACACCAAAGAACTGTACCATATCAACATACAACTGTAATGAACCAAAGACATTCAACCATTCAATCTAAGAACAAAGAAACTACACAAATATGACATAGATCATATGATTATAACTTATAGCATCAAACGCCATGTTTACATAGGACGGTATAGAGGTGTGTGGGAGGATGAACCACTTCATACTAGGATCATTAGGTGATAGAGATGGCGGTGAAGATGGTGAAGAGGGCGGCGGCGCGGGGGACTCCTTCCCCGCCGCCGGTATCATGGGGGAGCACCGCCGCTTAGCCCCTTCCTTCATGGCTTCTTGGGAGCCCTCCCCCATATAGATGGGATCCATGGGGGAGGCAAAAACGTGGCTTTGATGGTTGCAAATTCGTGGGGGAGATGTCTTGGGAGAATTATGTTTCCTCCCTTTATATAGCTTCTCGGATTCTTGTCACCCCATCTTGGTCTGCAGTAAATCAGGCCTAGCAGGCTCGTCCGAAATTGGAATCAGCTAAATTTTATATCCTGAACGTTTGTCGCAAAATTTCCAACAACTTTGTAGTTGAAGTGTTTTCCATTTGACGCCGTCTTCGACCCGAAGCGTGAACATCTTCCAAAAGAGTTCTGAGACAGATTTCTGGAAAAATCCCAATTTGACTCCCATAAGGTTTCCACTTGTATTTTTGGTAATTCCTATACATCAAAGTGTAAAACAAGAACATTGTGCACTTTTGCAACTATTAGTAGGTTAGTCCAAATAAATCATAAACTTTATACAAAAATGAGTGTCAAAAGCATATTATTAGCATAAAGCCATAAAAAATTATAGATACGTTATGGACGTATCACCCCACGTGACAGCATGACCCTCCAAGCATAACTACCTTTGTTAACCTCCACATAGGCAGATATAACTCTGGTAATCCCTTGGAGACTCTGTAAGCAGACCATGTCCCTAGCAAACCCCGCTAAAGTGGTAGGAAAACCTCCGACAGCCCCTCACAGATAATCTAGACACCAATATCGTGGGGCACTAAGGGGTCCCACCCATGCACTAGATCCCTATAAGGAATCTACAGCTCACGATAAGGTCGTTTGTTGGCACACGAAAGGAAGAAGATACAAATAACTTCACCGTCCTATTCCAGATCTCATGGTTAACGTGTATTATAAGGGGATAGAATCACTGATATCATGGGTTATTAAGTCCTAACCGATAACTACATTGCACATGGAATCCTAGATTCCATTGATAGCTAAAATAGATTACCACCTCTTAGGATGATAACTGATACCTCATATTATTGTGAAAATATTATTTTTTGACTCCTTTTTTGAACATAGGTGATAACACAACAAGTTTCAAATACTTTGGAAAACACATGAAATGACATGAGCAAGTGATGAACTTGTCTTGTGACTGCAAGGTAGTGAAGTCGGATGCTTCGACTTGACCCTGAGCTCTTGCTTCTACAAAGCACCATCATTGTTCACTAAAAACAATGTTCAAAGAAGTAATAATGATTTATGCATAATAATGTCATGCGATACTTTAATTTAGTTTAAAACCCTTCTTTGTGTGTTTTACCCCTATTATTAGTAGTTAAAGTATTTTTCAACAAATAGATAATAGAAAACTTATTACTTTAAAAATCCTAAAACCTTTTAAAATAATATACTTGTTATTTTTCTAGTAAAATATATTTATTCAAGATCTTAAAAATGAATTTTATTTATTTTTAAATCTTCAACTTGTTTTTATAAATTCCATAAAGGAATTAGTGTTTTTAAATATTCAGCTTAAGTTTTATCAATTTGAAAGACAAGTTAGTATTTTTCTAAGATATCTTATAATTTAGTGAGCATTTTTATGATTTTTCTTCATTTTTCTAGAGCTTAAATACTCTCAAAGGTATTTTGTGAATTTACAATTTTATTAAAGATTCAATTTCTAGAGCTTAAATATCCGGGCAGCACGGCCGTCAAGGCCTCCGGTAAGGTCGGTGTCAAGCGTGTGGAGGCTCCTAAGGTGGCGCCGTTGTTGGGTTCACAACATAGAAAATAAAAAATTCCTACGATGGGAACTATTATACGCCAAGATCTATCTACTAGATACAAGCAACGAGTGGATATACATCCATAGAGAACATACCCTCGAAGACAACAAAGCTTTGTTAACAAGATGGAACTCGTGGATGATGTAGTCGAACACTTGCCGATCTCAAGATCGTGATGAAGTCTAGCGAGTCCAGCAGGTCCAGCACCACCAAGTCCAGCACCGCAAAGCAGCGGTGCATCCGTGATCGCACACACATCCGGTACCCCGACAACCTCCGTCCCTCACTCCAGCGAAGCAGCAGAAGCAGTAAATTCATTCCAGATAAAGCCACCGGGAACATGTATCTCGCTAATCCGAGACCATGGGGAATAATTTCTAGAGGGGGAGAGAGATCCTTCACGAGGATGTGTGATTTGTGAGGAGGAGAGGGTGGCCTTTTATAGGGGAGAGGGGGCAGCCCCTCCCATGGCCGGCGGCCATAGCGGTGCCCCCTCACCTCCTCTCATTCATGTGGGTGGATCCCCCACTCACATAAAAGGCCTCCACTCATAAATCCCACTCACATGCATTAAATGTCCACCAAATTTAATGCAACTCCCATTAAGTAAAACTATTTTATTTATTTTATTCAGAATTTTGTTAATTACTTTAATTAACAAACATTCATGTAAAACCCCCTGCAACATTTCAATATAACATGCAGAACCAGTTTCTACAATTTCACCTGAAACAAATCCGGTTTCTATCGAAATGATTTCAGTGTTTTCTTAAATCTTTATCTAAAACATAGTTGCTCCAGATAGTGTTGATATCCCTTAAGTGTGTCACCCTACGGTTCGCGAATAATGCAGACATGATAGAGACCCCTCTCTGACCAATAATCAGCAGCGGGACCTAGAGATCCATACTGACTCCCACACATTCAACGATGAACTTGTGATCGTGTGAACCTTTAACATCGTAACTAAATCTCTTTGTCTCGTGATATATTACATGTCCGAGATTCGATCATCAGTACCCTTATACCTAGTTCGATCTAGTTACCGACATGCACTATTTTCTCATTCCCGTGATATAACATTCTAGTGATCTCATCACTTCCTTGCAAGCTATCTCAATGTGATATCACCGAGAGGGCCCTAAGTATATATATTCGTCACCAGAATGGACAAGTCCCACTCTTGATCCATGAGCCTCTACATAACACCTTCATAGTACTGAACCCACCTTTATAGTCACCCTTACGATGTGGCATTTGATGTTATCAAGATACTCTTCCGGTGTTAGTGATTAACATGATCTCATGGTCTAAGGACTAGGATTACTTCGTATCATGTTATAGCAATATAAACACAATGACTTTGATTGTAATGCTATACTTCGGATGAATGTTCATCACATCATTCGACCAATGTTGTGACCTTGTTATTAACAACATCCAATGTCCATGATCAGGAAACCTTGATCATCTTGTTAATCAACGAGCTAGTTTATAAGAGAGGCATAACTAGGAACCTTCTCTTTGTTTATAAAACACACATGTATTAACGTTTCCAATTAAAACAATTATAGCATACAAAAAAAACATTTATTATAAACATGGAATAATATAATAACCACTTTATTATTGCCTCTCGGGCATATTCCTTTCAGTCTCCCACTTGCACTAGAGTCAATAATCTAGTTTGTAAACTTGTATATACAACACCTAGGTGTTGAATATACGTGTTTGCTAGTGGTTAACATAATCTCCGGATCTGACATTTTCAGGTTTGTGTGTATTTTCATGTCTTTGCGTCTCTAAGCATCACTCATTCTCTAATAAGATGGCATTGTATAAATTTAGTACTTTGGTGAGACCTTTAGTTCCTTTGGGTTAAAACATGTTGATAGTATTGTCGTACAATATATCTTCATAGTATTATCCCACTATGAACCACACCTAGTTTGATAACAAACTACTTAACACAAATGCCCTCCTTTGCTGCGACTATAGCAGTCATATACTTAGCATTTTGTTGTAGTATCCGTTACAATGTCTTAACTTTCGAACTCATCCAAATACATCATGGAACTTCCTTTCCATTACATTGTGCCACCCATAGTTTAAATTGAGATAAATTTAATTTTTATCTTGTGACAAACTAGTATCCATGTAACACTTTACAATGAACTACTTTCAACTATTTATCACTTATACATGATATATTCTTAGCTATTCTAAAGCTCATAAGAATATATTTACTATCGTCTAATGATCATCTTATGAATCATTCCAGTATATGCTCACGATATTTAGAGCATAACACATATCTGGATATGTACATATCACGGTATTATTGATCAAAATCTTCATGTGATTTTACTCACCAAGTGTTGATACACTTGAATCTTGATACAATCCTTTCCATGCAGCAAGAACCTTTCTTGTTGTTTCCATATTGAACACTTTTAATATCTCATATATGTACGTATGGTACAACCATATTAGCGCCTCAATCTATCCATATAAACATTGTTGCTGGATATTCCGGTTTTGCCCAAGTCTTTCATCAAAATCTAATTTTAATGAAATTCTTAACCCATGTCAATAAAAGATACATCATTTCCAATCAACAATATGTACTCCACATAATGTATTGGAAATTTGTCTCAGTGCTCCCACTTAATTTCTTGCAAATGCAAGCATCTTCATCGTTTCCGATGAAATTAAACATTTTAACAGTTTCATCACGGTGAAGATTCCAACTCCACTATGCTTACTTCAACCATTTAAGTTTGCATGCCCTTTTAGCATCCTTTGAATTAACAAAAACCCTTCGGACCGTGTCTTCTACACGTCCTAGGTAACCATTCTATTAGAAGAATATTGTTTTGTTTGTTCAACTATGATAAACCAAATTATGTAGTGGTTGCTAGATTAATCCGTCAAGACTAAATATTGCTATGAAAGATCAAATCTTGTCAAAGTCAACTCCTTGAACATTGTCGTAAATTCCTTTCCGACATGTCGACTATTTCATAAATGTCAAACATCCATGTCTATTTCTTTATAAATCCAAACACGACCGATAGGCTTCATGCCTTTTCGGAGGGTTTTCTAAGTTCAAAAACTTGATTTCTCGTGTATGGAAATTATCACGGATTTTATGACTTCTAGTCATTTTATGGAGCCAGGGCCCATCATCACTTCTTTTCATGCAGTCGGTTCATCATTGTCAAAATAATAACGACGTTTTATCAAATCTCACTATTTGATTATTACCCAATGCATACGGTTCAAATAGAAACTCTAATCTCCAAGATCACAACCTTTGTAATCACGAGAGCCATGAGCATTGTGTCCGCCACCGGGACACTTTCCGGAACAGCGCTACTTAGCACATATAGCTAAGGTTCAAAAACCTTATCAAATTTGTATTGTCCTCCCACTTAACTTTTCGCGAAAAAATCCTTCTAAGGAAACTTGACGTTCCAAGCGACAAACTCTTTTGTCCTCGGTGTTATGGAGGAATTCCCAACAAATTCTTTGGGATAACCTACAAAGACGTGCTTATCTGACTTTGGTTGTAAACATTTTACTTATGCATAGCATACAGAAATTTAAGAAAAGACAACTCGGGTTTTATCCCAAACCATAACTCATATGGTGTCATTTCAACGGATCACGATGGTGCTATTTTCAATGTAAAAGTGGTAGTCTCTAAAGCTTTAATCCTTAAAATACAATGGTAGTTTTATAAATGACACCTTTGATCCTACCATTTCAAGCAAGGTTTGATTTGATCTCTCGAACATACCATACTCCTGTGGTTTATTGGCAAATGCAAATCCATGGAACAATTCCCGAAATATTAGGTGTTCTGCTAAACCTGTGACTCAAATATCTTCCTTTATGATCAAATCATAAACTCTTTATTTTCTTGTTACAATGATTTCCCACTTCATCTTGAAAGTCTTTGAATAATTTTCAAATGTTTCATACTTCTTCCTTATTAAGTGAATATATAGATATATTCACTCAAATTTCCGGAGAAAGCATATGAAGCAAAAATATCCATCGCATATGGCTACACATAACGGACTATGCACATCAACATGCACAATTTCCAATAAGTTAGTCATCCGTTCCTCTTTGGCCTATGAACGGAGTTTTATCTTGAGGAAAGTTTCACAAGCGTTAATTGATCAAAATCAAAAAGACTCCAAAATCCATCAAAATAGAGTTTCTTCATGTTCTATTTCCAATATAATTTAAACATCGATGTCACTTCGTAAGCGATCTTTCAATCATTTGGCTTGCGACATTTTAGCATTAGTTTTATGGATGTGATTTCTCCAACTAGACTTGTAAAAGTTCATCCATCTTCTATGGAATACGGTAATTATTTGAACAACCATTGTTCTCATAATACCGAAACAAAATAACAATTATTTAAACAAATATTGAAGGCAAGCTCTGATGTCAACGAGAAACACAATAACACTTTATTTGTTTTTGATGAACATCATCACATATTCTTTTGCTAGTTACTTTGGCCGTTGTAGTTCATGAATTCCGTCGTTCTGCATGAATATTTCATACCAACCAATTCGGTATCCAATACCCAAGAACCACATTGTTTAACAAGCAAAGAATACAACCATAACATGTATATCATCTGTATACCTTATCTAGACATTTCCAGTCTTTTCTTTTTCTGTTAACTATTTTATAGATTCTCTTTCAGCATTTCCTTTTCCTTTTAAAAGAATCTATCAACATCAAAAGTGGTGCCATATAAATGACACATAATCCAAAGCATGTATATTCAAATACTAATACTTTTGAACTTGCACTTTGAAGCTGATCACCATCATAAAATGTTTGGCGTTCTTTCAAAAATCCATTCTTTAGTAATGTTTTAGTGTAGTAAACATTTTACCTACATCTTCTATTCATCCTTATCATGACAACCTTCATTATAAAGCTACTATACCTTATAAGGACGAATCGTGAGTATAATGTCAGTTCCCAAAACCTTTTTGGGAGATTAGGACGTCTAGCATCTCCAACGTTTGCAAATTCTCATACAATGTGAGAACATGTATTTTTCCAAATTATACTCTATCATATTGCAACCTAAACATTGTTTCAGGTATCACAATATCTTTCACACATGATGGTTTATGAAATAATTCTTTCAGCTCGTAGATGACCTCGATATTAAAAACAACTTTTGAATATCAAGAATCATGGAGGCAAGTATGATACTTTAGATACTAACACTGGGATTCTTACTCTCGATTTAATACTACTTATTAAACTTCATGGAGTAAATAGAGTTTGCTGAAATTTTTCAATAAGACTTCTAAACTTTAAATTGACATTCAAAACAATACGATACCAGTTTGTAAAGTAAATATCCAGAATTCTATAGTTCTGTTATCTTAATTAAAACTAAGCATAAGGTACTAAACATATGCCAATGACTACAACAAATTATGCAAATTCACTTTGATTTAGTTTTTGACAAATTGAGTTCGACTAATCCAAATTAGAAATAAACTCCAACTCAAAAACGATATCCATCGTGCCCTTTTGGTGATTACATGAACCAAATCCACTACACCAAGTCCGATCATCACGTGAGTTGGTGTAGCTTCAAAGGCGAGCATCTATATGGGCATCATATCAAATATATGACTTATCCTTAATCTTTCAGTCCGTGTTTCGAGGCCATGTATGTACATGCTAGGCTTGCGAAGTAAGAATGTTAGTACTCGCATGTGTAAAACTGTCTTACACCCAAAATATGATCGTGGACTCAAGTACACCCAATCATCACGTGATGTCTTGAAGCGGTAAAACATAAATGGTGTGTACTTAAGGGAGAACACATTTTTATCTTGATATCTAAATGAGGGATCATCTTATAATGCTACTAAAGCGCCATACAAGCAATATAAGATGCAAACAAAACATCATATGCATAAAGTGAAATGATATGGTTCTTGCACTTGATCACTATCATGTGCATCGTGGTATGATCTTTATCATTCCTTTGTGTGTAAGGCCAAGGTCTATGGAACTTACATGTTGGGTTTGTTGTAAGAGTATCAACTATACATCAATTTAAAATATTACCATATCATGACACCAGCCCAGCAACAATCTAAACTAGACACCTCAACTTTATCCATTGCAAGTTTTAAGTGGCTTAGGGCTTTCGAAGATAGAATCGGTCTTACCTACGAACATGGAACCACAACAATGATAACTAAATTATTAGCAACTCGTTGTAAATCAGATATTTACTATAGTAGGAGAGATATACACCCGCTAGCCACTTATGAAAAACTAGTTGCATGTCAATCGTGGAACTAGTCTCATGTGCGAGGACATGTAAAGTTAGTCTGGCCTGTTTCATCCAATTATGCCACCAATATACAAAATACATGTAAGAAGCAATAACATGATCATCATCACCCACATACTCATATGTGTACTACCCGTGCAAAGCATCTATGCATAGATCAGGCTCTGATACAACTGTTGGATTCACAGCATAGAAAATAAAAAATTCCTACGATGGGAACTGATGACCCACAAGTATAGGGGGTGTATCACAGTATTTTCGATAAGTGAGATTGTCGAACCCAACGAGGAGCAGAAGGTGTTAACGAGTGGCTTGGATCAGGAATTCTCTATAAATACTTAGCAAACAGATTTTTAGGGGTTTTTGATAATGCAGATAAATAAAGTGCGAGTAAATAAAAGACAATGATAATAATTGCAGCAAGTGGCCCAATCCTTTCTTTAGCAAAGGATAAGCCGGTTGTATTACTTAAGATGACCAAACATTCTCGAGGACACATGGGAATATTGTCAAGTGCTTTCGCTTCATATCGTTGATTAATCTTCTTTGGTTGGATAAGTGTTGTGTGGGTGAAACTATGCTAATATACTGACCTTCCTAGGACTAATCCATACTTGTGATTATACCCCTTGCAACCATCCGCAACTACAAGAAAGTAAATAAGATAAAAACCTAACCACAACCTTAAACTATGAGATCCTACACTTCCTTATGCAAAGGCTTCCTAATGGGGGTTCACGTTTATGTCACTCCGGCAACCCCACGATTAGTAGCCAAACACACAATGCATTCTCCTAGGCCCATAAAGGTGAAGTATCATGTAGTCAACGTTCACATGACACCACTAGAAGAATAACACCACAACTTAAGTATCAACCATTGAATCTTTCTCAACACAATTCCACTACAAACAACATGACTTCTCCCATGTCCTCAAGAACTAAACGAACTACTCACGAGACATCATATGGATCAAGATCAGAGATGAAATAATGATAAGTAACAATCTGAACATGAACAATAATTCAATGGTTCCACTCAATAGCATCAACTACAACAAATAATCAACACCGGGAAATTTTCCCCTAAGAACTATGCAAGATCCAACCCAATTGTTATAGCGATATGGAGTGGTGATGATGGTGCTGGTGGAGATGATGATGGAGATGATGATGATGATCCCGATGAAGTCTAGCTTGATGATGGTGTTGATGGCGACGATCTCCCCTCTCCGGGAAGGAATTTCCCCGGCAGATTTCTGCCTGCCGGAGAGCTCTTTCTCTCTCTGCATTTTTCCGCCCCATAGAGGCAGTGGAATCTTTCTATGGTCGCTCCCCGAGTCTTAGGGTTTCGAAGGGTTTATATACGCCAAAGGGCGATGCTGGGAGTGGTCCAGGATGGCCACACCACCTGGTGGCGCGGCCAGGGGACCCGCGCCACCAGGGGTGTGCGCCCCCTGTGGCCCAATCCGCACCTCCTTCTGGCATCCTTTGTCTTCTTGAAAAATAGGATTTTCCATATATTTTTTGGGATTTTCTGATCTTCACGAATTTTGCATCCAAACAGTGCTTTTTCCATCAGAATCCTGACTGCGGTGGTTCATCCTCCAAAAATCATCAATCATGCAAAATAGATGAAATAACATAAGTACTATCTCTTAATATGAAATATATCAATGAATAACAGTGAATTATGATATAGAATAGTGATGCAAAATGGACGTATCAACTCCCCCAAGCTTAGACTTCGCTTGTCCCCAAGCGAAAACTGAGCTCAATAAACATGTCCATAGGTTTATGGAGTGAAGTGTCGATAAAGAGAATACAGACAAGAAGCATCACATTCATCAATACACAAATCATAATAGATACACAAAGTAAATCATAATTGGTAATGGCAAACCTTGTTCTTCGTCAGAGAACAGTTAACAAATTTCAGCAGTCAAATTTAATGGGTTTTCAATGATAGCTTTCAAAGTAACATTCACTTAGATAAGAGCCGTGTGCAAAACAAGGAACATAAGAAACATGATTGAATATATCATCATATGGGTGACTGAATCATAAAAACTCAAATGCTTTCGTGAGATAGAAAGGAATAGGTTTACTGACTCAACTAAAAAGTAAAAGAAAGGCCCTTCACAGAGGGAAGAAGGGATTTCAAGTCTCATAAAGAGCTTCCAAAAATTATGGTACTTACTAGCTTTCAGATCTCATTGCCCCTATCATAAGCACCTTGAGCTGATTAAGGTTAATGTGAGGAAAATATGAGTTATATGCTTGACAAATTATAAGTTAGAAGTCTCATGCCCCTTGAGTACGAGTACCAGACCTCATGCTACTCAACTTTGGTCACCGCTAAGTTCTTGTCATTGTAAGTGTATGTGTATCATAGAGAACCGCCAACGGGGTACCCCTTGCCCCATGACACAGGAGCAATCCCATATCAAAATGACAAGGCAACACACAGTGAGCATCTCAGTGATCTTTTTATTTGCTATTTGCATAGGTTTTTATTGAAGATGCTTCATAGAATGCCACTATGGTTATGCTGCAAGTTTCCACCATGATTAGGCATGGCTTAGGCTAGCAGCCCAGGCGTTTCTCTAACACATATACAAACTCCATGAGCTTACAAGCTCCCATTTTATTTCACACCGCCGGCATCCATCAACAAAAGAACATGATATCAACTAAATAATAAGTGCAATGTCAAAAGCGGACCCCATGACAACATTGTTTTGCTAACTCCCAACTTATAAAATGCAAGCATACAAGCTTCATAAGATAGTCACAATGGTTCAAATTTATTAAGTACAAGAAAATAACGTGTGCCATCAAGTTTGTGAGAGCTTTAATCACTATTTTTTACATAACAAGTTTAATTTGGAAGATAGATAAAACTCGAGAATTTACTTGAAGTAGAAATAATGGTAATAGGTGGATATGGTGGACACAAATGGCATAGGTTTTGGTTCAAGGATTGGATGCACGAGAAGCATTCCCTCTCAGTACAGGTTTTTGGCTAGCAAGGTTGGGTAGCAAGCATAAGAGTTGAAGGAAACAAACAAACATACAAGTGATAGAAACAATCATGCAATCTTCCTTGGAAGCACAAAAGATCTTAACTAGAGAATACTATGCTTATGATCCAAACAAGAAAGAAAGATGATGAAACTATATTAAAAGTATTTTTCTCTTTTCCATTAAATCCTTAAATAATGTTGCTACTGACCAGAGCTAATTTTGCCAAAACCAATTAAATTTACTTAATGATCCCAAGTGATACCAATACTAACAACAAGATCAATCATATAACAGAAATTGCAAACTAAAATAAGATGTGCAAAAAGTAAATGATAGAACTTCTCATTAATATTCCATAACGACAACTCACACCAAGGGATACATAGATATCTAACCAGAGGGGCGATACTTCCACAATGCAAACCATCCTATATGATAACTTCTCTATTCATGATATGACTCTAATAAAAAGATAAAAAGATGAAAGATAACGATATGATACCGCGACACTCCCCCAAGCTTGGAACAAACTAAGGGGATGCCAAAACCTAATGACGAATTACTCCTTCGATGGTGGTGGTGTTGCGATCATGATTGGAGTGAGAAAATCTTCCAGGATCTTGTGAAGCCTATTATTCTCTTCTTGAAGTATATCCACTTTTCTCCTCAGGACTCTGTACTTAGCGCAAAACTCATCAGTGGCTCATAGAGCTTCCACAACTGCAGGGCAGGAACTGAGGTCTAGAACTGGAGGTATCAGCCCCTGTCCTTTCTTGCCTGCTGACATGCTCTTCACTTCCTCCTCGACGCTCTGATCCATGCCTTTGCACCTAGCTGTAATCCTTTTTTCTTCCACCCATCCTACAAAAGTCCCCTGCTCAAGATTGCGATGGAGCTCGTGCCGGCGTCGCAGCTCATAGTCCTCCGAAGACGAATCCTGGAACGACATCTAAACAGAACAGATCGAAACGAAAACATGACGAGAACACGATATATGGACCTCGGGGGATCTGGGGGATTATATATTACAAAGTTTAACAACAAAAGGAAGGTACTGGGAGAAAATGGTTCGGAGACGGGCTCCGGGGTGGCCACACCCCCTGGTGGCGCGGCCAGGTGGGCCCGCACCAAGGGGTGGTGTGAGCCACCCGGGCTACGTTTCCGTCCCTCTTTTGACTCGTTAATTTCCATATTAGATAAAAACTGCAAAAATATAAATTGAAAAGTTTTTCGCAGACCTTTTCTTACCAGAACTGTTACCTATTTGAAAACAGACTCTGCGAATTTTGTCTTTAATAAATTCTTCCGGAGTCACCACTTGAATAATATCAATATCTTCATTGTAAGAATCTTCAAAAATATAGTTCTTGAGTCTTTTTACCATTCTTCATCTCATTACATCACTTTCTCTTACCACTTGAAAATTTCTTTCATACAAAACTTCACACAATTTTCATTAGCAACATTAGTGCATGCAACATAATAAACCTTTAGGTTCAATTTCAATTGAAATCCATCAAAACGTAAGCTACTGAAACAACTCCTTTCGAAAGCCTAAAAAGAATTCAAAAAGTAAATCGATTTAAGAGGCAAATGCAAAAATGGCAGAAATCTGTCAAAACAGACTAGCAGGTAAAGATCAATTTTTTCGAAAAACTTCTATTGCTCAAATAAAAAAAGTGCAAAACTAACGAAAGTTAAATAATAACCTAGGGCATGCACACAAAAAATTACAGATCAGAACCACTTTTTGGGATTTTTCACGATTTTTTACGGTGAAGCACAAAAATCTGTTTCGGATAGCAACTTCCCCAAATCTTACTTCTCTCTCATTAGAGGTTGATCTTGACACAAAAACCAAACAAAAAAGGATAAGGAGAGGTTATTACAGAAGAAATAACTTCTAGGACTCAAATAAGCAAAAATAAACTAAAAGCAAAAATATATTGGGTTATCTCCCCAAAATCTCTTTCTTTATAGTCATTAGATGGGCATGATAATTTCAATGATGCTCACATGAGGATATGAATTGAAGTAAAAAATAGCATTAAGAAGCAAATATACACATATTTAATTCTAACCCAATTCCTATGCAAGGGAATTTTGTAAGAAAATAAATTATTGAAACGAGAGGCTACTAGCATAGGAAGGCAAAACAAGTGCAACATAAAGATGTTCAGCATAAAGTGAGGAAACTTAATATTATTGAGATGCATAAGACCAATTTTCCCTCTCTCATAATAACTTTCAGTATCATGAATAAATTTAATGATATAAATATCACATGAACCATTATAGCAATGATCACTTATTTTGACATAAAACACAGGGACACTAGCTTTCCTAGTTCCTTTAGGATGTGAAACAATATTAGCACTTTATTTAGAAAGGATAATGTGCTCATCTTCTACATTTTTAGTGACAAAGTCTTTCATATTTGCTACTGGAGGTTCAACATCTATTTTTTTATCAGGTTCTACAGCTTTCTTTGTACTTTCGTTAACCATACTGGCTGTCATAGAATGTTCCTTTACTTTAACCGGGAAAGGTATTTTCTTGATGTAAGGTTCAGGTAAACTATGATCAATAGTATAAACTTCAGTATTTCTAGTAGGAACACAATTAACAATATCTTTATATGGCTCATGATACGTGTTCCATTTCTTTTTAGGAATTTCAATATAAGAGGAAATAGCTTTAAAACGATTTGCAATACTTTGAGAATCAAGGCCATGAGCATTACTAATATTATGAAAATCATCGGTTCCCATCAAAGATTTAATGCATTCATAATCATAATTTATACCTGACTTTCTTCCTTTATCATTCTCCCATGCTTCAGCATTGTCTTGAATACGGTCTAGAAGATCCCATTTAGCTTCTTCTTCCATACGTGTAAATGATCCAGCACAAGAAGCATCCAATAGATCCTTATCATGAAGAGAAAGCCTTGCATAAAAGTTATTGATAATAATATTATTAGGGATATCATGAATAGGACATTTGAGCATTAGTGACTTCAGTCTACCCCAAGCTTGGGTTGTACTCTCTCCATCATGAGGCTAAAAGTTATATATTTGATTCCGATCTTTATGAATCTCACTAGAAGGATAAAATTTGGAATAAAAGAGAGGTACAATTTCCTCCCATTCAAGAGATTGGCCATTCTTTAGCAGTTTATACCATTCCTCGGCTCTTCCTTTCAATGATATAGAGAATATTTTTTTCTTAACTTGATCTGTTGTAATACCTGCACACTTGAACAACCCGCATAATTCGTGTATAAAAAGCAAATAATCATCGGGGTGGACAGTTCCATCTCCAAAATAGTAGTTATCCATAACAGGATCATCAATTTTTGTAGGTATTTTAAAAGGATCAATTTTAGCAGGTGGTGGTTCATCTACTACCTTAGCAGTGGTAGTAGCATTCCGAAACAAGAAAACAGTGAATTATCCATATTGAGAATAAAGTAACAAACAGAAATAAAAAATACTCACAGTAGAAGTTTCCTTTACCAGTTCCACACTTCAATAGCGCTTCACTCCTCGGCAACGGTGCCAGAAAATAGTCTTGATGACCCACAAGTATAGGGGGTCTATCGCAGTATTTTTGATAAGTAAGAGTGTCGAACCCAACAAGGAGCAGAAGGTGTTGACGAGTGGCTTGGATCAGGAATTCTCTTTAAATACTCAGCAAACAGATTTTTATGGGTTTTTGATAATGCAGATAAATAAAGTGCGAGTAAATAAAAGACAATGATAATAATTGCAAGTGGCCCAATCCTTTATTTAGCAAAGGATAAGACGGTTGTATTACTTAAGATGACCAAAGATTCTCGAGGATGCATGGGAATATTGTCAAGTGCTTTCGCTTCATATAGTTTATTAATCTTCTTTGGTTGGGTAAGTGTTGTGTGGGTGAACCTGTGCTAATGTACGGCAACTACATGGGAATATTGTCAAGTGCTTTTGCTTCATATAGTTGACTAATACATACTTGTGATTATACCCCTTGCAAGGATCCGAAACTACAAGAAAGTAATTAAGATAAAAACCTAACCACAACCTTAAACTTTTAGATCCTACACTCCCTTATGAAAAGGTTTCCTAACGGAGGTTCAGGTTTCTATCACTTCGGCAACCCCACGATTAGTAGCCAAATACACAATGCATTCCCCTAGGCCCATAAAGGTGAATTATCATGTAGTCGACGTTCACATGACACCACTATAAGAATAACACCACAACTTAAGTATCAACCATTGAATCTTTCTCAACACAATTCCACTACCAACAACATGACTTCTCCCATCTCCTCCAGAACTAAACGAACACGAGACATCATATGGATCAAGATAAGAGATGAAATAATGATAAGTAACAATCTGAACATGAACAATAATTCAATGATTCCACTCAATAGCATCAACTACAACAAGTAATCAACACCGGGAAAGTTTCCCCTAAGAACTATGCAATATTCAACCCAATTTTTACAGCGGTATGGAGTGGTGATGATGGTGCTGGTGGACATGATGATGATGATGCCGATGAAGTCCAGCTTGATGATGGTGTTGATGGCAACAATCTCCCCTCTCTAGGAAGGAATTTCCCTGGCAGATTTCTGCCTGCCGGAGAGCTCTTTCTCTCTCTGCAGTTTTCCGCCCCGCAGAGGCGGCGGAATCTTTCTGTGGCCGCTTCCTAAGTGTTAGGGTTTCGAGGGGATTATATACGCCAAAGGGTGATGCTGGGTATGGGCCAGGGTGGCCACACCACCTGGTGGCACGGCCAGGGGGACCCACGCCACCAGGGGTGTGGGCCCCCCTGTGGCCCAACTCCGCTCCTCCTTCTGGCTTCCTTTGTCTTCTGGAAAAATAGGATTTTCCATATATTTTCTGGGATTTTCTGATCTTCGCGAATTTTCCATCCAAACAGTGCTTTTTCCATCAGAATCCTGACTCCAGTGGTTCATCCTCCAAAAATCATCAATCATGCAAAAATAGATGAAATAATATAAGTACCATATGTTAATATGAAATATATCAATGAATAACAGTGAATTATGATATAGAATAGTGATGAAAAATGGACATATCAGGAACTATTATACGCCAAGATCTATCTACTAGATACAAGCAACGAGTGGATATACATCCATAGAGAACATATCCTCGAAGACAACAAATCTTTGTTAACGAGATGGAACTCGTGGATGATGTAGTCGAACGCTTGCCGATCTCAAGATCGTGATGAAGTCCAGTGAGTCCAGCAGGTCCAGCACCACCAAGTCCAGCAGGTCCAACACCACCAAGTCCAACACCACAAAGCAGCAGTGCATCCGTGATCGCACACAAGTCCAGTACCCCGACAACCTCTGTCCCTCGCTCCAGCAAAGCAGCGGAAGCAGCAACTCCTTTCCATATAAAGCCACTGGGAACATGTATCTCGTTAATCCGAGACCATGGGGAATAATTTCTAGAGCGGGAGAGAGATCCTTCACGAGGAGGTGTGATTTGTGAGGAGGAGAGGCTGGCCTTTAATAGGGGAGAGGGGGGCAGCCCCTCCCATGGCCAGCGGCCATAGAGGTGCCCCCTCACCTCCTCTCATTCATGTGGGTGGAGCTCCCACTCACATAAAAGGCCTCCACTCATAAATCCCACTCACATGCATTAAATTTCCACCAAATTAAATGGAACTCTCATTAAATAAAACTATTTTATTCAGAATTTTTTTAATTACTTTAATTAACAAACTTTCACATAAAACCCCCTACAACATTTCAATATCACATGCAGAACCAGTTTCTGCAATTTCACCCGAACAATTCCGGTTACCATCGAAATGATTCCAGTGCTTTCTTAAATCTTTATCTGAAACATATTTGCTCCAAATGGTGTCGATATCCCTTAAGTGTGTCATCCTACGGTTCATGAATAATGCAAACATGATAGAGACCCCTCTCCGACCAATAATTAGCAGCGAGACCTAGCGATCTATACTGACTCCCACACGTTCAACGATGACTCTTGTGATCGTGTGAACCTTTAACATCGTAACTAAATCCCTTTGTCTCGCGATATATTACATGTCCGAGATTCGATCATCGGTATTGATGTCTACAAGAGCACATATCGTTTGTAGCTAGTTTCGAAGTTCAGATATCGATCCCACAGGGAGCCAGAAGGTAAGTGTTTATTGATGAAGTCTCTGTCACACCCGAAGTTGTCACAGATCTTCAACTGAATTGACTTCAAGTGTTGAAATAAGAATGGGGTTTTGATTAAATGCAATAAATTTAAATAGAACTAAAATGTAAACTTCGGGAATATAAAGCATAAAAGTAAAGAACGGCTTTGCTTGTTTGTTGTTTCCTGCAAATGGCGAAAGAAGGCACGGAGAGATTTAGTTCATGGTGATAGTGACTGTGACAGGTGGGCGAGTGGTGAGTGTAACAATTATAATCTTATAGATATATGTGTAGGTGAGCAACCCATAATTATTCGGAACTCCTCTTGGTAGATTTCATCCCAACTTCAATAATCCTACTAGCCTGCTACCAAAACCATGGTCAGACACTAGATGATTAAGACCCTTCAAGTTTCTTAGCGATTAAGCTCTTTGGATCGGACTAATGCAATAAGCACAGTGGTTACTCATTATCCTCAAGTCAACTAGCTTTCCATTGATATCCCTGTGTCACCCGAGGGTCGCCGGTCCACTAGCAAACAAGATCTTATCTATGTAGAACAAAGTATCATGATGTCTGGGCCCTTAATTGGACAACAAGCATTAGGCATCCCACAGATAGTCAAGCACACATATTATAGTAATTAGAATCAATCACAAACTAACAGAAAATATATGAAGGCACATCACATCTCACCAATCCCCTACATCTCCCACGCCCAAGGGAATTACTCACACATGAGAGAAGAACGGATCATCAATATAATTGAATAAAGGGAATTTTTCTTGGTATTACCGTGGAGATCCACAACAAGGAATAGAAAAATATCCAACACAATTCAAGATGGGAAGAAACAATCTCAAACCCTAGTCTTGCAAGGTGTAGATCCCTATTTCTCAAGTACAAGTAGTGGCTATGGAGGTGTATTGGCTAGGAGGTCAAAGATCATGGAGCGAGATGAAGAACATCTTCTCCTTCTTCTCTGGATCTCTTCTTTCTCCCTTCTGTATGGTGTGACGACTACCGTGTTGTGTTTTCGACTTTGGTCCCTTCATGGAAGTTGTCCCTTTTGACAAGACAGAGGCGGCGGCATCTATACGGCAGGAACTATATGACCGGAAAAATATTCCCGCCGTATAGTTGCTCGTTAAAGCTTCTGTGAGCTCTCCTCGTGAGCTTCCAAGGTGGGACTTGTTTGTTTTCTCCAGAATAATGTGTTTCTGTAGTTAAATCCCTCTATTGATGTTCAGAACCTGAAACACTCATTAAAAACCAAGTTTTCTTCGCTACCGAAGTATTAGCGTTAGGTAAAACTAGAAAACAATCAAATCCAGGAGAAAACCATCAATAAAAGCCATCAAAAATGTGTCTAATCTCACAGCTATCGACTCCCCCAAGCTTAGATGTTGCTCGCCCTCGAGTGACAAGGAAATAAGGAAGAATAGCAAAGATTCGAGACCGAAAATAAAGGAACTCACAAGTTTGAATTGGTGGGAAATTCTTTTCTTCACAATCCCTGCAATCTTAAATATGATCATACAAGTATTCACAAGATTGCACTGAGTCCACTTCCTAACCACATATATCTTGTTAGCAAATAAATCATATGACCAAGCAAGTGTTGAAAGTTTACCTAGGAAGGTGAGACAAATTCTTTTGATGTCTCTCTTTATTGAGAGATCAAAACTTTTTGTTCTTGTTCATTTAACCAATTAAGAGTACTCAAGTTGGCATCAAAACATTTAATTTAAGAACAACTCATCTACTCCCATGTCAAAATTTCAAGGTTCTCAAAGCACCTTTTTCTTTATTTCAAAAACTTCAGCTCTTTCATAGAGAAATCATGCCACTATTTTTAACATGTTAATTGGGGCTATGATGTGCACTCGTCACCGTGCCAATAAATGATGTTGAGCAATAATGGGCCAAAGGAGTACTACAACTTCACTTGGAACATGAAACCATGAGGAGAATAAAAAATTTACACGTCATAGCATTGCTGCTACAGACGTTTACATAACTCAATAGCCGAAATCAAGTGGTTTCCCACATTTAGGTCATTCGTTGGCCAGCGAAGTTAATAGTTCCCCTTGGAGCACGACAGAGTTGTAATGGCATGCGTAAAGCAATATCTTACGGTAATTATTAGAAAACATAGTGGCATAATTTCTACTACTTTGAAGCATCCATTTAATCAAACAATTTGAATCAAGGGTACTATCGAATCTATTTATATTAAGCTCAAATGGGATGGAGTAGTTCTAAAATAAAATTCTTTGCTATAAGCATGGACTCAAGTCATCTTTTAGATGGTTTTTCTTGTTGTAAAAATGTAGGAAGTATTTTTAACCAAGTTCATTGATCAATTTTTCAAAGCTAAAAAGGAGATACTAGCAAAGGGACAGAATTTGTAGGATAACAAGCTAAGTGGGGAGTGACTCCAGTGCAAGTGAGTAAATAATTGTAGGATCAATTTAAGGTTGCAAAGAGTTTGATGAGAGGAATGTGATACCTCCTCTTGCTTGCTTCATTCCCACATTTGAGTCGAACCTCTCCTACATTTCCATATTGCCAAATCACCTGAAATTAAGCAATCTCAGAGAGAAACAAAGAAACGAATTTGAAAATAAAATTACAACTAATTTTTTTGTATTTTCAGTTTAGAGATGCAAAGCTAGAAATAAACATGCACATCTTGAAGAGCGTGGTCGATCTCCCCAACGCACTGGTTGAGTTGCTGGAACTCCTGGTAGGAGACGTAGCCGTATCCATGTTGTGGCCGGTTAGGCCACCGGTCCCATGCTCCTCATTACTGTTGTTGCTGTCCCTCCCAAGCAGGGTTGTGTACCTTCTCTTCCTCTTGCTCCTGCTCCTCATCATCCTGCTGCCCCTCATCTTCATCCTCCTCAGGCTGGTGCTCGGCCAAGATTATAACACCCTCGAATCGGCCCTATGCAAGTTTTAGCCCTTTCCGCCAAATCCGTATAGAAACGATTCAAGGACGCCCACCAGGCACTTTCGTGCGGGTGGAAAATGAAGTAATACCATTACACAATAGTCCTCGATGGGACCCACAGAACAGATATATATACAACAGCGACTCAACGAGTCAAGAATACAGATATACAATACGAAGATCCAAATCACCTTGAAAACGATACCGCGTCCGAGTAAGGACAAGATGCAAATGGGGCTAAGAGCCCTGAAGAATAACCAATGGCGTCCATAACCCTGCCCAGGCCAAGCCGGAAGGGTAACCCTGCTAATGACGTCGAACTCACACCTGCTAAAACAAAAGGGGTGCCGACAAAGGGCAAAGGAAAAAGAGGAGCGTCAGTACCGAGGCTAGTACACGGCGAGGCTAGAATTCGGCGGTAGCGCAGCATGCACTAAACAACCTATAGAGACTCGATTAACTGTCGTCTATTAGAGAGAGATAAGAACGACCTATTCGGAACCAACCTTATACGAACACCAATCATACCCATCTTGGTATTCCCCCTCGAGACCAAACAAGGAAGTCAAACCGAGGAACTCACACAGTTGGCAATTTTATTCATTCCATTATAGTTGAAGCACTTACTAGTCAGATATAGATAGCGTGAGTCATCCTGATAGCATAAGTAGTGGGCAGTTTTAGTTAACCATTCCGTTATAGTTGGAACATTTACTAGTCAGATATAATTATCCTGAGGAATCCCAAAACCCAACAGTTGTTCGCACTTTTATCACATTCCATTGGAGTTGCAATACTTACTAGGCAGGTATAGTATGACACAGATCACCACAGATCCACCAGTTGTTGGCATTTTTATTATCCATTCCATTGTAGTGAAGCTGATTACTAGTCACATATTAAGTCAAATTTATAGCACTACTTTAGTTATGCTTGTCTATGATCGAGATACTGTGCTCCAAGTCGTCCATAACCGCGGACACGGCTTTCAGACAGATTACCCTGCAGGGGTGCACAAATAGCAACACACACACGATCAACCTCGGAAAAACCAAATCAAAACCCAACGAGGCTTTCATGACAAAGCAATCACAGGATTCATAAAACATTTCAGGGGGCCACCCCACTAAGCTACCCGCGACTAAGTTGGCCGGCTCCGAGATGGACCCAGGGTTTGTGTGGACGGCGGTAAACGATTGGGAACCCGAAAGTGTGACTGGGCTTGTCGATACAACGAAAACGTGTCACGATCCAAAATAGTACAGGTGCTCCACGCACAATCTTAAATAAAGCAGTAAAGCATGGCACAAGTACAAGATAGTAATAAAACCCCAAACTAGTTTGTGGCCCCAAAAAATAAGAAATGAATCAAGCTCTGGCTAAGGGGGATTCATAGACTCTCCCAGATGTGGATAGTGCGAATAGTCAAGGAACAGGTATCAAGTACTCGGGGCCTACAGGACACAAGTGGACATGAAAAACCAAATAGCATATATTGCCCACTGGTGCCTCTTTCATTAGTTATCCCGACAATTTTAATAGTTGTATTTAAAGTCATGATCATCTCCACCATAAACATCTACCAGCATTCCAACAACTGTGGTACTTGACAACACGAGATCGCACCTGAGCAAGCAACTACGACTCGCAAGGCCAGCTATCTACCAAACACAGGTAATAGGAGGTGTCCAAGTCAATATAGAGGCTGCACGGGATATAACAGGTGTTCGAAAACTAAAGCATCGCGACACGGATAGCAATAGGTCAATAGGAGGAAATAAAGACTATAAATGCAAAATAGGTAGAAAGAGGGAGATTGATCGCCTGGGAAACAGAGCCGAAGGTACATTTCCGGAGAACTTGTCGATACTCGCATCAACTCATCGGCCTAATCTGCGAAGAACCAAACACTAAAAGAAACACCGGATGCAATATTTAATATTACGGCAGAAGATCTGGCATGATTATGATATGATGCAGATGCGGCTCAATTAGGCAGTATTAAGCGGAACTCAGGTCCCAACAATTAATTAGATGGTTCATGTTGTTTAGCTACCCCGCAAATTAAATGTTGTATTAACAAGACAAAACATGGCATCGGTTCCTCTACCCAAATTTAAATGGAGGCGATATAAGACTAGATTTGGCCGCATATGGTCTCCATATTTAATTATGAGGTGAATCGACTATACTACCCGGACCCGCAAAATATGTATGCAAGCATGTACAATTGATATGCAACAATTCATATATATATATGTCAATTTATAAAATAGGGCTCGGATAAAGGGGCACACATCGGGGCGAAGATCTTGGTGTTCACCAGGGGTCGATGGGGTTCGGTCTTGGCGGGATCGGTCTTCGAATCGGGGCTTCGAGGTTTCAGCGTCTCCAGAATCTTCGGGCCTCAGCGATCAGATCCTTGAAGGGGTCATGGCGTTCACTCTTGAAGTCCATCGGATTCATCTCCAAGCATCGGTCTTGCCGGTGCACGGCTTGGGGTACTCGGGAAGCCGGAGCAGGGCGGGTTCATCTCCTCGAAGATCTTGTAGGTCCTGTTCCGCAACATGGCAACATGTACAAGTGCCTGTCTAACCGAGGTGCTCGCAGGGGCACATCAGTACGCGAGTCACACAAACACTAGTGGCACAAACGTCCTGCACGAGACAAGGGAGGAGCTATTGTAACACCCTCGAATCGGACCTATGCAAGTTTTAGCCCTTTCCGCCAAACCCGCATAGAAACGATTCAAGGATGCCCACTAGGAACTTTCGTGCGGGTGGAAAACGAAGTAATACCATTACACAACAGTCCTCGATGGGACCCAAAGAACAGATATATATATATACCACAACGACTCAATGAGTCAAGAATACATATATACAATACAAAGATCCAAATCACCTTTAAAACGTTACAGCATCCGAGTACGGACAAGATGCAAATGGGGCTAAGAGCCCTAAAGAATAACCAATGGCGTCCATAACCCTGCCCAGGCCAAGCCGGAAGGGTAACCCTGCTAAGGACGCCAAACTTAAACCTGCTAAAACAAAAGGGGTGCCGACAAAGGGCAAAGGAAAAAGAGGAGCGTCAGTACCGAGGCTAGAATTCGGCGGCTCTCGCCTACATAGGTATGGTGGACTGAAGCGGCAACGCATCATGCACTAAACAACCTATAGAGACTCGATTCAACTATCGGTTATTAGAGAGGGATAAGAACGACCTATTCGAGACCAACCTGATACTAACACCAATCATACCCATCCTGGCATTTCCCCCTCGAGACCAAACGAGGAAGTCAAGCCGAGGAACTCACACCGTTGGCAGTTTTATTCATTCCGTTATAGTTGAAGCACTTACTAGTCAGATATGGATAGCATGAGTCATCCTGATAGCATAAGTAGTGGGCAGTTTTAGTTGACCATTTCGTTATAGTTGGAACATTTACTAGTCAGATATAATTGTCCTGAGGAATCCCAAAACCCAGCAGTTGTTGGCACTTTTATCACATTCCATTGGAGTTGCAATACTTACTAGGCAGGTATAGTATGACACAGATCACCACAGATCCACGAGTTGTGGTATTTTTATTATCCATTCCATTGTAGTGAAGCTGATTACTAGTCACATATTAAGTCAAATTTATAGCACTACTTTAGTTATGCTTGTCTATGATCAAGATACTGT
The DNA here is from genome assembly GCA_910589775.1 of Avena eriantha. NCBI lineage: Eukaryota > Viridiplantae > Streptophyta > Magnoliopsida > Poales > Poaceae > Avena > Avena eriantha. Next base: position 224,238,940 of record OU342746.1, on the reverse strand, counting down.
GCTCCAAGTCGTCCATAACCGCGGACACGGCTTTCAGATAGATTTACCCTGCAGGGGTGCACAAATAGCAACACACACACGATCAACCTCGGAAAAACCAAATCAAAACCCAACGAGGCTTTCACGACAAAGCAATCATAGGGTTCATAAAATATTTTAGGGGGCCACCCTACTAACCTACCCGCAACGAAGTTGGCCAGCTCCGAGACGGACCCAGAATTTGTGACAATGGTTGTAAACGACTGGGAACCCGAAAGTGTGACTGGGCTTGTCGATACCACGAAAACATTCCACGTTCCAAAACAGTACAGGTGCTCCCCGCACAATCGTAAATAAAGCAGTAAGCATGGCATAAGTACATGATAGTAATAAAGCCCCAAACTACTTTGTGGCCCAAGAAATAAGAAATGAATCAAGCTCTGGCTAAGGGGGATTCATAGAGTCTCCCGGATGTGGATAGTGCGAATAATCAAGGAACATGTATCAAGTACTCGGGGCCTACGGGACACAAGTGGACATGAAAAACCAAATAGCATATATTGCCCACCGGTGCCTCTTTCATTAGCTATCCCAGCAATTTAATAGTTGTATTTAAAGTCATGATCCTTTCCACCGTAAAGCATCTCCACCATTTGTCATGTGCCAACTTGTCGTCAACGGTGGAACGACAACGACGTGAATCAACACATAAGCAAGCAACTACGACTCGCAAGGCCGACTATCTATCAAACAACAGGCAATAGGATGTGTCCATGGCAATATAAAGGTTGCACGGAATATATCTGGTACAGAACACTAAAGCATCGTGACACGGATAGCAATAGATCAACAGGAGGAAATAAAGACTATAAATGCAAAATAGGTAGAAAGGGGGAGAATGCTCGCCTGGGAAACACTGCCGAAGATACATTATCCGAAGGACTTGCCGATACTCGCATCAACTCATCAGCCTAATCCGCGAAGAAGCAAAGCACTAAAAGAAACACCGGATGCAATATTTTAATACTGCGGCAGAAGATCCGGCATGATGCATGTATGATGTATGACATGGCAAAGGTGCGATGCAACTAGGCACTATTAAGCGGACCGAGGTCCCGACAATTGATTAGAAGGTTCAAGTTATTTAGCTACCCTGCAATTTAAATGTTGTCTTATCAAGGCAAAGCATGGTATCGGTTCGCTACAGAAATTTAAATGAAGTCCGGAATAAGACTAGAATAGCCCGCATATAGACTCCATATTTAATTTAGGTGAATCGACTATTTAACCCAACCCACCAGATGACATGTATGAAAGCATGATGATTTAAAGATGCGACAGGTATATGTCATATTATAAAAATAGAGGCTTAGGATCACACATCTGGGTTCGGAAGATCTTGGGTTCCGAGGGTTCGAGGTTCGGTCTCAGGGTTCGACGGGATCGTTCTCGGACAACGGAAGGAGAGCTTGGCGTTCCGGGAAGAAGGACTTGGTTTGGCGTCAGGGGCGCATCGAATTTGCCCTGGTCGGTGTCGATCTTGTCGTCGCGAAGATCTTGTCGGGTCCGCGTATCGGTCGGTCTTGGCCTTCGGGATGAAGAACTTGGCGTCCGGGAAGGAGTAATTGGCGTGTCGAGGGTTCGATGTTCGGATCCGAGTAGAAGGTCTTGGTTAGATTGTCGGTGTAGCTCTTGTCAACATGTACAGGATGGCGGCTTCGAGAAGATCTTGTCATTTCGTGTTGGCGATCTTGGGATCCGAAAACGGAGGAAGCAATCTTCGGATGGTGCGGGTTCTCGGGCATCAGACGGTCTCGGTGCCGGTAGATCTTGGTGTCAAAGCTTCTTAGCATCAGGGCACATAAAGTTCATCTTTTTTCGCCAGACTGGAAGTAGTCGAGGTAGTCGTTCAAGCATCACCGATATCGTTGACCAAACTTGGTACTTGTCCACATCGGGGTCTTGATCAACAACACAAGCATCCACACACCACCATGTGTCGAACACTTCACCTCAGACCAGCATATCACTTGGCCGAGCCTTGGTTCGCAGGGGTCGGACTTGAGCAACACTTTCTCCTGCCGGGTCGAAGAGGAGGCGAGACTGGTCGTGGACGGCGCGGCGCACTTGCAGCCGCCGACGCTTGCTGTCGAGGTGTAGCTCGGGAGGACGGTAGGAGAGGCGTGCTCGCGCGGAGATGGGGTCTCGCGCGGCTGGAGCTCGGCGTCGAGGACGGGGCGCCGAGGATTGAGAGCGGTGGAGCTCCTAGGCGCCAGCGATGGAGGACATAGCGACCGGGTCGTCGGGGACGAGCGACGCTGGGGATGATTACCAATGTCGGGGCGGAACAACGGTGTTCGCGCGGTGGGGGAGGAGATCGACCAGGGGCTCGTGCTCGAGGCAGAGGGAGGCGAGCGGAGGGCCTCCGGCGGCGGGGCATCAGGAGGGCGGCCGGCGCGAGGGAGAAGGATGAGGCGGGGGACGCGGCGAGGTCCTGGTCGCACAGAGGGGCGGGCGGTGGGGATGGGATCATGGGACGCGTCGGTGGGAGCAAGGTGGGGCCGGGGTATGACGAGGTGGGGTACCCGAGGTGGTCAGGGAGGCCAGGTGGTGGGAAGGTTGATGTGGGGGTGGGTGGTCTGGTAGAGAAGGGGATGGTGGGAGCTGGCGACGTGGCGAGCGGTGATAGGACAGAGTGAGGTGGCGAGCAGCCCAGGTGGCGCCGGGGTGGGAGTTTTGGGCAGGTGATGGGTGTGTGGTGTGTGTGCGTGTGTGTGTGTGTGTGTGGCGGCGGCAGGGGGTATTGGAGAGGGGATCTGGGGTAGGTGGGGATTAGGGTTTGGGGTGGCCTGGCTAGCTGGCCCTCGGGCATGGCCGGCTGGGTTGCCCGAAAAAAAACTTAAACTTTATTTTATTTTTAAAACAGACTTTTGTAATTTGTTTTTAGGCAAATAAAATATCCAGGAAGACCTGGTTTTATAATTTGAAATAAAACGAGGCTAATTAGAAAACAAAATAGGGATTTTGCAAAGATACTTTTATGATCAAACATGCATGAGGATGTCATGATGATGCACAAAGCACATACTCCAAGCGATTTTCTAGTAGTGGTTTTAGCGGGGTGCTACAGCTATGCAGCCATCTGCGCACGCGCATGGGGTGGAGACAACATCTGCAGGGGCGGTGGCGACCAAGGCATGATGAAGGAGCTCGGTTCCGGGGACAGGGGAACACGGTGGATGGCGAGCTTGGTGGCCGAGACGCGTGTAGAAGGGCCTTGCGAGGATGCACTGGCCGGATCGACGAAGAGCTTGTCGACGCGGGGGAGTGGTTCCGCAGCGAAGGAGGGGCCCACGCGGCCGGAGGTGGAGACCGGAGAGGAGGGAGGAGGCACCAATCTGAGGAGGTTCTTCTCCGATAGGGCGCGGGTTCACGGCGGCCGGAGGCGAGCACGAGGTGCTGCGGGACTTGGCAGTGCGGGGGTGCAGAGGGACGAGGGCGAGGACGGGGCTCGCTGGTGACGGCGGCGGCGCGATGCGACCGGGACAAGGCGGAGCTTGGGGAGGCGAGGCGCACCGGCGAGGTCGGGCTTCGGGGTGGCCTCAGACAGAGGCCGACGACGTAGGGGACCTCACAGGGTGGAAGGAAGGGCGGCCGGCAATGGAAGCCTCGCTAGGGAGCGGAGAGGGCTTGGCGGCGCTTCTCACGGAGCAGAGGCGGACTGACGGGCGCTGGGGCTTGCGGCGAGGAGAGGGACAACGCGACAAGGAGATAGAGGACGAGGCGAGCGGGAGAGGCATGCGGGGATCTAGGCGAGCGGGGGTAGGTAGGGTGGGGATCGAGGTTGAGGGCGCGTCTGTCGCGATGGTCGGAGGGTGGGCCCGCGCTCGGGATCAGGACGAGGCGGGTGTGCGCGTTGCATGTTTGTGTGCTGTGCGATGTGGGGTGGACCGGGTCAGACGACCACGTGCAGGCGGGCGCGTTATGTGGGTCGGGGTAGCGGTAGGTGGGGATGTGAGGAGCGGTCCAGGTGGTGGGATCGACGCAGGGTGCATGCGGTGGGCGGTGGCAACGAGGCCAGGTGGCCAGGCGAGAGCGGGAGCGGTGTGCGGCAGGCGGGAAAAGAAAAAGAGGTGGGGCCTGGCGGGGTGAGGTGGCAGGCTAGGAGTGGCCGGGGTGAGGTGGCGATGGGGTGGGAGGAGTTTGGCTGTGCGTGGTTGGTGGCTGCTGGGCGGGAGTGTGGGCAGGTGGTGGCTGGTCGGTGGGATGAGAGGGAGCAGATGTGTGTTGTGTGACGTGCGTGTGTGGGTGCGAGTTGGGTTAGGGGTAGGTTAGCTGGTAGGATTAGGGTTGGGTTTAGACAGATGGGGGTTAGGTTGGGTAGATTAGATTTAGGGTTTGGAGGTGGCCGGCCGGGCTGCCTCCTATAAATAATTTAATTATTTTATTTAGAACAACAAGGCTTTTAAAAGCCGTTTGTAGACGAAACGAAATATTCCGGCCAAGCCCGGGTTTTGTATTTGAATAAAGACGGGGCTTATTTAGAAAAACAAAAATAGGTTTTTCAAAAATAGTTTTTAAACAAACCATGCATGATGATGACGATGCTCAAATGCAATGTGGCATGATGACATGAGCATGCGGTCATGATGATGCAATGCACAAAAACACAGCGATTTCCTAGTAGTGGTTTTAGCGGGATGCCACAAAGATCGCCATCACTTGGTCCTTGGTGAGGATCCAAGTGTTCTTGTCCACAATTGAGAAGGCCTGGGGGAGGGCAACTGAACCTTCTCACCCTGTACATCATCAAGATAACTGAATTGATATGCTCGGAGCCTCCGGTTAGCATGGTAAACACCAAGGAAGCCACAAGCATTCAAATGTTTGATGTCCATAAGTTTGGAGTCGTCAACAAGTTCCATGACAGGTAGTACAACGTTCAATGCGTAGGCAAGGTGGGTTACCAGTCCACCAATGCGAATATCACCTTTGATCTTGTTGCTTTGGTGGCGGAAGTGCTGGATGAGTAGATCTGCAGGACTGGGGCTCTACGGTGAGGTAGGGAAGAGAGCCTTGGTGATCATTGCCATGTTCGCATTAGCCATGGAGCCTGTGTCACCTCTCCCCAATAGTGTGTTGGCAAGGAACAGAGCGTAGTAGCGGATGGTTGGGTTCTGGATGGTGGAAATCTTCTTCTGATAAAAGTTCCTGCCACCATTAACATAAATAACCTCCCAAGTCGTTCCACTTGTAATGCTATAGAGGTTAGTAACATTGGGCTCCTGATGACCCACAACTATAGGGGGTGTATCGCAGTATTTTCGAGGGAAGTGAAACCCAATTTATTGATTCGACACAAGGGGAGCCAAAGAATATTTATCAGCCTTAACAACTGAGTTGTCAATTCAGCTGCACCTGAAAACAATCTTGCTCACAGCAGTTTATCAGTAGCAACAGTTTTGTAGTAGGAGCAGCAAAGTAACAGCAGTAGCAAAGCAAAGACAGTAGGAACAAAAGCAGTAAACAGTGGGATTCGAGTGTGGTAGGTATAGGGATGGATGGACAGGCGTTGCATGGACAAGACAATTCAAATAGCAATTAGAACATCGGGCAATTACAGATAAATAAGATAAAGCATCCAAGTACTAGACAATCCTAGGCATGTGTTCCATATATAGTCATACGTGCTCGCAATGAGAACTTGCACAACATCTTTTGTCCTGCCAGCCCGTTTGCAGCGGGGCCTCTAGGGAACTAGGGTTATCCCTTTCGGTTATCAAAGCCTTTCCCTTTCGGTTATCCCGATTTCTGTCACTTTGGGGCCATTGGTTTCGGACAACAACGTGTGTATACAACTTGTAGATAAGACCATAAACAATAGTATCATAATGATCAATAACATGTTCAGATTTGAAATCATGGCACTCGGGCCCTACTGACAAGCATTAAGCACAACAAGTCGCAACAAAGTCATAAAGCACTAATAAAAGATACTAGGCACCATGTCCTAACAATCTGATGCCATTACATGAACGATCTCATCCAATCCCTACCATCCCCATAGCCTACAGCGGGGGATTACTCACTCATAGATGGGGGAAACATGGATGGTCGATGGAGAAGCGATGGTGATGATGATGGCAATGATCTCCTCCAATTCCCTGTCCCGGCAGGGTGCCAGAACGGAGTTTCTGGTGCTGTTTCGTGGAATCTGGTGGTGGCGGCGGAGCGGAACTCCTTCTGGAAAAACGTCGAAACTCTCGAAGTTTTTAGGTCAGAAGGCTCCTTATAGGCGAAGAGAGAGGCTGAGGGGGTGCCTGGGGGGCCCACACCACCCCCTGGCGCGGCCTGGTCTGGCCCGCGCCACCAGGTGGTGTGGCCACCCCCTGACTCTTCTCCGTCTCGTATTCTGGCTCCTAGAGTCTTCGGATGAAATAGGATTTTTCGCATATTTTCCGGGATTTTTCCTGATAGTTGATTTTCTGCACAAAAAGTAGACACCAAGGCAATTCTGCTGAAAACAGCGTCAGTTCGCATTAGTTGCATCCAAATCACACAAGTTTAGAGGAGAAATAATAGCAAAAGTGTTCGGGAAAGTAGATACGTTTTGGACTTGTTCGAACGAAATAGGTTACCGATTTTGTTCATCGTGATGCACTGAAAAATTTCACCATAAAACCTTAGGCATATAGTTTCTACATGATATATGAACGAGCATAAATAGACGGGGGCACCAACCCCAACTCTTGCTCGATATTTCTACATGGAAAAATTCAATCCTAACGTGAGAAATTAATAGGAAAAACAAAATAAGCTTGAGTTCATCCACTAGATCTATGTGAGAATTTCAACCATGGAAATATGAAAATAAAGCATGGATAGGAAGACAAACATACCAATCTATTAATTCCCCCACTCAAATGAACGACATCCGCGAAGAATCAAGAGTTCTAGGTGGATTTTGAATGGTTTGGAGAGAGAATATGAGAGAAATAATGAGGAGAGGAGGAATACCTAGCCGCTCTGGTGCGATTAAGTGGTCGCGCCGACCTATACGACCAGAACTATACATGCGGGTGATGTTGCTCCGCCCGTATAGTTGCGGCGCCGCATCCAACTAGGGTTTATTTACATAGAAAACACCTATACGGACACAACTATACAGCCAGATCACAGTGATCCTACCGTACAGTTGGTCATTAAACCATCTGCCTCTCGAGATAAATTTCTAAAACTGGCATCGATATCTATACAACTGGAGCTATACGGCCGGAATTTTTATTCCCGTCGTATAGTTGGTCGTTAAACTCTCAGTACCTTTCAGAAAATATTGTCCGGAGGCATCAATGTCTATACGACCGGAGCTATACAGCTGGAATTTTTATTCCCGCCATATAGTTGGTCGTTAAACTTTCTGTGTCTCCGTAGAAAATTTGTTGATGTCAAGGATAACTATACGACCGGAATTTTTATTCCCGTCGTATAGTTGGTCGTTAAACCATCAGTAAACATCAAAAAAAATCTATTTCTTTGAGGATACCTTCTTATCCCTTAACTTAGCGAAATACCTAGTTTTTAACAGTAACATGACAGTAAAATCTGTTGACCAACATTAGCATATTAAAAGAAAAAATTTAGCTTCTGTAAATAAAAAACTCAAACTTTTATTCTTATTATTATTCTCTACTTATTCAATTGACGTTTCTACTACTTTTTTACAGCTGCATCTTCATGGGCACGCTTTCACAAGAATGTATGTGAAAAAGTGGTAGGAATGCGATGAACTTCTTATTTTCTAATCTATTTAATTGACGAAAATGGATTGACTCCCATTAAGCATTTATTAAGGATGGTTGAATAACTCAACCTCTTCCCTCTTCTCGAATTCTTAACTTTGGTTGCCCCTTATCAATGGAACTTACCACATGAACTCGTTTTGCCGGTGGAACATATCTTTCTCCTGCTTCTAGCTTCTTTGGAAAATACCAGATGATTTCAGCATCATAAATATTGGAGATTATCTTCCCTTCTACACAATCTACTGATGCACCTGCAGTACTGAGGAAGGGTCTTCCAAGTATTATAGATAATCTTTCATCTTCTAGCATTTCAAGAATAATAAAATCAGTGGGAATAACATGCTCATCTATCATAAGTAAGACATCCTCAATCATACCAACAGGTTGTTTAGTGGACTTGTCAGCCATATGTAAAGTGATAGTAGTAGGAGAATACTCCCCTAATCCTAACCTTTTATAGATGGAGTGTGGAATTACACTAACTCCTGCCCCTAGATCACATAAGGCGTTGTGAATATCTGTTTTACCTATTGACCATGAAATAGTTGGTATTCCAGGATCTCCAGACTTAGACAATAACTTCCCATTAGCAGGATAGCTAGTTACCATGGCAACAGTTTCAGTTATTTCTTTCTTAAGAATATCATGAAGGAATTTACCATAAGTAGGAACTTTGAGATCATCCGCAAATGGAATTTCCAGACGAAGGTCACTAAGTGCCTTTGTTTAAGAATTATAAATTACCTCATCCGGTGCTTTCTTTTTTCGATATGGATAAGGAAGCTTTTTATCACCTGACTTACCCTTGTCTTTTACCTTTTAGGGGGGGGTCAGGCTCTTTTGTTGCTTTCTTTTGTTGTTGATTATTGCTTTTCTTCTTTTCTACTACAACAACTTCATCTTCCTTGCTTATTTCTTTATCTTCTCTTGGATCAACCATCTCTGCATCAGAGTCATAATGATCATCCTATGCGTCATTTTGGTCCTCTTTGGTTTGCTCTTGCGTCTCAGTTTCATCTTGAGGATCCACTAACGTATCATCTTCTTGGCTTGCTTCGAGCAAGGCTTTTTCCTGTGCTCTTTTTCAGCTTTGTATTCTGGTGGTTCTAAGGATCCTGTAACAACTGCACCCCTTCTTGTGACAACATTAGTAGAAAAGGATTATCTTTATCATCACGAAGAAAAATTTGATAACCAGATGCTATTTGTTCACATTGGGTTTCAATCATACTAAGATACTTATGAAATAATTTTATTTCTTGACCTATCTCATCATAATTTTCCGTGAGTTCTGTCAAAATCTTTTTGTGTTTTTGGAAATGCTTATGCAAGTTATTATGAGATTTTACTTGTCGATGTTTTAATTCTTGAAAAACTTTTTGAGTTTCATCTTCTTGAGCTAAAACTTGGAAAAAATCTTCTTTGTTTTCCTTAGCGAGTTCAGAAGGTATACCTTTTATTTCATAGTCTTACGTACCTCTGGCATAAGATCAGGAGTTATCCTAAGTATCCCTTTTTCCGGCTTAGTGCCAAAATCATGATTATATAAAGAATCATTCTTAGCCCTAGTAGACATTAATTCCAAACATTCTTTAATAGTTAAAGTATTTATTGATCCTCCTCTGAGAAATCAAGTAACTCTCTACATTGAGTATTGAGACCATGGTAAAATAAATGGCAAATTGTTAGTTCAAAATAGCCATGATTAGGAATACTATTGATCATTCTAAATAATCTTTCCCAGGCTTGTGGGTAGTTTTCTCCCACTTTCTGACTAAAGTTTTCTATGTTCTTTCTTAATTCAGTTACCTTTTTAAAAGGAAGAAACCTGTTTATGAATTTAGTAATGCAGTTTTCCCAACATTTAATGTAATGGCGAGGGAGAGAATATAACCAGTCTAGAGCTTTACCTTTAAGAGACCATCGAAATAATTTAAGTCGAGAGAAGTCTCTTGGCAAACCTTTTGGTCCAAGCGATCCTATCACATCATCAAACTCTCAATATGTCTTCCTGGGTCTTCATCTTCCCTTCCACTCAAAGCTTTTTCCTGTAAGGTTTTAATAATTCCACCATCAAATTGATATTCTCTAACTCCATGATTAGGGGACTCTATAGGTTGTTTAAGAAATTCAGAACTTGGAGCACTATATTCCCTGAGAGTTTTCTCAGGTTTCATAGGAGTTGTCTTGTAAATAGACATGATTTCCATAATATCACCCAGGTTTTCAACTTCAACTTTATTTGATCTTAAAAGTTTTTCAATAATTTCTTCGTGACTCTGAGCAGGCATGCGCTCAATATAATCCGGCAGGTAGGTCCTACCAGAGCGTGTAGACCCTTTGTCTCCTAAGGAGAACATTTTGTAGTAGCAACACCTGAAATGTCAAAAGACAAACACTTAGCGCTTAGCTCCCCGACAACAGTGCCAGAAAATAGCTTGATGTCTGCAAGAGCACATATCGTTTGTAGCTAGTTTCGAAGTTCAGATATCGATCCCATAGGGAGCCCAAAGGTAAGTGTTTATTGATGAAGTCTCTGTCACACCCGAAGTTGTCACAGATCTTCGAGTGAATTGACTGCAAGTGTTGAAATAAGAATGGGGTTTTGATTAAATGCAATAAATTTAAATAGAACTAAAATGTGAACTTCAGAAATATAAAGCATAAAAGTAAAGAACGGCTTTGCTTGTTTGTTGTTTTCTGCAAATGGTGACGGGGAGATTCAGTTCATGGTGATAGTGACTGTGCTAGGTGGACGAGTGGTGAGTGTAACAATTATAATCTTATAGATATATGTGTAGGCGAGAAACCCATAATTAGTCGGAACTCCTCTTGGTAGATTTCATCCCAACTTCAATAATCCTACTAGCCTGCTACCAAAACCATGGTCAGACACTAGATGATTAAGACCCTTCAGGTTGCTTGGCGATTAAGCTCATTGGATTGGACTAATGCAATAATCACAGTGGTTACTCGTTATACTCGAGTCAACTAGCTTTCCACTGATATCCCCGTGTCACCCGAGGGTCGCCAGTCCACTGGCAAATAAGATCTTATCTATGTAGAACAAAGTATCATGTTGTCTAGGCCCTTAATTGGACAACAAGCATTAGGTATCCCACAGATAGTCAAGCACACATATTATAGTAATTAGAATCAATCGCAAACTAACGGAAAATATATGAAGGCACATCACATCTCACTGATCCCCTACATCTCCCATGCCCAAGGGAATTACTCACACATGAGAGAAGAATGGATCATCAATATAATTGAATAAAGGAAATTCGTCTTGGTATTACCGTGGAGATCCACAATAAGGAATAGAGAAATATCCAACACAATTCAAGATAGGAAGAAACAATCTCAAACCCTAGTCCTGCAAGGTGGAGATCCCTCTCTCTCTCAAGTACAAGTAGTGGCTATGGAGGTGTATTGGCTAGGAGGTCGAAGATCATGGAGCGAGATGAAGAATGTCTTCTCCATCTTCTCCGGATCTCTTCTTTCTCCCTTCTGGATGGTGTGGCGGCTGCTGTGTTGTGTTTTCGACTTTGGTCCCTTCACGGAAATTGTCCCTTTTGACAAGACAGAGGCGACGGCAACTACACGACAGGAACTATACCGTCGGAAAAATATTCCCGCCGTATAGTTGCTCGTTAAAGCTTCTGTGAGCTCCCCTCGCGAGCTTCCAAGGAGGGACTTGCTTGTTTTCTCCAGAATATTGTATTTCTCTAGTTAAATCCCTCTGTTGATGTTCAGAACCTGAAACACACATTAAAAACCAAGTTTTCTTCGCTACCGAAGTATTAGCGTTAGGTAAAACTAGAAACCGATCAAATCCGGGAGAAAACCATCAATAAAAGCCATCAAAAATGTGCCGAATCTCACAGCTATCAGGTATCCTTATACCTAGTTTGATCTTGTTACCAACATACGCTCTTTTCTCGTTCCCGTGATATAACATTATAGTGATCTCATCACTTGCTTGCAAGCTATTTCAATGTGATATCACCGAGAGGGCTCTGAGTATATCTATCCGTCATCGGGATGGGCAAATCCCACTCTTGATATATGAGCCTCTACATAACACCTTCGTAGCACTGAACCCACCTTTATAGTCACCCTGTTACGGTGTGACGTTTGATGTTATCAAGATACACTTCCGGTGTTAGTGATTAACATGATCTCATGGTCTAAGGACTAGGATTACTTCCTATGATGTTATAACAATATAAACACAATGACTTTGATCGTAATGCTATACTTCGGATGAATGTTCATCGCATCATTCCACCAATGTTGTGACCTTGTTATTAACAACATCCAATGTCCATGATCAGGAAACCTTGATCATCTTGTTAATCAACGAGCTAGTTTATAAGAGAGGCATAACTAGGAACCTTCTATTTGTTTATTAAACACACATGTATTAATGTTTCCAATTAATACAATTATAGCATGCAAAATAAACATTTATCATAAACGTGGAATAATATAATAACCACTTTATTATTGCCTCTTGGGCATATTCCCTTCAGCTGCGTCCTCCCCTTGCTCCTGTGGCCGGCCGGCGGTAGAGCAAGACGACTCTGGCCAAAGTGGCACTCGCGGAGGCGGTGGCCAAGAAGAAGAGGAAGAAGGCCGAGGTGGAACTCCCGAAGTCTGCAGCTGCCTCTTCGACATGCAAGGCCTCGACAGCGAACCGTCCCCGAGGCCGGCCACCGCGGGCGGCCGTTGTCAACATCAACGAGTGCGAGGTGTTCGATGGATCATCGGCAAGGTAAAAAATCTTTGTTCTCCTCTCCTCTCATCGGTTCACAATTTGTAGACACACGGTGATGTTGTTTGATGAAATGTAGTGTGGTGGAGACGGAGGTGGCCTACTTCATGATCCAATTGGAGGCTAGCCATGCCACCGGGATGGATGACCTCAACTTTGACGACGATCAAGAGGTTGAGCCCACCACCGAGCAAGGAGAGGTGGAGGAAGAAGAGGTGGAGGAAGTCGAGGTGGAGGAGACACAAGGAATCGCAAAGAAGAGCCGAGCCTCCAACTATAGCGAGAAGGAGGACATCGCATTGTGCTATGCATGGATGAATGTGTCACTCGATGCATCGGTTGGCACCGACCAATCGAAGGAGAAGTTTTGGGCTTGCATCGAGGACTACTACAACAACATCGTGGAGGTGTCGATCACTCGCACACAAGGCTCTCTCGGCCACCGGTGGGGTGCCATTCTTGAGTGTTGCAACCGGTGGTCCTGTTGTGTTGATCAAGTGCAAACCAACCCGCCAAGTGGAGTTCCTGTGACGGAGTTTGGGCTACTCATCCAAGACCTCTACAAGATATGCAACAAGAAGAATGGAGGCAAAGCTTTCACCTTGCACCATTGCTAAAATGAGCTTGTTGGCAATGAAAAGTGGGTGCGGAGGAATTGGGAGACCACTCCAAAAAGGTCTAGGGTGAGCATCTCCATCGATGCCAATGATGAGGAAGACAAAGACCCGCACAAGAGGCCCGAGGGGCAAAAGCTTGCAAAGGAGAGGAAAAGGAGAGGTGCCAAAGTTTTAGGCTACAAAGAAGAACTATGTTCCATGGTTGAGACCAAGAAAGCTTTGGCGGCCGAGAGGAGGGATGAGAAGGCGGCAAGGTGGGCTGAGCTCAAGGCAATGGAGGAGGAGAAGTGAAAGAAGAAGATGGCCGCCGAGGAGAGGAGGGCCCTTGCCGAGGAGAGGAGGGTTGCACTTGAGGAGGAGAGGATAGCAAAAGAGAAGGAGATTGATGAGCGTGCTATCATGTTCATGGATCCAAGCAACATGGATGCTACGGCTAGGAAGTATTGGGAGCTCACTCGAGCAAAGATCCTTCAAAGATCTTTTGGTGGAGATGCTCATGGCCAAGGAGGTGATGGTGGCCGAGGAGGAGGAGATGGTAGTGGTGATGGTCATGGTGAGGATGGTGGTGGCCAAGGAGGAGGAGGTGATGATGATGAGTTCTTCGGAGATGGTCTTTCAGCTCTTTGATGGTGGTCCACAACATATGAGGTAATATGTTGGTGGTATTTTGGATCAAACAAGGTCGATAGCTTCTTTTTGATAACCTTGATCGATATTGGTGGTAGAGTCTACTTCTGAATGAACTCTATGCATGTTTTATTTCGATGTGTTCGATTCGATGAACTATGCCTATGTATGTCGTTTAAGTGGTCTTTTGCTCTTGTGTGGATTTACCGTATGTTTGAATTGTTTGTTTGAACTATATGTAAGATGTTTGAATGCATATGTGCAGTGGTGAAAAAAATGGGACAAAAAAAAGTTTACTCCTCTAAAAATAGTGGATCAGTTCAGCACCGAACTTCTTTAGAGGAGTACATTTACTCCTCTAAAGTTTACTCCTCTAACCGATTGAGGATCGGTTAGAGATGCCCTTAGGCCTTGTCCCTGTCCAGTCGGACAGATTTAGACGACCGGGAAGGGTAAACATGATTAATCAGGTAACTGAGCCCCTTCTAGGCTTCAGTATCTGCAATCGTATAATGCAATTGGCAACTCGGTCTACCCCCATACTCCCAGACATCAAAGGATCACCTGATTTATTCGTACTCCCTCCCATCCAAATTAATGTTCGCAGATTTGTTTAGATTCAGATGTATCTAGCACTAAAACATGACTAGATATATTCGAACCTAGATAAATCTGAAAACATTAATATGGATCGGAGGGAGTAGGAAAACAGTAGCATTGCATTTGAGCCAGCCACCTGATTATTCAGAAATAGACTACTCGGACGCGGCAAATGATCAACCGTCAGAAAAGAGGCATTGCAACGGCATGCTCTTTTCCACCATAAAGTTTATTCAGCATAAACAAACTGATCAGTCGGCGAATCAAAGAGAATAGACCCTTATCCACCATTAATTCCACGCAACCAATCCTGGTTTGTCCTCATTAACTTAGGCAACCAAACTCGAACCACCATTATCGACACTTTGACAAGACATGTTTAGCATCCAATGCACGTTTGAGATTTGACTCAATCTAGAAGTCGCCTAGCTGCACGTCTCAAAACACTTGTCCAGGTCAAAAAATTATTCCACACTATCTGCTGATCCACTCATGCAGTACCAAAAAAGTTGGTCATGTCCTCTGCATTCTTACACACGCAATTGGTGATGTGTATTTTCAGAGAAACCGCATCGTGAGAAGCAACAGATGATGGAATATTATTGCCAGAAACATGCAGGCGACATGATATCTCAGGAGGGAAGTTTACCTGTAAGTTCTAGTATCATCATAGAAATTGTTCTTCAGATTTGATGGGTCAACCCAATACTAAAACAAACCGGACCTGCAAGCCCGTCAGTGCTCACGTCAAGCTGCCTACTCCAACTAACTAAGCAAGTCAGAGAAACTTTTAAAGCATTTAGCAGCTAGAGCTAGTACAGCATTTCAAGTTTAGACGGCTCAAGGCTCTCATGTCTGAAGTTTCAACACGTTTTGGCAACAACCAGGAGAAAGAGAACCCAGGAGACCTGGATTTTGTACAATAAAATCAATATAATAAGTATATGAGCTTATAAGTTTCACTAAAACAAACTGCTTTCAGGGGCTCCTACTACTGCTATACATAGACACACAGCCAACCAAGTGTGGAGAAGAATTCACTTCCAATCACACTGCAGTAGCTACAAATCTCAATAATTACAGCACCCATCTCTGTAACTCAACATCTTCACACACAAAAAAAAACTGTAACAACAAGGCATGCACAAGAGGCCTTCTTCGTCTTATGTACTGTGTTTCTGTTCACTTGGTTCTCCCCTTTTTACCATCTCCACCTTCACATACACTTTCTTTGTAGATATAATTCTGGTATTGCATTGTTACAGGGTAAAGGGATTATGAACATGTATAATCCATGTATATGTGTCGTTTTCCAGTAGAGAACACTAGTTGTTTGCCAGAAATCACCATGACAGAGCCACCATCTCCTGGCACTTGGTTCCCTTTGGCCTCCACGTCGTCCGGGCCTTCACGATGATAGGTCCTGATT
Organism: Avena eriantha; assembly: GCA_910589775.1. NCBI lineage: Eukaryota > Viridiplantae > Streptophyta > Magnoliopsida > Poales > Poaceae > Avena > Avena eriantha. The sequence continues at coordinate 224,223,106 of OU342746.1, read as the reverse complement.
CCAGTCTCAGCAGATGCTCACAGTGCAAGGTTGTTTCTCCAGACTCGTCGGTGCAATCAGTGTACACGGTGGTGTGTGACTCCAGAACATTGTCTCGGCCACACTCTCTCTTGTAATCCAGAACAATGCCCGACAGTTCATGATTCTCCAGAATGGAAATTGGTGCACTCTGAGAGGGGGGAAATATATAGGGTTAAGCTATATATTTTCGGCTAAATGTTAATTTTCCTCATTTATTTTCGGCTATTTAAGAATTGATTCACTACTTGGGGTTGCAGGCCAGTTAACAATTTTTTTATGAAACAGTTATTAACAGATAATTACTCTTGTGTTTCTGTCTTCCTGAATCTAAAATCTACCAAAAAATGATATGATGGTTATCACAGGACACACGGCATATTATCAGTCAGACACATAAACATTATGGTTATGCGTTAGTTCTTTTGTCTAAAAAATGAACGAATGACATACAGACAAGTGACATATAAGAATTCCAGTCAAGATCTTTTACGATAGCGACATAAGTGAGCAAGCTGGTTAGGTAACTAGGTGACCAACCTAAAATAGTTAAATCTATCAGGAAATACATTCCTTGTCCAACTTGTGCAACACAAACAACTTGCACTTATACTTTGAAAGGGAGGAGAGCTAGCGTATAGTATTTGCTTATGTCAAAAATAAACAGGTGCATCTGCTGGTAGTAGCGTAGGCACGTTAGTTTGGGGAATAATTGGCCAAATCTTATCTCATATTTTCCTACAGTAAAGTCTAATCATAGTTAAAATGCATGACTTTGGGCCCCTCAAGTACCTAGAGTTCTAGTGCTTTTCCAATTCTTGAAACAGTTGGCTCCTAGGGTTCTAGTAAGAGAATCACAAAAGCTTCTGAAAGTAAAATTTATGTGTCTCAATGATCAATAAAGATGTACATAAAAGGGAAAATTTGTCTTTTACCTCGAGGATCCAGCCAATATATTTAACATTATTGACATGTTGATTGATGTCAAGGTCAGCCCACCGAGGCTGCATTATGTATGACAAAGGCAAACGATGTAAGAACACTATCCATGTACATGTAGAATAAATTTGCAATCTTGTACGCGCATGCAAAACTTACAGTTAGGCCTGTGCGGACATATTTGGCTGAGGTAACACGTTCATGTTCTTGCAGTTTTGGTAGCTTTCGGCTATCTTCGTCTTCAATAGAAGAGTGCTGAAAAAAGTACGGCTCTATTTCCGTCCGCACTTCGTCAGGAATTCTCGCAAGCTTTCTAGTAAGCTTGTTCATCATAACCCATTTACTGCAGAGTTAACGAAAATCAGAATGCATAGACGACAGAAGCATGTTAAAACCGTGATTCTTTGAACATGTGGAGCAGAACAAAAACAAATCTACCGAGAATTAGCTAATACTAAAAGAGGGTGACATCTCTGAGAGTGATTAAAATTTGAACCTTGTAGCCTTCAGTACTGTATGGCCTGTCATAGAATCGCGTATATGCCAATCCCGACGCATTCCGTTTTTACCATGAGGACCAACCCAAGTATTCACCTCAACAGTGTCACCCCTGCAGAACAACCAAAACAAAATTAAAACAATAGAAGACAAGTAACCCCTTTCAGCTAACAAATTTAAACCTTTTCGTATCTGCCAATAAATGTAACACACAACATTTAAGAGAATCAAAGAAACACTCTCTGCATCAGTTACTGGAAGTCTGCTACCTGCACACACAGTGACAGATTGCAATTGCTGACCTAATAATTATTGACATAAAGCAGAGTGTTATGGAGCATCTCTTTCACATTCATTTGTTAAACGACTCGAAAACTCCCCTTAACTGAACCAACTTTCAAGCTCAAATTATGTGTGGAAGAATAATACACATAATCTGAAAAGCAGCAACCCTGCTTTCAAAGCTCAAATTATGTAAAATAACAAAGAGAAACGAAGTTGGTAGTCTGTGAAACAGTATACCAGGATGGATAACGCTCGACGACGGCCTGCATTTGGCTGACAACCCAGAACAAGTTCCGTTTACTCATCTCCGGTGTCGAACCAAATCCATCTCCTAGCAGCCCAGCGCTCTTCACATGATTGAGTGCAGTTTCCTGCATCAACCAAAACAAGAAAAAAAAAATCCGTCAGTGGTCCAGCACCCAAACAGAACAGCCTTATTCCTGACGGAAAGTTGAGCGGCAGTTCACCTGCAAGTGGTTCATGAGCGTCTCGATGGAGGCCGTCCTGTCGGCCCCGATCTCGTAGGAGCGAATGGAGAAGTTCTGCCTGAACATGAAGCCGTCGTGTATGATCCTGCCGAAGCCGAAGGTGTCGACGAGCATGTCGGGCCGCTTGGGCTTCCAGTCGATGAGCGTCCACTGCTTCTCGGCGGCGAGGAAGATGGTGGTGATGGCCGCGAGGAGCATGCTCCAGTCGGGGAGCTGGTTGTAGAACGTCCTCGGCGCCGCCGCCGCGGAGGAGGACAGGGGCTCGTGCTCCCCGTCCGCCAGCGCCGACTTGCCGCCTCCGTTCACCTTGGGGACGGCGGCGTGGGCGCGCGTCCTGCCGCCGGCCCTCACGGCGTTAGAGGACGACGGGGCCGGCTTCGCGGCGGTGATGCCACGGACGTCCAGGCTGTCCGGACGGTCGCCGAGGCTGCGATTGGGCGCGGGCGGCGCCGGCGGGCCCGGGTAGAAGGCCGAGGCCGCGATGGACCCGGCCATCGGAAGCACGCACGGGCTAGAACCTCAGCCCCGAATCAGATGGCGCGAAAACAATTGATCCCAACCTGAATTTCACACGAGAAAAAACATCAGGGTCAGTAGAAAAAACAGAATTAACAGAAGCGAAACATGTTTTATGTATCCAATCCAAGCAACCAAAGAAAGGCACGGTGCAGAAGTAACAGAGACGCCATGGAAGCCAGCGACAGAAGCTTGCGAGCAGTTGCCAAGGCCCGCAAACCGCACGAAAAGGACACTAGGCCAAGAAAAAAGAAGCGCCAAGCTTAGCGCCCAAATCAAACGAGGCGCGAGCTTCCCTCCCCGGAAGTCCTGAACTCGATATCCGGCGAGGGGGGAAAATCCTAAATTCCCGCGATTCCAGGCATGTTCGAGCTCGGCACATGCTCCCTCGCGCTCCCAGACTGACTGACATGTCCGACCAAGAACCGGCCCCCAATAAAGCCAGGTGATGCATACACTACACGGGGTGAATGAATGCGGCGGGGGCGTGGCGACAAACCTTCCGGGGAGGCGAGAGCGGCGGCTGCTCACGACGCTGCCGTTGGCAGCTGGCGCCGACGCCTAGGACGAGACAGTCTGGGGCGGTGGTTCGCGTTTAGGCGGCTTTGGGTCGAGCTGGGCTGGGTTCCGGTTCGGGAGGGAACGCTGGCTCTTCTCTCCGCTGCCACGGCACAACTTCACAGGGGCGTTGGCCACCGCGCGGATTTTAAAAGAAGAAGAACCAGCTTCCAGGGGCTGCCCGTGTCCGTACCGGATGACCGTTCTGCCCCTGCCTCCCCTGGGACTGGGAGTCTGGAGGACCGGAGAAGAATACAAGACGGTGATGTGATCCTACCTGATTGACGACTCGCGAGTAGGAGTAGTAAACGCTCCCAACTTTCCGAGTACGGTTGGGGCGGGCGCGCGGCAGAAACGTGGGAAATGGGAGCGACCCGGCGAGCGATAGATACTAGCATGTGGCGCCACCAGGACCATTGGATGAAGGAAAATTTGATATGGGATTTTGTATACAGTAGGGATTGTTTTGGAATTTTGAAAGAGCATCTCCACTCAGGCCCTAAAGCCCCTAAAGGGCTATCGGGGTTACTAACGATCGCCTTTTGAAAGAGTGTATAGTAAGAGCATCTCCACTTGGCCCTAAAGCCCTCCTAAAGAGCTATTGGGGATGCTGGCGGCCGAATTCACGCCCAGCCCACCCCCTCCCCCCAAATTTGTTCGTCGGCGTGGCCATTTTTGTTATCCAGCGCCACCAGGCCGAACCCAACCCACGGGAAGCTAGCGGGGGCGCCGGATGCCGCGTTTCTGGTGGAAAGGCGCGGAGAAGCTGGCGCGTGAAACGGCTGGTCGTCACGGGTCACCCCTGTCAGCGTCAGCGGCCGACGCATTCAGTCTGTCATCCTCCTCGCCTGCCGCGCACCAGTAATGGCGCTGCTGCCCGCCGATCGGCCTTTTGCAGGCGAGCAGCCGATGCGTCCCGTCCGCCACACCTCTCCCCTTGCCTGTCATGCCACCACTCGCAGTCAATGGCCGCGCCACCGCCCCCGCATTTAAAACTCTCCTCCTTCCCCGCGGCTCATTCAACCCGTGCCATCCTCGCAGCATCCTCTCCCGTCTTTTCCCAACCACCCAACCGCCAGCCATGGAGAGATACCCCGGAGATGGTGCCGCCGCGAATGGGTTCGGGCGGCGCTCTCTGCACGTCCAAGAGGCACGGGCGTTGTGGGAGGCGGGGTACCCAGCGCCGCCGGACATGCGGTGCTCGCACAACTGGGTCCTCGGCGCCGGTGGCCGGCCCGTCCAGCCGGTCCCCCATGGGCACGCCCCGGCCACGGCCGCCTTGTCCAAGGCGATGGTATATCGCCGCCGGGAATAACCCGCCGCTGACGATGCCTCCTCGGCAGAGGCCACGCTACCCGGACCAGCGGTGGGCACCGCACCATGCCGCCCGCTCTTCCTCGATGACTTCCTCTTCGAGGTCTTCGTCGCCTTCAAGCCGCTACTCCTCGTACTCCACGCCGTCGCCGCGCTTCTCTGTTATCCTCGCACCGATGAAGGACGAGCACGAGGAGGCCCCTCCATGGCAGCAGTCATGCATGTGCCCCGGTTGCGTTGCAATTAGGGACCAGTGCGAGCCATCACCTTCTCGTGGCCGCCTGCGCCTCGCCGCGCCCCAACGCCAGGGGAAGAAGGTGTGGACGCTACCGGAGTACAAGGTGGCCGCACTCCAACTGAAGATCGACGAGGACCCGGAGGAGTTCCCGGGCGAGCGCGCCTCCTTCGAGGTCGTGCCACCAGCGACGGACGCTTTCACCGAAGCTTGGTCCGGAGAGGAGTACCAGCACGAGCAGGCCGAGCGAGTGCACCGTCTCGGCCTGTTCATCGACCTCGAGGGCGACGACGACGGGCCCGGTTGCTCGAGTTGGGGCGGTGATCCGGGCCTAGCACCATGCCACCATGGCCGAAGTAGGAGCCCAACGACGATGACGACTTTACAGTGGTGATGTACCGTCGCATTGGATTGGGTGGCCGGGGCCGGGCCGCCACTAGGTTTTAGAGGGATTTTTTTCAATTTTTGTACAAACATGTTTGAACTGCTTTGATTGACGTATTTTTGTATTTTTAAGAATTTTTAAATGTTTGAAATTTTTGTATGGGGCACGGCTGGGAGACAGCGCCCCTATATCATGAATGAATCCGGCGTCCCCCATATGGCCCAAAATCAGTCCGCGTGGGATACCGTATGGGGGGACGAGTGGAGATGCCCTAATCAATAGGGTACCAAATCATGATTGGAGAATTTACTTTCTTTCGAAGGTGAATATAGGAAGCTAACTTGGAAGGTATTTTGCAAAAAAAAAATACTAACTTGGAAGATACTCTGAATTTATTATTTTCTATTTATTAAGTAAAAAGCTTCCTTTTATTTCAAAATATACAAATCAAATTAAAGAGCGTGTTCTTTTAGCAGACACGATCGATTATATTTCTAATATGTCTCTGTGATGTTTTTCTAAGGTTTAAATATTAGATGTTTCTTTAGGGTTTTGATATGCTCTGGAAAAGCTTAAGATAAAGTTTGACGAAAAAACAAAGTGACACTCTAAGTATATGTGAAACTTCATCGAAACTATGTGTGAAGCCTATGAACTGCTGAGACAACAACAAGAAATTATTAATTTCCAAATACATATCGAACTTATTTCGCATCTAAAGACATCGCGGAGAAAAAATGATTTAGAAAGGATACTAAATGGGACATCTCATTAAAAATATTTGTTCATTTTTTAGTTTGGACAAAATGTTAAATGTATGGATCAATCGATCGGGGGGATAGCTAGATCACAAGTTAATTTTGATAGGGAGGTGTTACGTATGCATGGAATGTTGGATACGATATTGTGATAATCTAACGGAATAGAATATGTTTTGCATTCGACGATCTCTAACTTATTTTCGTATTTTCACTGGAACATGCGAGATTTGTTGGGGGATTTTCTCTCGAGGTATAGAATATACAATTAATATGAGTTTCTTGTGGAAAAAATGTGAACTTCAACACTTCTTCCATCTTTCAGCAAATGATCTATGTTCTCAAAATTCTTATACTATTTTCAAGTGCAAAATATAGGTCGTGTTCAGTACTTAGAGGCGTTATGATAAATCATCTTCTTCAAACCAAATTTCTCCTTTTTGTCTGGCTAAATACTTCCCTTGTTAAAATTTTACAATAAATTATAAAACATGTTCAACAAAGCACATTTCAGCAAACATAGACTAATATCCTATAACTAGAAGCCTCTCGTCGGTGATTAATGATGCATGGGTTTAGAGTAACATTTCAACTGTCATGATATTTCAATTATGTACTCTCCGCATTATCATGTATTTAGACACCGATGTTTAGAGATGCCAATTAAAACTACTACCTCTGTGAAATTCTGACATGACATGTTCGTTGAATCAATGTTTTTCGTCACATCGCGTATAAAGGGAATCAAACCCAACTGTTCCACGACCCACACACAAAGGGTCATGTGTAAAAGCATCTCCAACAGAGTACCAGTAGTTGCTCCCAACCCCATAAAATTGTCACGCTAAAAAAAGAACCAAAGTGGTCCACGAACAAGGACAACAACCCTCTCGATACTGCCACCAACACCACCTACATTTCCGGTGAGGTACACATTTAGGATTTGCTCATTTGGTATTTTTCGAAAACGTGCTGATTCAGTATCATTTTCTGGATTTATAGGAATCTACATGTGGATGTGGTGTTCGGGATATGAAAACCGAGTGGAAACATTGTCTGAAAGCCAAAGTTGCTTATCTTGGAAGGTTTGAATTTCACAATCAACGAAAAGAAGGTCAAAGAGAAGCACTATCTAGTAATCAGAAGATGGAGGAGACGACGAAGAATATTGAAAAAGATAAGAAGAGAACTAAAGAAGAGATGATGCAAATAGAGCAGAAATCCAATTCCGCTTATGGGTGTAGATGAATCCATTATTTGAAAATATTTTTGAAACACCAAAAAGAATTAGAAATATGTAACCATGTACATACATGTTATAAACGTGAGAACAAATAACGAAGAACGAAATGAAATCACATCATGGGACATAGTATTTTAACGTGGAAAACCTCTCCAACAAACAGATGGAAAACCACGGACGCCAGCCAGCGAAACTTCTATATAGAGAGTCTTTACACAACACCGTGATTTCACAGATGCAAATTATCCCAGCAATCCATACCCAAGCTTACCGGCGACGGACCTCGCTCCGCTCAGAATTAGCCTCCTTAATGAATTTGAATCATACTTCCACAATATAAATATTTTATATGCACACATTGTTGGAATTTTATCTAATAAAGGTCCAGCCCATTTATATTATTCAACAATTCCTGAAATCCTAGAGGCCCACTTGGCCCATTCATGCAAGACAAAGAGGTGGGACAAGAGTTTAGTCTCACATTGCTAGTTGAGTGGAAGTTGAACCAGCTTATAAGAAGAGTTCTTCCACCACTTGTACGAGCTTGAGAAGAGAAGACATATACACGCGCTCCTCCTCCGCCGTCGTCCGCCTCGCCACGCCTCGTCTCGTCTCGTCTCGTCACGACGCGCGCACGCCGCGGGTTGCGGGAATGCCTCGAGCCGAGAGCTTCTCTTTCTTTTTGCCACGCATAAATGGATAATAATTTGAACAGTCTGCGTGAGTGTATTTTTAATACGCACGAACTCAGTGGAGATTTAATTCGAGCTTAGTGGAGGCTGTTCGGCTTTGGTCGATGCCTGTTCGTTTCCTCTCCCGGCGCCGACTGTTCGCCTGCCTACCCGTGCCTATAAGAGTGAGAGGTCGCTCCTCTCCTCAGACACACCAACACCCACATCCTGCGCCTCCAGTTTCAGAGCATTGCGCTGCTTAGATCTTCCCCATCCCGTCTTGCGGCGTGCACCGCGAGCTGGGACAGTAGGCCTCCGAGACCCCGCTGCTTCGAGTCCTGTACGGGAGAAGGGCGATAAGGTTTTTGGGGAGCGCTACCAGCGCGACTACTGGCTTCATCACGGACTCCTTCACGGATAGCGACTGCAGCAACGTCTTCCCCAACGACGACTTCTTCCCCGACATCAACAACCTTTTCCTCGACAACATGGCTGACGACAGTGCCAACGCTAACGGAAACACCGGCGGTTCCTCTACCGTGATGTATATCATCTTTTGGTCATTTTCTATTATTCTGCCTCTGCTTTATTTGCCTTTTATTTTGGTTAAATCTCTTGGAAAATTGCTCTATTTCTCAACACACATAAGGGGAAAAGAATATTTTTTGTGTCATGTGTAAAAATTAGGATGCTATAACGTGATTATTCTTGGACATTTTCTGTCCTTTTTACATAAGTCACAAAAAAACTTTTTTTTCTCAAAATCTTGTGTAGGTTAACAAAATATCCAGATGTGCACATGAAATTTTCTTTCAGAATTTTCTAAAAAAATAAATTAGCTTTTATGTATTTTTTTACAATAGATTCATTTTCGCAGCAAGCGAAAACACCACCTCCCAAATAGAGTTGAATATATAGTTGATATCGTCCATGACCACAAGACCAAGACGGATGCAACTAGGTTGAAGATGAAGAGATCAAAAGATATGCCACCAAGATGGAAATATCCTACGGTATGCAATTAGTGCTACTGTTAATCGCGATTGTTATCGCAATGCTATGTTTATGTAGATTCGTGAGGTAGTTGTACTGGTAAAACACAAAAAAGAATGAAGGATCATATTTTCTCCTTCTACCAGAGATGAATTTTGAATCCCAACATCACTACAGGAATGACGCGCTAGGCCGAGGGCCAAAAACCGTTGGCGTAGCCCATATAGCTTTCAATGTAGCCTACGCCGACGGCTGCCTTCGTCGTACCCCTCCATCGGCGCAGCAACGAAGGTTGTCGGCGTACGATCATGCCGTCGGCGTAACCTACGCCGACGACTGCCCTCGGCATAGCCTAACGGCTGGTTGTAGAAATAATTCGAAAAAAATCAAAAAAAAATAATATTTGAATTGTTTGACTCGTTAATCTCTCACTTGGAATATTTTTAACACTAATTACACTTAATCTTTGAACAAATTGCAGTTTTGGTCAAACTTTCCGGTCGGTCACCCATCCTCACTACTTCACCACCAGCACACTTAACTTCTTCGTTCCTTCAGAATAAGTTTTCATGAAGCAATTTATACTTTGTTGTCAATACTATGATATCAATCCTATTAAATCCTATATCATCATGTCACACATTTATATTTTTTGAAATTAAACACAATTATTTAAGTAAACAACAATGAATAAGTAAAAAATATTATTGAATTCAAATAAAAATATAATGACTTTATTTTTATGTATTTTTTCTATTTAATATGGAATAATTAATATCTTTAAATCCGTAAATCGGAATTCGACAAATAATATGTCTAAATTGAGTAAAAAATGAGAGGAATCCAAATATAATATCCATATCAACTTATCACAAACTATGCCATGATTCTAGTCATAATTTTATTTGCCCAATTAAAACGGCAAGCATAAAGATAAGCTCGGGGTTGAGACTCGCTAAACTTGAAATGGATTTCTCATGATATAGCATATTGTGAACCTAAAAAATATTTTTATAAAAAATCATGAGCATCAGATCATGTACCTATAATTTATATCTGACCCACTTCCTACAGATTCAGTACGAATTTGTCTTTTTCACCAGGTATGGACGGAGAGGTTTGAGATCCCCTGTTAGGACATTGTCCATGTAAGGTGGTCTAGTATTTTTTAAAAATGGGATGGTAGCATTTTGAATTAGCCATTTGGTGGTTGCTTCATAAAACCCTCCGTTTTTTGCACTCGAAAAATGGAAACTGGCTTTTTCATGAGACGAAAAGGTAAACTTCCTCCTGCAACATTATTCGCCATTTCATGATGCACATGTATGCACAATATGCGCACTGTAGGGGTTCCGCGCATAAAAATAATAAATTTTACTCTACGCCCCTGAACCCCTGAAGCTGCCATGACCCATCTATTAGTAATACAGTAACGGGAGGGGCTTTTTGCGAACTTACCCTCGAAGACCGAAAAGCGTTGTCAACGCTCAGGAGAGCGTGGTTGATGTAGACGAGCCGAAGCCGACCTCAAGGTCGTGATGAAGTCCTTGCGCTCCTTCTGACTCCAACGACTTGAGTGCCTCAAGTATGACACCTCGTGGGAGTTACACACGTCCGGTGCCTGACGATGACTCCCGCTTCCCCAATCCAGCAGCAGTTGCGGAAGTAGAGCTCCCGAATCCGAATCCCGCAGCGCGACGGCGCTCCGCGGTGAAGATGTCTCTCGCTCGCGCAGTCTAGACTTGGGACCACGGTCACGAGACAGAGAGGGGCAGAGAGAAAATATCAATTGGAGGTCCTCCCAAAAGTGGGGAGACTTTTTTTTGATTATTGGTTGTATTTTCTAGGCCAAATACCCCACCTTATATAGGGGGAGGGGAGGTACTACCTCCCCTCAAGTCCAGGGGTGGGACTAAAGGAGAGGAAGGGGAGGGGAGGCCGCCGGCCAGCCCCTAGTGGGCCCACGCGGGGGGCTAGGCCCAGCCGGCCAGCCCCCTTGCCCCTTCTCCCTCTCTCCTTTCCCTAACGGGGCTTCTCCCTCCGGAAATTGGCCCATTAAGCCTTTTGACCTTTTAATTGATTTTCTCTTTATTAAATAATTATAAATAAATGATTAAATCAATATTTAACATTCATTCACACATTATCTAATCTCTGTGGCCATGGAACACCTTCCACCTCCACTCCGGACATCCTCCGATTTACCGAAACCCTTCCGGTTTTCTCCCTTCTTTTCTTCGGTGATTCTACCGATCCTATAAACACTCTCTAAGCATCATCAAGCCCTTAAGCGTGATACCCTACGGTTCGGAAACACTCCAGACATGGTCGGGACACTCCCGCACCAATGATCAATAGAGGGACCTGGATGGCCATGTGACCCCTGTGCATTCCACGAAGATCGTTTGTCGTTTGAACCGGGACAGTCGTGTCTTATTCCCTTTGTCATTCGATACTTGCATTGCCCGAGACCTGATCAATGACATCTTCATGTCGAGTTCAATCTCGTTACTGAACAACGCTATTTGACTTGTTCCGACAAGTGATATCCCCGTGATCTAATCACACGCTGCGCAGCTATTGGATATAACTTCTCCGAGTGGGCCCTTGAGTATCTTCCCGTCACACGGACGAACAAATCCCGCTCTTGACATATATTGCCTCTACGGTTTCCTCTGAATACCTGAACACACCTTTATAATCACCGTTTTACCATATGGCGTTTGATGCTATCTAAGCACTCTCGGGAGACAGTGATTGATATAGCCTCACGGTCTAAGGAAGAGTCTACGAGGATCCATTTCTAATCATCGTAACTTGAACTTCGTGACATGATCAAATCACGATGTTTAGGTTGGGTATTGGTTCATCATCTCATTCTCGGAATGAGATGACCTCATTTCCAACTGGCATAAATGCCACATGATTAGGAAACTTGATCATCTGTTGACCAATGAACCAGTGACTAGAGTTTCACTGGGAACCCCTGGTTTGTTTGTATATCACACGTGTATTGATGTTTCCACTCAATACAGTTATAGCATGATATAAAACTTAACCATAAACTATATGAAAAATGATAATAGTCCTTACTACTATTTGTCTCTAGGGCATATTTCCAACAGTCTCCCACTTGCACTAGAGTACAAATACACTAGCTGCATTTGTTCTTAATTATTGGTACTATATAACCGGTACCTAGAACATGCTTTCTCATGGAAGAGGTTGAGTCTTGGTTCTGTACTTTACAGTCCCAGATCCTTTGCAACTTACTAATGTCACTTTAATTGATAGTATTATTCTATCATCACATGACAACATCAGTGTGTATGCATCGTCGTTATGGAAGCAGAACGAGGCCTGATTCCAGGAGCCTACAGTGACGTTAGACCAACCTCGAGGGCTTTCTCATGGGCAATGTGCCCTGGGACACATCATTCTACGTTAAAAGCGAATTAGCCCCGCCATAACTTTATACAACACTTTGGATGGTACCCTTATCTATTATTATAAATGTATTCATCAAAACACTAGTGCACTCTGTGCAACTTTCGATGTTTTGTTCACCTCGCTTCCTACTTGACTTTAATTGGTATCTATAGGAGTTTCCAACATATTCCCTTATAACATAACTCTTTATGCTTTAAGATATGTTATCCTTTATGGATTTGGAAAATATATCCACAGTTCTCTACTAGACACTGCGTACAAAAACTCAGCTCAATGTTCTATGATTCGAACTTAATCACTTTCAAACGTTCTTTCTTTGGATCACATATTATGCTAAGTTTATCATCATGGTTTCTAAGAAGAACCTATGTCTCAACATAGTGGATGATGATCATCCTTTTTCTTTCTTTTAACCATTGATATTAAACTTAATGCTATTCCTAATTTGAGTTTATTAAGGATTAGTTCCTTAATTAACTTCTATCCTGAAACAGCTTTCAGAATCCCTTAAGGAATACTACATAATATCATAATACATCTACCATCAACTTCCACATCTTATAAATCATTATTTATAAGTATTTGCACTTTCATCCTTAACTTACTTTTAAGAATTGCTCCTATAAGCTCCCACTCAAAATATGTTGCTAACATATTTGGGTATGAGTCAGTACTCTTACTCAAACTATGTTCCTACATATTTGAATTTGAGTCTTATGTTGCTCCCACTTAGAAATATGTCAATCACATATTGTTTTAGGAAGACTTTCATAGCTCCCACTCAATTTTATGCAAATTGCATATCTCCTTACTACTTTGAAAACCTTCAAAATCCTTTGATCAAATATCAAACTTGGAGATTTACTATGAGATACTAGTACTTTACTAGTTTTAAATCCACTAGACAGTTAGCACATATGAGTCAAATTCGTTTGAATTCATTAAACACTTGACAAATTGTGCTTTTGTCATTCACCCCTTTTTCCTACTATGGCTTTACAGTCATTTGGGAAAATTCTAAGTAACTCCTTTTACTTGTGAGATTCAGCAATGAATTGCTTTCTAATCTCAAGGGAATTTTGCTATTAGGATTTCTCATAATTCTAGTTTACCATCATTTCCTTTGTAGTTCGTAGGTATGTCATATTTCAAAAATCATGACAAGTGGTTCACAAATGTCTCCATACAAGATATGGATTTACATTTTGAATCCTACTTCATATAGTGAAAACAATAGTGGAGGGGAAAAACACAATGATCAAAATCATTGATTCTTTCCTTCTGTGAAGAGAATCGTTCAGGAACGCTGTCCGTTGCGCTTCTCAACACTCTGATCCAGGGTTTTGAATCTTCATCGTGTTTTACACTAATTTCCATTTGCTTCATAATTGAGAAATATCACCGAAGTGAGATTTCTCAAAAAAACGCACCAAAATCCAAGCAATACAAGTTTTGCTTTCCTGTTGGTTTGAGCTATGGGTTTCTTATTCAAAGTTTCCAATGAATACTCTACAAGGACTTATTCGCTATTATTTTGGTTATATCGAATAACCCCAAAACTTTCACGAATTCAAATGGTTCACTAATTCTAATTGAGTGCTTACTATTTCTAAACTAATGGTCTCTACATATATACTACAACAATTTATTTGGTGCCTTCTATTCAACCCCCTTTGATATCTAATATCATATTGTGATGCTTTGTATTTTGACGTTTCAAAACACTTTGCATTCCACAATTTCATTCATGCCATTCTTATAAAGTTGAATTTCATTACTATTGATCAAATCATAGCAATTGGATTCTCTTTTATATTTATACCCTTTGTTGATGAAATACTTTGATCAAATCAAATAATTTCATATTCATGTTTCCTTTGGTAAACTTACTTTACACATTTAAACAATCATTTAATGATAATTACCATTTTCGTTAAAACACAATACATCGAATATGTATTAACTTTTAACAATTCTTTAAACACTTTGTATTCAAGCAATACACGGTGTTCAAGTTATTTTGCCGAACTTAGGCATGATTTATATGTGAGAAGAAATCGAATGACTTTCACATATTATCACATAACTTTTGAATTTAAACAATGGTTTCATTCATTAATAAATATATCATTAAGTTGGGTATTTTAAACAAGGCATTTCAATGTTTTACAAATGTTCATACATTATTAATTAGTTTCATAACAATAAGGATAATTCACACATAATCAAACAAGATATGAACACGAATAGAAATCATTCATAAAAGTAGAAAACTGTTTGTTACAAACTCATATGAATAACCGTCTCACGAAGTGTGAGACACACTAAAGAAGTTCACAATCTCTTGATTACAAAAATCATCCTAAACATAAACTAAATGATAAATGTCGAGGGAGAGTGTCGTCATCCATCATCATCATGCTCGCCATCAACACGCAACGTCACCTCCTCTCCAGCAAGCACCTCTATGCAGAAGGAACTGTTTTCACCAAAACAGAACAAGTATCAGATATACTTTAACACTGCAAATGTGTTTGCAAGATTATAACATTTATAAAACTTTATATCAAATATATACCTTGGTCATCGATGACCTCTCCGGCGATTGGTTCAACCTTTACGTTCTGAAAACGTAATAAGAACTCATGGAAATCCAATGCTTCCGTATCACCACTCATGATGCTACTCTGGATATGTCCTTTGTAGCTAGGAGGCAATGACCGAAGCAGTACGTCTATCGCAAATGGATCAGCCATCCAGTAATCTACGAAGTGAACCAGTCTTGTGTGTGCATCAAGCATGCACTCCAAGTGACTCTTCAGACATGTATGCTCCTCCATCTGTATGGAAATGAACTCTCCAAGCAACTCGTGCTTCCACATGCGCACATGGCCTATGAACTCTGCTCTCAGCTGATCCACCATCGAATATGGGTCAAGATCACCCATGAGCGGATGTAGTTCATCCACCATCCCGTAACGCATTATTATCTGAATGTAGGTGGACATCTCTTGGCGATAGTAGCGGTCTGCCAGCTCTTGTGGGGTCTCATAGTAGTCTGGCTCAGTCAAATCCATCATGCGGCGTATGTAGTCTACCACATGATTCCTAGTAAGGAGACCATCTAGGCGCACAAGCCAACTAGGGAAGTTGGATCCATCAATTCTAAGTTTCTCACCCTTTACCCAATCCTCAATCTCAAAGTAAGCTTCACGGTGAGCCATCTACATTTATAATTGCAAAAGGAATTTAGACTAAGTTTATAATTAAATGAGTTAATAATAACTCCACTTAGAAATACCTATCCCTAGTGAG
Source organism: Avena eriantha (assembly GCA_910589775.1). Classification (NCBI taxonomy): domain Eukaryota; kingdom Viridiplantae; phylum Streptophyta; class Magnoliopsida; order Poales; family Poaceae; genus Avena; species Avena eriantha. Next base: position 224,207,440 of record OU342746.1, on the reverse strand, counting down.
GGTTCCTAGTGATAACACGACCCCTATCAGCCACATCTCCCCCGATCGTCACGGCCATCAATGTGGGTTCAAGGGTGGACGCTAAACGTCCGTCACATCATTCATGCGACTCGTGCTCGATCTTTCGACCATCCGCGTTCCGAGGCCACGCTTCTCTAGCGTGCTAGGCTTGCCAACTCAACCTTAGTGTATTCGCTGTGCAACATGGCTTACACCCACTGTATGTGAACGTAGATATGTATGACACCCAGGCCTGTCACCCTGGATCGCCTCATATCAAAGAACTTTCTTGGTGGTGCACACTAAGGGGGAACACAATCGTTGGTTATTTTAACAGGGATCTTCTTATTAGGCTACCGTCGAGTATCTAATACTAGCACACAATAAGACATACAAACAATAACATTGAATGTAAATACTATGTGATATGGTCCTTCACGTCGTGATCTCCATCCGTCGTCACCGGGTTTCGGTGCCAGGGGTCCGGCGCCGTAGACACCAGGGTACCGGTGTAATTCCAGCGTGGTAGTTCGTCACTACCGTGGCTATCTACTACTATGCAAAAAAAGGTAATTACTTTACCTTCGCCACAACCATATCACAAAGCAACGCCCCCCTGCAAAACAAAGTTAGACGCCTCTACTTTATCTTTGCATGTTTTACGTGGCTGAATGGGCTTTCACACAAGAACCGTTCTTACCTATGAACTTTCAGCACAACGCTGATCAAGTAGTTGTCTCTACTACACCCCTTTCGGGCCCTCCGTTGCAAATGGTATACCAACTAATGCGAGAGAGACAGACACCCCCCTAAGCCACTTTATACGGTACAAGCCGTATGTCAAGCGTGGACCAGTCTCACGAATGAACGCGTAAAGTCGGTTGGGGGCCGCTTCATCAAGCATTACTGCGGTATACACAAGTACACGTGGGAGGGTAACAACTAAAAGATCAATGCCCACACGCTACATCTTGTGTGTTCTACCTGTACTAGTATTACTACGCATAGATCTCGCTCAAATACCACTGTAGGGGTTCCGTGCATAAAAACAATAAATTTTACTCTACGCCCCTGAACCCCTGAAGCTGCCAGGACCTATCTATTAGTAATACAGTAACGGGAGGGGCTTTTCGCGAACTTACCCTCGAAGACCGAAAAGCGTTATCAACGCTCAGGAGAGCGTGGTTGATGTAGACGAGCCGAAGCCGACCTCAAGGTCGTGATGAAGTCCTTGCGCTCCTTCTGGCTCCAACGACTTGAGTGCCTCAAGTGTGACACCTCGTGGGAGTTACACACGTCCGGTGCCTGACGATGACTCCTGCTTCCCCAATCCAGCAGCAGTTGCGGAAGTAGAGCTCCCGGATCCGAATCCAGCAGCGCGACGGCGCTCCGCGGTGAAGATGTCTCTCGCTCGCGCAGTCTAGACTTGGGACCGCGGTCACGAGAGAGAGGGGGAGAGAGAAAATATCAATTGGAGGTCCTCCCAAAAGTGGGGAGACCTTTTTTTTGATTATTGGTTGTATTTTCTAGGCCAAATACCCCACCTTATATAGGGGGAGGGGAGGTACTACCTCCCCTCAAGTCCCGGGGTGGGACTAAAGGAGAGGAGGGGGAGGGGAGGCCGCCGGCCAGCCCCTAGTGGGCCCTGCGCGGCGGGCTAGGCCCAGCCGGCCAGCCCCCTTGCCCCTTCTCCCTCTCTCCTTTCCCTAACGGGCCTTCTCCCTCCGGAAATTGGCCCATTAAGCCTTTTGACCTTTTAATTAATTTTCTCTTTATTAAATAATTATGAATAAATGATTAAATCAATATTTAACATTCATTCACACATTATCTAATCTCCGTGGCCATGGAACACCTTCCACCTCCACTCCGGACATCCTCCGGATTTACCGAAACCCTTCTGGTTTTCCCCCTTCTTTTCTTCGGTGATTCTACCGATCCTATAAACACTCCCTAAGCATCATCAAGCCCTTAAGCGTGATACCCTACGGTTCGGGAACACTCCAGACATGGTCGGGACACTCCCGCACCAATGATCAATAGAGGGACCTGGATGGCCATGTGACCCCTGTGCATTCCACGAAGATCTTTTGTCGTTTGAACCGGGACAGTCGTGTCTTATTCCCTTTGTCATTCGATACTTGCATTGCCCGAGACCTGATCAATGACATCTTCATGTCGAGTTCAATCTCGTTACTGAACAACGCTATTTGACTTGTTCCGACAAGTGATATCCCCGTGATCTAATCACACGCTACGCAGCTGTTGGATATAACTTCTCCGAGTGGGCCCTTGAGTATCTTCTCGTCACACGGACGGACAAATCCCACTCTTGACATATATTGCCTCTACGGTTTCCTCTGAATACCTGAACACACATTTATAACCACCGTTTTACCATATGGCGTTTGATGTTATCTAAGCACTCTCGGGAGACAGTGATTGATATAGCCTCATGGTCTAAGGAATATCTACGAGGATCCATTTCTAATCATCGTAACTTGAACTTCGTGACATGATCGAATCACGATGTTTAGGTTGGGTATTGGTTCATCATCTCATTCTCAGAATGAGATGACCTCATTTCCAACTGGCATAAATGCCACATGATCAGGAAACTTGATCATCTGTTGACCAATGAACCAGTGACTAGAGTTTCACTGGGAACCCCTGGTTTGTTTATATATCACACGTGTATTGATGTTTCCACTCAATACAGTTATAGCATGATATAAAACTTAATCATAAACTATATGAAATATGATAATAGTCCTTACTACTATTTTGTTGGGTCCGCAGCATAGAAAACAAAAAAAATCCTACGATAAGATTTATACGCCAAGATCTATCTACTAGATACAGAGCAACGGGTGGACATACATCCATGGAGAACTTACCCTCGAAGACAACGAGTTTTGTTAACGAGTAGGAACTCGTGGTTGATGTAGTTGTACGCTTGCCGATCTCAAGATCGTGTTGAAGTCCTTCAGGTCCAGCAGCTCCAGCACCATCAGGTCCAGCACCGTCAAGTCCAGCACCGCAAAGTAGCGGTGCATCCGTGATCACACACACGTTCGGTCCACCGAACAACCTCCACCTCCTTGCTCCAGCGATGCATCGGAAGCAGCAGCTCCTTTCCAGATAAAGCCACCGGGAACATGTATCTCGCTAATCCGAGACCATGGGGAATAACTAGAGGGAGAAGAGAACCTTCACGAGGAGGTGGTGTGAGATGAGAGGAGGGAGTGGGGGCCTTTTATAGGGAGAGGAGGGCAGCCCCTCACCATGGCCGGCGGCCAAGGGAGGTGCCCCCACCTCTTCCACATTCATGTGGGTGGAGCTCCCACTCACATAATTAGCCACCCACTCAAAATTCCACTCACCTCCATTAAATTTCCACCAAATTTAATGCAAGTTCTCATTAAATAAAACACTTTTATTTATTTTATTCAGAATTTTGTTAATTACATTAATTAACAAACATTCACATAAAACCCCCTGCAACATTTCAATATCACATGCAGAACCAGTTTCAGCAATTTCACCCGAAACAATTCCGGTTTCCATCGAAATGATTCCAGCGCTTTCTTAAATCTTTATCTGAAACATATTTGCTCCAAATGGTGTCGGTATACCTTAAGTGTGTCACCCTACGGTTCGTGAATAATGTAGACATGATTGAGACCCCTCTCCGATCAATAATCAGCAGCGGGACCTGGAGATCCGTACTGACTCCCACATATTCAACGATGACTCTTGTGATCGTGTGAACCTTTAACGTCGTAACTAAATCCCTTTGTCTCGTGATATATTACATGTCCGAGATTCGATCATTGGCATCCAAATACCTAGTTTGATCTCGTTACCGACATGCACTCTTTTCTCGTTCCCGTGGTATAACATTCTAGTGATCACATCACTTGCTTGCAAGATATTTCAATGTGATATCACCGAGAGGGCCCAGAGTATATCTATCCATCATCGGGATGGACAAATCCCACTCTTGATCCATGAGCCTCAACATAACACCTTCGTAGCACTGAACCCACCTTTATAGTCACCCTGTTACGGTGTGACGTTTGATGTTATCAAGATACTCTTCCGGTGTTAGCAGTTAACACGATCTCATGGTCTAAGGACTAAGATTACTTCGTATGATGTTATAGCAATATAAACATAATGACTCTGATCGTAATGCTATACTTCGGATGAATGTTCATGACATCATTTCACCAATGTTGTGACCTTGTTATTAACGACATCTAATGTCCATGATCAGGAAACCTTGATCATCTTGTTAATCAACGAGCTAGTTTATAAGAGAGGCATAACTAGGAACTTTCCTTTTGTTTAGTAAACACACATGTATTAACGTTTCCAAATTAATACAATTATAGCATGCAAAATAAACATTTATCATAAACATGGAATAAGATAATAACCACTTTATTATTGCCTCTCGGGCATATTCCCTTTAGTCTCCCACTTGCACTAGAGTCAATAATCTAGTTTGAAAAACTTTGCGTATTGAACACCTATGGCTTTCTGGTGTTGCATATACACGATTGCTAGTGGTTAACATAATCTCCGGCTCTGATAGTTTCAGTTCCGTGTGTATTTGCATGTCTTTGCGTCTCTACGCATCACTCATTCTCAAATGACATGGCATTGTATAAATTTGGTCCTTTGGTAGACCTTTAGTTCGTTCGGGTTAAAATATATTGATACTATTGTCACACAATATATCTTCATAGTATTAGCCCACTTTGAACCACAGCTAGTTTGATAACAAACTACTTAACACAAATGCCCTCATATGCTGCCACTATAGCAGTCATATACTTAGCCTTTTGTTGTAGTATCCGTCACAATGTCTCAACTTTGGAACTCATCCAAATCCATCATGGAACAACCTTTCCATTACATTGTGCCACCCATAGTCTAAATTGAGATAAATTTAATTTGTATCTTGTGGCAAAACTAGTATCAATGTAACACTTTACAATGAACTACCTTTAACTATTTGTCACTTATACATTATATATTCTTAGTTCTTCCAAAAGCTCATAAGAATATCTTTACTATTGTCCAATGATCATCTTATGAATCATTCTGGTATATGCTCATAACATTTAGAGCATAGGACATTATGGATATATACATATCATGGTATAATCGATCAAAATCTTCATGTGATTTTACTCACCAAGTGTTGAAACACTTGAATTTTGATACAATCCTTTCAATGCAGCAAGAACCTTTCTTGTTGTTTCCATATTGAACCCTTTCAATATCTCATATATGTATGTCTGGCACAACCATATTAGCGCCTTAATCTATCCATATAGATATTGATGCCTAATATTCTAGGTTTGCCTAAGTCTTTCATCGAAATCTTATTTTAATGAAATCCTTAACTTGTGTCAATTCAAGATACATCATTTCCAATCAACAATATGTCCTCTACATAATGTATTAGAAATATGTCTCAGCGCTCCCACTTAATTTCTTGCAAATGCAAGCATCTGCATGATCTCCGATGAATTTAAACTCTTTTAATAGTTTCATCATGGTGAAGATTCCAACTCCGCTATGCTTACTTTAACTATTGAAGTTTACATGCCCTTTTAGCACCCTTTGAATTAACAAAACCCTTCGGACCATGTCATGTACATGTCCTAGGTTACCGTTCTATTAGAAGAACCTTGTTTTGTTTATTCAACTACCATATACCAAATTATATGTAGTGGTTGCTACATTAATCCGTTAAGACTATATATCGCTTATGAAAGATCAAATCTTGTCATAGTCAACTCCTTGAACATTGTCGTAAACTTCTTTCCGACATGTCGACTATTTCATAGATGTTAAACATCCATGTCTTATTTCTTTATAGATCCAAACACGACCGATAGGCTTCACGCCCTTTTGGAGGGTCTTCCAAGTTCAGAAACTTGATTTGTCGTGTATGGATACTATCACGGATTCTATGACTTCTAGTCATTTTATGGAGTCAGGGCCCACCATCACTTCTTTGCATGCAGTCGGTTCATCATTGTCAAAACAATAACGACTTCTGTTTCAAATCTTACTATTTGATTCTTACCGACCCACATGGTTCAATAAGAACTCTAATCTCCAAGATTACATCCTTTGTAATCACGGGAGCCATGAGTATTGTGGATGCCACCGGGACACTTTCCGGCGCTGCGCTACTCAGCACATATAGCTAAGGTTCGACAACCTTATCAAAGTTCTATTGTCCTCCCACATAACTTTTCACGAAAAATTCCTTCTCAAGAAACTTGACGTTCCAAGCGACAAACTCTTTTGTCCTCGGTGTTATGGAGGAATTCCCAACAAATTCTTTGGGATAACCTACAAAGACGTGCTTATCCGACTTTGGTTGTAAACATTCTACTTATGCATAGCATACCAAAATTTAAAAAAAGACAATTCGGGTTTTATCCCAAACCATAACTCATATGGTGTCATTTCAACGGATCACGATGGTGCTCTTTTCAGTGTAAAAGCGGTAATCTCTAAAGCTTTAATATTTAAAACATTATGGCAGTTTTATAAATGACACCTTGATCTTACCATGTCAAACAAGGTTTGATTTGATCTCTCGAACATACCATACTCCTGTGGTTTATCGGGAAATGCAAATTCATGGAACAATTCCTGAAATCTTAGGTGTTTTGCTAAAACCTGTAACTCAAATATCTTCCTTTATGATCAAATCATAAACTCTTTTATTTTCTTGTTACAATGATTTTTCACTTCATCTTGAAAGTCTTTGAACAATTTTCAAATGTTTCATACTTCTTCCTTATTAAGTAAATATATAAATATATTCACTCAAATTTCCGAAGAAAGCATATGAAGCAAAAAGATCCATCGCATATGGCTACACATAATGGACTATATACATCAATATGCATAATATCCAATAAGTTAGTCATCCGTTCCTCTTTGGCCTATGGACAAAGTTTCCATTACCTTGAGGGAAGTTTCACAAGCATCAATTGATCAAAATCAAAAGACTCCAAAAATCCATCAAGATGGAGTTTCTTCATGTTTACTTTCCATTATAATTCAAACAGCGATGTCACTTCATAAGTGATCTTCCAATCATTTGTCTTACGACATTTTAGCAATAATATTTATGGATGTGATTTCTCCAACTAGACTTGTAAAAGTTCATTCATCCTTTATGGAATACAGTAATTATTTGAATAACCATTGTTCTCATAATACCAGAACAAAATAACAATTATTAAAACAAATCTTGAAGGCTAGGTTTGACGACAACGAAAAACACAATAACACTTTATTTGTTTTCGATGAACATCATCACTTATTCTTTTGCTAGTTACTTAGGACGTTGCAGTTCATGAATTGTGTTGTTCTGTATGACACTTCACACCAACCAATTCGGTATCCAATACCGGTATCCAATACCTCAGAACCACATTGTTTAACAAGCAAGGAATACAACCATAACATGTACATCTTCTATATACCTAAGTTGGACATCTCTAACCTTTTCTTTTCTACCAAATATTTTATAGATTCTCTTTCAACAATTCCTTTTCTTTTAAAAGAATCTATCAACATCAATAGTGGTGTCATTCACATGACACATAGTACAAAGCGTACACTTTGAAGTGGATCACCATCATCAAATGTTTGGTGTTCTTTCAAAAATCCATTCTTTAGTAATCTATTAGTGTAGTAAACATTTTACTTACATCTTCTATTCATCCTTATCATGACAACTTTCATGATCAAGCTACTATAGCCTATAAGGAAGAATCGCGAGTATAATGTTAGTTCCCAACACCTTTTTGGGAGATGCAGATGCCTAGTATCTCCATCCTTCACAAATTCCCATACAATATGAGAACATGTATTTTGCTAAATTATACTCTATCATAATGCAACCAAAAACATTGTTTCAGATATCATAATATCTTCCACACATGATGGTTCCTGAAACAATTCTTTCAGCTCCTAGATAACCTTGATATTAAAACAATTTTTGAATATCAATAATCATGGAGGCAAACATGATACTTTAGATACTAACATTGGAATTCTTACTCTTTATTTAATACTACTTATTAAACTTCATGGAGTAAATAGAGTTTGCTGAAAGTTTGCAATAGGACTTATAAATTTTAAATTGACATTCAAAACAATACGATACCAGTTCGTAAAGTAAATATCCAGAATTCTATAGTTCTATTATCTCAAATAAAACTAAGTATAAGGGAGTGAACAGATGCCAATGACTACAACAAATTATGCAAATTCACTTCGATTTAGTTTATGACAAATAGAGTTCGACTAATCCAAATTAGAAATGAACTCCCACTCAAAAACGACATCCCTCGTGCCTTTTTGGTGATTACATGAACCAAATCCACTAACCAAGTTCGATCATCACGTGAGTCGGTGTAGCTTCAAAGGCGAGCATCAATATGGTCATCACATCAACTATATGACTCATGCTTAACCTTTCGGTCCGTGTTCCGAGGCCATGTCTGTACATGTTAGGCTCGCCAAGTAAGAACCTTAGTATTCGCGTGTGTAAAACTGTCTTACACCCGTTGTATGAAAGTGTAGAGTTGAGTACACCCGATCATCACGTGATGTCTCGAAACACGATCCATAAAACGGTGCATACTTAAGGAAGAACACATTTTATCTTGATATTTAAATGAGGGATCATCTTATAATGCTACTAAAAGCGCCAAACTAGCAATATAAGATGCTAACATCTAATGTGTGAAGTGAGGTGATATGGTCCATGCATTTGATCTCTATCATTTGCATCGTGGTATGATCTCTATCATTCCTTTGTGTGTAAGGCCAAGGTCTATGGAACTTACACGTTAAGTGAGTTGTAAGAGTATCTATCATACATCTACTTACAACAATACCATATCAAGACACTAGCCCAGCAACGATCTAAACTAGACGCCTCTAATTTATCAATTGCAAGTTTTATGTGGCTTAGGGCTTTCGGAGATAGAACCGTTCTTACCTACGAACATGAACCACAACGAGGATAACTAAGTTATTAGCAACTCGTTGTAAATCAGATATTGACTATAGTAGGAGAGACAGACACCCGCCAGCCATTTATGCAAAACAAGTTGCATGTCAGTCGTGGAACCGGTCTCATGTACGATGACATGTAAGGTTGGTCTGGGCCGCTTCATCCCACTATGCCACCAATATCCAAAATACATGAAAGAAGCAATAACATAATCATCATCGCCCACATATAAACATATGTGTGCTACGCGTGCAAAGCACCTACGCATAGATCAGGCTCTGATACCACTGTTGGGTCCGCAGCATAAAAAACAAAAAAATTCCTACGATGAGAACTATACGCCAAGATCTATCTACTAGATACAGAGCAACGGGTGGACATACATCCATGGAGAACTTACCCTCGAAGACAACGAGTTTTATTAACGAGTAGGAACTCGTGGTTGATGTAGTCGTACGCTTGCCGATCTCAAGATCGTGTTGAAGTCCTTCAGGTCCAGCAGCTCCAGCACCATCAGGTCCAGCACCGTCAAGTCCAGCACCGCAAAGTAGCGGTGCATCCGTGATCGCACACACGTTCGGTCCACCGAACAACCTCCACCTCCTCGCTCCAGCGATGCAGCGGAAGCAGCAACTCCTTTCCAGATAAAGCCACCAGGAACATGTATCTCGCTAATCCGAGACCATAGGGAATAACTAGAGGGAGAAGAGAACCTTCACGAGGAGGTGGTGTGAGATGAGAGGAGGGAGTGGGGGCCTTTTATAGGGAGAGGAGGGCAGCCCCTCACCATGGCCGGCGGCCAAGGGAGGTGCCCCCACCTCTTCCACATTCATGTGGGTGGAGCTCCCACTCACATAATTAGCCACCCACTCAAAATTCCACTCACCTCCATTAAATTTCCACCAAATTTAATGCAAGTTCTTATTAAATAAAACACTTTTATTTATTTTATTCAGAATTTTTTTAATTACATTAATTAACAAACATTCACATAAAACCCCCTGCAACATTTCAATATCACATGCAGAACCAGTTTCAGCAATTTCACCCGAAACAATTCCGGTTTCCATCGAAATGATTCCAGCGCTTTCTTAAATCTTTATTTGAAACATATTTGCTCCAAATGGTGTCGGTATCCCTTAGGTGTGTCATCCTACGGTTCATGAATAATGTAGACATGATTGAGACCCCTCTCCGATCAATAATCAGCAGCGGGACCTGGAGATCCGTACTGACTCCCACATATTCAACGATGACTCTTGTGATCGTGTGAACCTTTAACGTCGTAACTAAATCCCTTTGTCTCGCGATATATTACATGTCCGAGATTCGATCATTGGCATCCAAATACCTAGTTTGATCTCGTTACCGACATGCACTCTTTTCTCGTTTCCGTGATATAACATTCTAGTGATCACATCACTTGCTTGCAAGCTATTTCAATGTGATATCACCGAGAGGGCCCAGAGTATATCTATCCGTCATCGGGATGGACAAATCCCACTCTTGATCCATGAGCCTCAACATAACACCTTCGTAGCACTGAACCCACCTTTATAGTCACCCTGTTACGGTGTGACGTTTGATGTTATCAAGATACTCTTCCGGTGTTAGCAATTAACATGATCTCATGGTCTAAGGACTAAGATTACTTCGTATGATGTTATAGCAATATAAACATAATGACTCTGATCGTAATGCTATACTTCGGATGAATGTTCATCACATTATTCCACCAATGTTGTGACCATGTTATTAACGACATCCAATGTCCATGATCAGGAAACCTTGATCATCTTGTTAATCAACGAGCTAGTTTATAAGAGAGGCATAACTAGGAACTTTTCTTTTGTTGATTAAACACACATGTATTAACGTTTCCAAATTAATACAATTATAGCATGCAAAATAAACATTTATCATAAACATGGAATAAGATAATAACCACTTTATTATTGCCTCATATTTTTCCTTCCAACTATGTCACATAATATGAGACCACGCGAATGGTCCTCATTGTTTGGATCGTTTTGAATTTCTTGTGCCCGTTCTAAATTATCGTCAAACTTTGTCGAATGACGGGCATGAAGCTTCTTAGCTCGGGGCTGAGGCTCGCTAAACTTGCATCTGATATATGATGAAATAGCATATTGTGAACATAAAAGTTAATTTTGTTAAAAATTATGATCATTAGATCACGTACCTGTAGTTCATATCTGACCCACTTCCTACCGATTCGAAAAAAAATTATCTTTTTCACTAGGGATGGACGGAAATGTTTGAGATCCCTCTATGGGACATTGTTCATGTAAGGTGATGTAGTATTTTTTTAAAATAGGGTGGTAACATTTTGAATTAGCCATTTAGTGGTTGCTTCACGAAATCTCTGGTTTTTTGGGCTCGGAAAATGGAAAATAGCTTTTTGGTTTGATAAAAAGGAAAACGTCCTCCTGTAACATTGTTCGCCATCCCATCATGTACATTCATGCACAATATGGACACATTATCATAAACCATGCATTGATTCTAGCCATAGCATTAGTCATTTGACCCGAAAGTCAGAAAACCTCGAATGAGATAAGTCATTTTATGAAGGGTTTTTTGATAACATAATCAATATACCAAGTTTTATATTTTTCTTGCGACTATATCACATACAATGACACACGCGAATGTTTTACATTTTTGGATCGTTTTTGAATTTATTATGCCCGTTTCAAACTATATGTAATGTTTTATGTTTTACTTAATTTTTATTTACAAATATATAATATTCGAGTGTAGATAGATTAATCTTACTTTTCTTCAAATTTTGATATATTATTTGTGTTTCTCTGAATTAGAATGATTTAGTTATGATTTTTTAAAGATTAATGAGGTAAAAGTAAAAAATAATACGCCGAGGGCAGGCGACGTAAGCTATTCTATACCTAGGGCAATTCTACACCGACGACCAGCTTGGTCGGATGCTCAGCTCGTGGCTTACACGGAAAGACCCTAAACTTTGGTCGTCGGCGCTTCGCGTCATTCATGTAGTGCATATTCCTCTCTCTTTTCTTTTACCTCTCCCGACGCTGCTCTAAATTAAAGAGCCTGTCTTGTCCGGACTAGGGAAAATGATTCTTCTCAACCTGTACAGGATCGAGCTGTGTTCCTATGATACATGTCGCGCGCTCTGGACATTGCCTTGTGGCGTGTTTGGCTCTCAGGATCACCCGATCCAAAGCTGCTGGGGCCGATGCATGATGATCAAACTTTCGTCGGGGAGACTTTATCGTATCGTATGCTTAATAACGAATATAGTAATGAGGTGGTGATGGGACCAATAAACTTATTCCATTGCACTCATCAAGCAGAAACAGCGATCCAGTTCGGAGCTGCAGTGCGCGGCGGCCATGCATCCGGCGCCGTACGTGCGGGCCTTGGTCCTCGCTCGCTTGGTAAAGCGAAACAGTGAAAATCTCTTTCGATCTCAAGCCATACATCGATGCTTCCTTCCTGCGTAAAACCTTTCAATCATGGAGAATCAACTTCCATTGACGCATGGAGGAAGAGAAGTAACCCGAGCGGAGCAGCTAGCCATTGACGCAGACGAGTAACTGTCCCAACGAGTAGCTTCAAGGCGCGATGGCACTATATAATCGGGTGGTTACCCGGAGGGGAATGGAAACGTGAGAGGAAGGTGCTACTGGTGGTCAGTGATGTGATCTAGACGGGGAAACTGAAGGCGATTGATCTAGTTGGACCTGTACCTCTCTTTCCTGATTACCTGTTGTACATAGTGGATCGATTGTACAAGCTCCGACCCGGACAGTTTAGGATGTTCCCTCTAAGAGCATCTCCACCCGAGAGCCCAAAATCGTAGCCGGCAACTCACGTGCCGGACACAAATTGGACATGCCGGACACACGCATGCCGCTTAAAATTAATTTAGTTTCCACACACGGTGATTTTTTTAAAAAAATAGACCATTTATTACTTAATTAATGTTTACATCCGGCCTCTGCATAACTAGGATGCACACAACCGATACACACAGTGACATGTAGGCCACGATAGGAGAATTCAACGACCTGGAGTTGTTTGCAGCTTGCCGGGACGCCAATCAAGTCCCTCCAGGCTAGGATCGTATTGGACATGGGGTGATGTTGGATTTATATTGGAACCGCCGATGGGAACAGTTTTTCTCTCTAAAGGCCCCATAGGACTGCCGGCGGAGATGCTCTAACAGGTGTTTGTCAGGTCCTGCTAAAAATACAGTTCATCTTCAGGGTCGGCTCATGGACCATGGTCACCGTAATGATATCATTTCATAGACAAGTTTAAGCCCTGATTGTCTACGAATTACTTTCGACCGGTAGAACACGTTTACGGGTGCACCAGATACGTTCTCGGTCTATGCGGCCTACCAGTAGCCCCTGTATTATCAGCGGCAATGATCCCATCATCAAAACATGACCAAGAAAGAAGTGCGTAATAGACGACACGGAACAGCACTGGCATCGCCAAATCTCATCTCCCTTTTCAGCAACCTGATGCTGTGATATGATAGCCGGGCTATTACGCTGAAAAGCACCCGTAACGGCGCACCCAAACCGCCCAATTAAGCGTTGCCTTTTCAGCTTTGGTGGAGCATCTCCGCTTTGCCGGCTCCGTTGCAGCCACAGTTGAGAGTCCTCCGACTGTACGCCTCGCGTTGCAGGCTGCTTCTGCGCTTCTTTCCGATGAAAATGAGTGCACTGAAGCCAGCTTCGGTCCACACGCATCCACGGAGCCATTCCAGCGCTACTGACGTTTTTATCGTACGGTGAAACACTTCATTTTTACAGCGCTTCGGTCCACGCATCCACGGAGCTATTCCAGCGCTACTGATTCAGAGCGTTTTTACCGTGCGCTGAAACACTTCATTTTTACAGCGCTTTGGTCCACGCATCCACGGAACCATTCCAACGCTACTGATTCAGAGCGTTTTTACCGTGCGCTGAAACACTTCATTTTTACAACGCTTCGGTCCACGCATCCACGGAGCCATTCCAGCGCTACTGATTCAGAGCGTTTTTACCGTGCGCTGAAACACTTCATTTTTACAGCGCTTCGGTCCGCGCATCCACGGAGCCATTCCAGCGCTACTGATTCAGAGCGTTTTTACCGTGCGCTGAAACACTTCATTTTTACAGCGCTTCGGTCCGTGCATCCACGGAGCCATTCCAACGCTACTGATTCAGAGCGTTTTTACTGTGAGAGTATGTGACCATATCTATAGGTATAGATCATTTTGTGTATTCTTTTTGTATATGTCTGTGTTGTATGAGACCAGAACTCACCTTGTAATTCTCCTATATAATGAGTAATACAAGGCACCACTACGTTTGGTTTTCCCTATCTTACATGGTATCAAACGCAAAACTCTAGCCAGACCGCGTCGCCCATGCTTCTCGCCGCGCCGCCTCTCTTGGAGCCATGGGCGACACGCTACATAGGCCACGCAGGCCGCTATGGAGAAGGTAGATCGTGAGGCTCGTGAGGCCGCCGACGCCAAGGCCAAGCTGGCCCTTGCCACCGCCCCATCCTCCAGCGCGGGGGCCTTCTCGCTCACCTCCCTGCATGCCCAAGTCGTCGTCCTCCATTCCATCAAGGGGCACGTACCAGTCGAGCTGGCCCTCGACATCGGCGTTCACCGTCAATGGCGCACATTCTTTCGCGCCGCCCTTCGCAAGTACGTGCTGCTTGACCACGTTGACGCGCCCGTTCCGATCGATCCAACTCCATAGTGGTCCTTTTAGGATGCCACGGTGGTCTCGTGGCTCTACGGATCCGTCTCCCTCGGCCTCCTCGACGTCGTCATGACGCCAGCTGAAGATCCTCTTGCTGTCGATCTGTGGACAAGCATCAACGGCCTGTTCAACGACCACAAGGTCAATCGTTGGCTCCACCTATCCACCGAGCTCGGCGAGATCAAGATGGGCGGACTTTTCATGACCGAGTACCTAAAGAATATCAAGGCCCTAGCAGATGGTCTAGCAGATCTCGGAGCACCAGAAGAAGATGCCAAGCTGGTGATCCACTTCCTCTACGGCCTCTCCGAGCAGTACGAGCATGCCGCCGACTTGATCTCCCTCATGCCCGAGATCACCTTCGAGAAGTGTCGTTCTCTCCTCGCACTCCAAGATATGAAGCGCAAAAATCGCCGAGCTCGCAACTCCGACATGGCGCTCATCGTTGACGGCGCTAACCCTGGCAAAGGCAACGGCAACCGCCACAGGAAGAAGAAGGCTGCGGCTAAGGCCGCCAAGGAGGGCGCTACCGTCCAGCACCAGGCCGCTGCTGCACCACTGGTCTTCGCTTCGCCAACCTGGCCCAAGCCACAACTCCCATGGAACGACGCGATCCAGATGTGGCCCTACGATCGGGCATACAGCTACGTGCCGCGTCATGCGCCCTTGCCACACGCCTTCTACGCGCAGGGGCCCTATAGCGTGCCGCACTCCTCCTATGGATACGGCTACCGCTACTCGCCCCCGCCCTTGCTTACGGCTACGGTGTCGCTTCTTCGTCACTAGCACCGTCATCACCGGCTCCGTCAACCACCTCGTGGGATCAGTCCGTATGCTGATCTTAGGATCTTCGGATGCCCTTGCAACCCCAATGCCACGTTCGTTGCACTGCACAAGCTTGCGCCTCGCTCTGTGCCCTGCGTGTTTTTAGGGTATCCATCCCAACATCACAGCTATCGCTGTCTTGATCGTTCCACCCAAAAGATCATCATCTCTCGCCATGTTGTATTCGACGAGTCTGTCTTTCCCTTTGCCACCACCGGGTCCGTCATGTTTTCTACTCCTTCCCTACCTACTTATGATTTTTCTGCAGGTTGAGCAGCCGATGTCGTCGACGCCGTTCATCGTGCCAGCCACGGGCAGCTCTACCGCGGGCGTGCGGCAGCCTTCGGCGGGTGCTTGGAAGCCTGCCGCAGGTGCTCGGCAGCCTGCCGCGGCTACCTCCCCTGCCGCACACGTCTGCTGTGCCGTGAGTTCGGTCGCCTCTCCCGCCACACCCCCTCATCGCCTGCGACTGCCCCGTCGCCCGCCTCGTCACCCGCCACGTCTGCTGAGGACGATTCCTCGCCACGTGCGGCTGCTGCACCGACTCCGCCACCGCCTCCGGTCCGTCGATCGTGCCCTCCGCCTCCGCCACCATCACACTGCATGCTTACGCATGCGAAGACAGGCGTGGTGCAGTCGAAGACCATCTTCGATCTTCATGTTGAGGGGTTATCTCCTCTCCCGAAGACGTACCGTGGAGCGCTCAAGGACCCTAATTAGCATGCAACAATGGTTGATGAGTACAATGATCTTCTCTCCAACAACACTTGGGACCTAGTTGATCCATCTCGCAATACAAATATTATCACAAGCAAGTGGATCTTTTGTCACTAGTTAAAGTCTGATGATTCTCTTGATCGGTACAAGGCATGGTGGGTTTTGCGAGGATTCACGCAACATGAAGGTATTGATTTTGATGAAACTTTCAGTCCGGTAGTTAAACCCGCCACGATACGGGGAGTTCTGTCACTTGCTTTTTCTAGTGATTGGCCTATTCATGAGCTGGATATCAAGAAAGCTTTCCTCAACGGCAAACTTGATGAGACGGTTTATACTCGACAACCCTGAGGTTTCATTGATCCCAATTCTCCTGAGAAGGTGTGCCGCCTGAACAAATCCTTGTATGGGTTGAAGCAGGCTCCACGGGCATGGTTTCAACGGTTTGCCTTTTATATTGCATCTCTTGGGTTTTTAAGTGCCAAGATTGATAGCTCATTGTTCGTCTACCACCGTGGCTCCAATATGGCTTATCTCCTGCTCTATGTGGATGACATAATTTTGACTGCGTCTTCCTCGACACTGCTACACAGTTTGTTTGCTTCACTCCGTTCTGAGTTCACCATGACGAACATGGTTTATTTACATTACTTCTTGGGCATCTCCGTCAAGCGCAACAAGGACTGTCTCTTTCTCCCGCAGGAGAAGTATGCTATAGAGCTCTTTGACCGCACCGGTATGTTATAGTGCAAGTCTATCTCCACACCAGTTGATACATCTTCTAAGCTTGAAGCTTAGTCTAGTGATCTCGTGGCCGATCCTACAGAGTATCGCAGTATTGCAGGAGGTCACCAGTACCTCACTTTTACTTGACCTAATATCTCCTATCAGTACAACAGATATGTCTTCATATGCATGATCCACGGGCTAATCACTTGCTCCTTATGAAGCGTGTTCTACGCTACATCCGCGGCACCACCGACTATGGTCTCACTTTGTATCGACGCACCTCGAACAAACTGATGGCCTACTCTGACGCTGACTGGGCACGTTGTCCAGACACTCGATAGTCTACTTCTGGCTATTGTGTGTTCCTCGGTGCAAATCTGGTGTCTTGGTTGGCCAAGTGACAACACACTGTTTCATGCTCGAGTGCGGAGGCTGAGTATCGGGCGGTAGCAAATATGGTGGCCAAACTGTGTTGGCTACGATAACTACTTCAAGAGCTTCATCACCGGTGTCTGATGCTTCCGTCGTCTTCTGTGACAATGTGAGTTCAGTTTATATGACATAGAATCCAGTGCATCATCAGCACACCAAACATGTGGAGATTTATCTACACTTCGTCAGAGATCGCGTGACAACTATCAGGTCAGAGTTCTACACGTTTCTAGTTTATCTCAGTTCGCGGACATCTTTATCAAAGGATTACCGTCACCTCTCTTCTTAGATTTTCGGAACAGTCTTAATATTCGCCGGACGCCCATTTTCGACTGAGAGAGAGTGTTAGAATATGTGACCGTATCGTGTTTGTAAAGGTATATGGTCATATCGTGTGTTTCTTTTGTATGTGTCCATGTTGTATGAGACTAGAACTCTCCTTATAATCCTTATATATAATAAGCAATACAAGGCACCACTGCGTGTGGTTTCCCCTATCTTACATTTACCGTGTACTGAAACACTTCATTTTTACAGTGCTTCTGTCCACGCCTCCACAATAATGTGAGTACATTCGAAAGGCTCGAGAAAATTACAGCTCTCACCATGCTTTTTTTTTGCCAATGAGCTAACACCATGTTTTTTTCTTTGACTTGGCATCCAACATGGAGGGCAGGACAAATGGACAATACATGTGGAATTTATAGCTTGTTGTTGCACAAAACACAAAAATATTGCAAATTCTTGAGTTACAGTACAATGTAAAAGAAGCAACATAACGTTTTCACAGCACAATTATATCACAAGCTAGGGATTCCGACTATACGCCTTGCCTTGCAACACCTCTGCTTCGGATCAAGCACGCCTCCGCGGAGCCATTCCAGGGCTTGTGATTCCGAGCTTTTTTTTTCCGTGTGTTGAAACACTTCATGTCTACATCGCTTCGATCAACGCCTTCACAATGCTTTGGGGCAATTGTTGCACAAAATCCGGAATAAAAACTTTTTTGCACCTAGCACATATCGTGGCTTAATTGTTGCAACTAGCCCAAATTGACCGATTTATGGTGTTGACAAGATGCCCAACGGATAGAGCCTGCTTTTTTTCTTTGACTTGGCATCCAACATGGATGGCAGGCCAATACATGTGGAATTTATAGCTTGTTGTTGTTGTTGCACAAAACACAAAGTTATTGCAAATTCGAGACTTGGGCTATAGTACAGTGTCAAAAAAAGCAACATAATGTTTTCACAGCACAATTATATCACAATATATCAATAAGAGTCTTAGTGACAACAAATATAGCAAAACGTGTCTCATGGCACATTACAAGCTCGGGATGTTTTACCAGCTCTAAGTCAAGTTTTTCTCTCTACATTAATACTCCCTCCGTTTCAAAAAATATATAAGATGTTTTAGCTTTGTGAAGCTAATGTATTTAGATCTCTTTTAGTGTCTAGATTCATCTAGATTTGGAGTGAACCTAGACACTAAAAAATGTCTAGATATACTCATTTTATAAAGCTAAAACATCTTATATTTTAAAACGGAGGGAGTACAAGTGAAGCATATAGCTTGGTCGACACAGAATTATCTCGTGGCATGTCTTGCTAATGCCCTGGTGTCGTGTCGGTGTCCTAAACGATCCAGGAGCGAGGACAGCGAATATTGAAAAATGTGGGGCTATAAAACTCGTGTCGGTGTCCTAAACGACGTGTACATATATTCTCCTGTAGATGTAGATCACAGTTAGTGTTTCTGTTTGTGGGAAGGAGCATATGTCCTTGCTGCGGTCTAGCATTGAAAACAGACCGTGCTGGTGGACTAGACACACCTATGGTCGCGCGCGCGGTCCATAAACTAAGTGGTGGTCCAAAAGTGAAGAGGGTAAAAAGGAATTTCAGGGCACACCCGGTGCATGGTCCGACAAAAGAAAAGGGTGAACATGATGGGCAAATTTTAATGTGAGTACTTAGTAGTAGTACCATGATACGGCTTGGCCGCTGTTTGTCGCATGATATACGCATATGGTCGTATACACGGAGCCTGCGCTTGCGCGTGCGCGTGTGGAAGAGTTTGGATCCCGCACGGTGAATCGGCGATACCAGGCAGGGCGCGATCCTGCCGGTCGCTCTCTCTCGCGGGACAAGGAGGCAACGGTGCCACGGCACGGCAGCAGGGGAGAGGCGTCGATCGACGCACGCGCGCGCGCGCGCTACCTGGATAGTACTGTATATCCGGTGGTGGTTGCAACTGCATCCGAGCCAAAACCAGACCGACACCGACCGACCTCGCGGTGGTGCGTCGCCGATTGCGCACGGAAACGTGATGGTAGGTTACGTCGAGCCACGCGTGCACCTAGCGAACGGACGAGATGGTCAACAGCGGAAGGAGCGCCAGCTGAGACGACAGTTATTAACTAACCACCCTAGTAGTTAAAAAGTCAGAGGGATACGCGCGCAGATGCAGCAGGCGCTACACGTTCGTGCACCCCGCGATTGACCGCGGGCGGAGGAGGCGTGTGCCCACGCGCGAGACGAGTGACCTCGCTCGCTCGCCGCTACGATCAATTTGGAGCGCTTACGGATCGTTGGCCCGATTAAACCAGACCCAGCGATTTATACGCGATGGTCTTCTGCTCGTCCACGTAAGCCAAATAGCGCGGATCCCGCAGGCAGGCCCGTCTTCCGGGTTGCTGCCCGTACGTAGTACTACTAGTACCAAGCTGCGTTCCAGCGTGGAGACGGAAAGACAGCCACGGCTACCAACCAACCAACCTTCCCACCTACACCTAGACCAGTCTCTGCCGAGCCAGCCCGCGCGCGGAAACGTCCACGCGACGGCCCTGCCGTGCCAGCCGCCCGCATTAAGCAGCTGCCGACCGTCGCTGGTCTGCAGCTACCTAATCAACCGAGAACCGACGTACGTACCTGATGAGTCGTCACCGCGGTTAAATCGACGGCAGCGCGAGGGCGACGGCCGCCAGCCGCGGCGAGACGGGCGGCCGGACCGTGCCGTGGATTGACCGTACCACGTCGAGGTTGACGGTTAGTTAAAATATTAACTCACCTCAAACACTAGTCCAGAAATTGGGGTACACATCAACTCACCTCAAACACTTAACACTGTAAAAATCGCATTTCTAATAATTTTCAAAAATCTATACGACGAAATCATGACCATAGAGATAATGGATACATGTATACACACGTAAATTTCGGAACCCAAATACAAAGTTTATTAGCCTAAGGAAAAAAGCACAAAATGGTTCGGAAGCATATATAAACTCTGAAAATTGAGTATGCCCATTCTTTTTTGGACTTTTGCATTCTTTGGATACGGTTATAATTTGTTATGAAAACCTACCAGAGTAGTATGTCTCTACTATACATAATATGGTTGTGATGTTTTTCATACCGTTTTGAAATCTAGAAGTACGATTTTCATTCGGTTTATCGGAGAGCTCATAGCATCTAGTAGGTCTGTGGTAAGTCCTTTGTACTCCCTGTTTTTAAGGGAAACACAACCATTTCCTCTGGCACACATGCTAGGTTTGTGAAAAAAAATTGATGCTTGGCAAGGAAATTTCTCTTCTTCTGGGAGCATGCTGGCACTAGTATACTCTAGTTTGGCAAGGAAATGTTACTAAATAAATCTTTCATATTGAGAGAGTTGATAAACATGCAAGGAGAATTTCTGGCATGGTAAAATGGCTAAAAAAGTTTATAATATAGTTAAGTGGCCTAGAGTGCATGGATCTAAAAGAAGGGTGGTTTGGGCATAAAAACTTGACAAGACAAAATATTGTGGAAACTTGTGACACAAGAAGGCGCATGGCACAGTATTATTAAAGCCAAATACTTGAAAGGTAAACCTATTACTCTGGTGAAATCTTGGATTAATGATTCTCCTAGCTAGAAAGCTATTACGTAACTTAGAGAATTTTATTTTGCTGGAAGGTGTGGAAATATGGATAGTGTGAATATATGTAGATTCTAAAAGGATCCTGCATGCTGGTGGTAATGCACCATGGTGTGATCTATTTCTTGATCTTTTTGAGATATGTTAGGTTTTTGCATAATAAAAGATGACGTGGAAAAAATTAATCTAGATTTTATGAGGAATCTTGTTGGTGATGTTCTATAGTAGTGGATTTCATGTTGTTCCCTCCTCTTTTCTTCTAGATTTACTAAACTAATTATACTAATTATTTCTATTAATAAAATGGAAAGGGGGGTGTGAAGCCCTTCGGTTTTGTTCCCTCCTCTTTTTTATGCATAGCGGTCTATTCTATCTATTCGAATGGCAGGACGACCGAGTGTGAAGTCCGGTTGGGAAAAACATAAATGGGCTTGAAGTGATGGCTTTGAAGGCCGAATAATCCCCTAAGGCCCATCTACTGTGAAAGAAAACTTCTGAAGGCCCAGCCGCACTCGACGCGGGCACGCGTCACTCGCTCACACTTCACGTGCGCCGCACCCTTCGGCCTTCGCCGGCGTCTCCTCCCCTCCCCGCCGCGCCCAAAATCGCAGGAAACCGCAAAACCCCCAAATCCTCCAACCCTACCACGAACCCCACCCACCACCTCCCAGGCGTTACCCAGGCACCCGCCGCGCCACCGCCCTCCGGTATCCGCGCCGAGCTCTGCCCCGCTCCACTCCGACCGCGCCGAGGTGAGCTCTCCGGGAAACCCGCATTGCTCGTACGGGCGTTTCTTGTTCTGCCGAGTAGTTCGTCCGTCGGGCCGTGCTATCACAACCCTAGCTAACCTGCTTCCGCCATGGATTCATCTCATCCTTAGGTCGGCGTGTGTTCGTCTTTGGAAGGCGCGGTGGCGTGATGGGGCTCACGAAGCAAGGGCAGCCGAGACAGCCGCCGTTGCCTTCGGCTGCCCACCGGGCCGCGCAGGTCCCATACACCGCCGCGCCCAACCCTGACAATTGGGGAGCGCAGGCGCCCACCAGCTCCTACCTGATCGCGCCCATGAGCCAGCAGCAAGAGCAGGTTGGCGTGCCCACCCCCAGCGCACACCACTCCGGAGCGAGGCCTTCGGGCAGAGTGTCCTTGAGGCCGCCGCAGCAGGTGCTGAGTATTCAGACGGAATTTCCAGAGATATTTATGCCGCAGCCGCAGCCGTCGCCGCCCTCGGTGGGCAAGAAGATGGTGGCGTCGCCGAAGGTCCAGATGCTGAAATCACTGCCGCCACAGTTATCTGCTGGCAAGCGTTTTGCTCTGAAGGAATCGCCACCAAAGGTTGCCCATTCGCAGGTGCAGTTGTTTGAGTCTGTGAGATCGAAGATCAGGGACACTCTGGCTGCTGCGTTGAGTATGGATTCTGACCAGGAGATGGGACAGCAGTCTGCTGGAAATGAGTCACCTTTGGGATCAGCTGGTGGGAACAGGCAGGCAGACGGTGGTAGAATGCAGGGAAACACAACTGCCTTCCAGGATTCTGGTAAAGATGATGACGATGATGACGAAAATGTGACAAGACTTGCTGCTAGAAGAAGTGAGTATGGTGAAGTGTTACACAGCAATCTGAGACCAGACATGGCAATAGAAGCGGGGGATGATATGCAGCAACAAACAGAGCATGTTCCCTTGGGAAACAAAGTTTGGCTTTGCTGGGATCCTGACATTGTTGTTGGAGCTTCTCAGTCCATGTCACAACCCAATCCAAAAAGGGTCAGGACGTCTGATGTTCATGCTGGGGTTAGTGTATCTGAAATCGGTCCAGAGTCTAAAACAGAAATTACCACTTGTGAGACAACTGAAGAAAAGAAGGTCAGGATTCATAAAGCCCAAAGTTTAGCATTCAAGATTGAAGCGGAGCTGTTCAAATTATTTGGCGGAGTTAATAAGAAATACAAGGAGAAAGGTAGATCACTTCTGTTTAATCTGAAAAATAAGAATAATCCTGCGCTGAGGGATCGAGTCTTATCTGGGGACATAACACCTAAATGCCTATGTGCAATGACTACTGAAGAACTTGCTTCAAAGGAGCTTTCAGAGTGGCGGATGGCTAAAGCTGAAGAGCTTTGGAATATGGTTGTTCTTCCTGATAGAGAAGTGGACTTTAGACGCCTGGTGAGGAAAACACACAAAGGAGAATTTCAAATTGAAGTAGAAGAAACTGATCTGATGGAAGCTGGGCTTGGAGGTGAATCACTTTCTTATGTTCCAACAAGACATATTGCTGTTCAAACCAAATCTGATGATAAAACAAGTATACACAGCGAGGTCAATGAATCGGACAGCAGTGTGCAAGATGGAGTTGCCAGGAGCTGCAACAACAACACACCGAACAATTTAGAATATCCAGCAAATGAGGAAAGTGATCTCATGCAAGAGCCAATTATTGATGACTTGAAGGTTACAGAGAATCTTCCACAGATCATGACATTGGATGAATTCATGCAGATCCTTCATTCAGAACCACATTCTGAATATCAGTCCACTGGAGCCCTGCAAAATGATCCCAGTATTGACAAAGCTGACAAGGCTTTGAAGTCAGAAATTTTTCCAACAGCTAAAGACAAGTCTGCTGCATCAGATTTCCAATTTCATTCTAATTTTCCATCTCCACAAGACAATTGTGAGTCCACGTTAGAATCACCCATGAACAAATCAGTTTCAATTTTAGATCCAGTTGAAGAACCAAAGGGAGATGTGTTAGTTAAATCCCCCCCTGAAAAGGTGGTTGCTGAAAAACCAGATACTGTTAATGGCTCGATTCCTGAATCTACTATGAAGTGTAAAATAACTTCTGATGCTGCGTTGACGCCGCATGGCACTATATGGGAGGGATCAATTCAGCTTAGTTTGTCCACGCTCACAAATATGGTTGCTATCTTCAGAAGGTTTGTTTTGTCACCTCGCTTATAGTAATCATAGTCAATTAACTATTTTTCCGGACATATACGCAAGAAACTACAAGAAGTACTTTCTCTGCAATTTCTTTATTCTGAACAATAAACACACCAGTTCATTATGTAGAACATGACATGTTCTAGCATGCATCTCTATGTTTTGGAGGCATCCTTTATTTCATTATTATGCTGCTTCTCTTTTGCAGTGGAGAAAAGCCATCTACAAATGAGTGGCGCCCCTTTCTTGAGATCAAGGGAAGAGTGAGGCTCAGTGATTTTGAAGAATTTCTTGAACAGCTTCCTAAATCCAGGAGCCGTGCTACAATGGTAACTATTATTTCTGTGTGTTGTTTTATATATACTTTCTCAGTTGGATGACTACGTCGTTTTTATTAAAATTGGCAATTCAGCACTCTTTCTGTTATTGACATATACACGTTCTTGCACTTGTTGCCTTGCAAATAGTTGTCTGTCGTTTTGCTAGAATAATGATTGATTGTAGAACCCAGTGGGAACATTTCCTCTTGAATGAGTTTCATCATAGCTGCATAAACTGAATTGTCTGTATCATGTGAACTTATAGTGTACATGTTCACAGTCTGGGCACTGGAATGCCATACAATGAAGACTAGATGCAACCGTTAGTTAGTGCATTCAAGGTTTGACAGGCTGATAATGGATGGGTTTGTGGCCTAGTGGCTGGAGCGAGAACTTTTTTGGCACCCAACTGGGTTCAGTCCTTAGGATTAACACCTCATGCTGTACTTATCTGGACTGCATCTACGTGTTATACAGAACAGTGCATGCCTGGCCTTGTATTCGCGGCGCCTCTAATATTTTCTTAGCATATGTGGGAGGCCTGCATTCGTGTGTGTCGACGTGTCATCCACTAGTGTATGTCCCCTCTGCTAGACATAGTCATCCTTAGAGTTAGTAGTTCAATACTTCATCGTGAATCTTTAGTACATTTACTGTTAGATTAGTGTTACTTTGAGCCATTTACGTTTTTAGAGGTCACCTGTATTCGGACAACGAAGGTTCAAATCAATTGCTTTTTTAAGCATAACAATTAGATTGCTTTGTGTTTTGACATACTGAATTTGAGCACCTTCGTCTACTACTAGATGGACCTAGCACGCGTTGCTGCGCCGACTTTTGCTACTGCCGTTTAAATACTGTATCAAATTTCAAGACCAATGATTTTGGCTGATACACCTTTTAACAACAGTTGTTATTCAGCGGTCAGATAAAACACACTTCATGACTTATGCGAAACTTATATGGAGCAGAGATTGTGATTTACCAAATGCAGAGATCCAAAAATAACTCAAGGTATTAGTAGAAACAATAAATAATCTTGAGACAACATGATTTACTGAATGGCCATGATGAAAAGCACCACTCAATCTTAAGTTCGTTGCAAACTTCAAATAGTTTTACCCAAAAATTTATCCAGTCGTTTCTTCTAGCGAGTCTTCTTAGAAAATACTAATGTTGTTTTAGAATCTCTGAGATAATATTGATTCTCTTCCAAAACATACATGAACTAAAATGCCCGTCGTTATTTGAAAAGAGTCTAAATGCAGAACCTTATTATCCAACTACATTACAGCCACACATAAAAAAATAGATGAATAGTGCTTATATAACAGATAGCCATATGGCATAAAAGTGAAATCCCAAAGGCTTAGATGGTTGGAAGTAATGAGAAGTCTGACAAATAATATACTTCCAATTGCAGCTAGTGATGCATAATTTATTTTGCAATAGACAGTAAGAAATAATTTGATGGTAGAATCCTTAGGGAGCTTACCGTCCCACTGCATCATAAGTTATTTTGAATGGAAGTATGGATTTGGTGTGGTTATAAGTGCATTTCATGAAATTGTTTGGCAGCAGCATGTCATTATCCTGGATCACCTTCAGGTAACGATGCAAGTGGCACGGACTCGGGATGTCCCGCCTCCCGCCTGTTCGTCCCGTCAGGACTAGCCGGGATTAGCGGGATTGATGAGACAGGAGACATGGGTCCCACGGGACCCATCGACATCGATAATTACCAGCCTGGGTGCCGCAGAGTCCGGCCACGGCAGGACTAAAGGCCTTCGTCCGCACCGGTCTCTCTTCCGTGCCTGTTTCTATACATCAGCAGTTCACAGATGGGATTAGTGGGATGGCAGCGTTAATCCCGCCGGCGCTGAACGGGATCCCAGGAACGGAATTCTCGGGCTCTGCTGGCGGGACGGGAGGCGGGACGTGGCGGCAGTCCCATCCCAGTTGCAACGTTACCTTCAGGACACAGAGTCAGAAAAATATGGGCTAAGTTTCGGTAGTTTTGGCGCATTTTTTGAACATAATACGGGCTTTCCAAATGTTCATGAGTATGAGAAGATTTCTATGCCGCCTGAATATGAATGTTCACATGAGGTGGAGGAAGCTGTGGAAGAACCTGCTCCTCTATTCTTGTAGGTTAGCATTTCTTGAAGCTAGCTCTTCTTAAAATCTCGTTTCCTTTATTATGTCACCCATACAGCATTTGCATCATGCTACTGATATGCCCACATATCCAGGAATAAAATAAAAGGCACAGGAAATTCCATTAGTTTTACATGATCAAAGAAAAAGGCACACAAGATTCCATTCAACTTTAAGTTCGTCGGAGCCAATTTGTCAGCCACTTCACGTGCACATAATACTCATATTAATCATGTTGTCTACACGTAGCAGTTCTGAAAAACTGGAGTCACCCTTATCACCTAACATCAATGTGGTGAATAAAAAGTCGATTGAACTGAGCTCAATTTAATTACCAGACTCAAGCAAGCAAAGGTTCATCATATCATATGAGCAATTAGTGTTGATGCATGATTAGTGCACTACAGCAATAGACGGAAAAAATGAATATACCTGATTGATACATATGGATTCATGGACGCAGTGGATCGTGCAGTGGTGCCTGCATTCCGCAAGGCACAAAGATGCAGCTCCCATCCTTATATGACAGATCTCCTGATGAGCACCGTCCCTTCGTGGTGATCGTTGTTCCTTGACCCATCACTCTCTGTGATTAATAAAGGTGGAAGCTTTCATGGCAGAGGGAGTCGTATGGAACCTCACAAATACCTTAAGAGCATGTCGTCAGTTCTGAAATACACATGCTTCATCAAAAACTTCGTCATCATAACACCTAACGTAATTGATAGGATGAATAAATAAAAAGTGAATCCTGATTATATGCAACCATATGATGAACTAAAAAGATACATTATGATAATTAGCTACCATAGCATGTATAGGGAGAGCTCCAAGCTGATCCTTGCGTTCGGAAAATCCCTAAAAGCAAAGTTACAGTAGACAACAATGCATCAGGTGATGCTTGAGTTATACTGTTATCATAACAAAATAGCTATATAGTTTTACATGTTATACTTACAATTTGGCAAGATGACTCCTCACTTCAGACTTTGGAGAAGAACTGGAGTGTGGGATTAATTGCATTCAACAGATCTGATTCAGATGCACAGATGTTATCGAGTATTAACAGTCTATGATTATTCCTTTGATTACTATAATTAGATGCATGGAAATTATGTCAGTGAGAACATCTTAGGCAATTCATCGAATACCTTATGATTTTAAGAAAAAACATCGTAATGCCTTTTTTTTTCCGAAAAGGGGAATATAACCCCGGCCTCTGCATCGGTTGATGCACACAGACTTTTATTAAAGATTCATCATCCAAATGATCAACATTTATACCAGATCAAGAAAATATACATGGATTGATATTTGATACAAAAGGGAGGCACATATGGCTTCCGCATGCAAATACCACATACCACACCACAGAACGAGCAATCCGAGCAACCACGTGATCATGAGAGAAAGAGAGGAGAGGACTCATCTGGTGCTGCAGCAGGAGCAACGATGCCATTTGAGAGGGCGACGTACTATGATGGCTTTCTTCGTGTTGACCCCGCATGGTTGCCACATTATACTTGATCTGTTCATGGTATATGCCTCAGGGCTGCAGTGGAGGTGGAGGTACAGAGCCCTGAGGCGCCTGGCACAAGAGCGCGGGGTCGATGGGCAGTCGATGGATTGCAGGTTCGTGAGAGGAGTTTTGGCCGGCGTTTGGGGCCTGGGTTGACACCGAGGTGAAGCTCTCTCTCAGCCTTGCGTCGCCTCCCTCTTGGGTTCTGGGCAGAGGCTAGGATCGGTTACAACATTTTTTCTTAAAATCTCTATGTTAGGGTCAGTTACTTGGATCGACCTGGGCTCTAGCGAAGCATCGGAGGTAGCATGTTCACCCGCTGGGCCTAAGTTACATGTTGACTTGTTATTGGTGCGTACGATGGAGCAAGGATAGCGTCTCAAAATCAGGGAGCTTAGAGCTCTTTAGGGATACTGTTAGGATGCTCTTACAAACAGTATGTGTACTGCAAAGCGATCTGGAACATTCGACAGGAGAAAGGGGAAAAGGGAAAGACCTGATATGAATATCTTGTACATGTTTAGTATTTTACTGTTGAATTGGTGCATGAACGATCTTGCGTCCTTCTGAATATGGTAGTTAATCACGACAGCTACATCTGTACTCACTAGTCACCACATATTTGAATTTGAATTCTGTTGCATGTGTTGACTGGCGAACTTCACAGGCTTTCTGTGATTGCTCCCAAATCTGGTCAAATTTGTACATTTGTGTTTTCACACACGTAACAGAAAGAGTCATCGGAATATTGTGATCTACTCTCAGTAAACACACTTCAGGACTAAATTTAAAAAAAGAATAACATCACACTGATTATACATGCTGTAAGCGTGTGCTACTTGTAAGTTACCGAATACCTGAAATGCCACCACAAAATGGATGCTGCTATTTTATCACCACTCTTCGAAACTGTACCCTTTTTGTTAGGGCCGTGGACAGTTGGCAAATGCCCAACGTTGGTTATTATTATGATATGAATTAGTTATAGCTAGAGTGTGCCAATTTCTTAGAGATAGAGTTTGCAGTTTTTATAAATAGATCCGACCTTACTACCTTAGACTCCGAGATGTAGGGTTTATTGTTCTCTTCCAAGTTACTTTATCATAGCCAGTTTATATAAAGCTAGCCTTTCTATCTTCATAACAAAGCGGTAATAATTGATCTAACTAATTTGCCTCTAAAAAATAACGAACTCTGTAACTATTAACTTGCTGCTAGCATTATAAGCAAACTTGGTATTTCCATGTCATATTTCTACATAATACGCAGGTCATCCTCATTTTCTTGCTTTGTGCCAAAAATGCTCTTGTTCTTCCTTCTCTTCGGTGCTGCACGGATCCTTGTTTCGAAATATGGCTTTCACCTATTTCACACCTTCATGGTTTTCTCCTGAAAATAATATTTCCCATTAAATATCTTCCACTTGTGTTACAGGTAACTGAGTTACGTTGGAAGGAGGGCTCTCTTGAGAGTGGTCGGCATCGTCCCTCACAGGTTCTCACTCTACTCTCCTGAAAATACAGTTCTTCTCAAATATTGTTTTTGTCCATCAATTATTTGCCCTTAAGTCAACGCTTAGGCTGCCTTCAAGCGCCTGATTTCCTAACCACCTATTATTCTCCTACAGACCATTGACACGTATATTGGAGATGAGAGAGTAGGTCTAGTGAAGCTTGCTGAAGGGGTGGAGTTGTACCTCTGTCCTCGAGGGAAGGCAGCTCAGGTACTTGCTGACCACCTGCCAAAGGAGCACTCAGGCAGTTTAACCGTGGCTAGAACATCTATTATCGGACTCGTCGTGTGGCGGAGACCCCATGTTTCACATAGGGTGCCCAACAGGCAAGATGTCCCCAAAAGTCAGGCCACGATTTCTGGTTCAGTTGCACCCAGGATTTCCCAGCCACCATCTCGCTCTTCCGATGCTTGTCGCTCCCAGCAGGATGTCCCCAAGAGCCAGGCCACGGTTTCTAGTTCAGTTGTGCCCAAGACTTTCCAGCCACCATCTCGCTCTTTGAATGCTTCTTGCTCCCACCAGGATGTTGCAACCGCTGACGTTCTTCCGGGCTTTGGTCCTGGTGTTGTTAAGGATGATGATGATCTGCCTGAATACGATTTTGTCAGCGACTCAAACTCAGCTGGCAATGTAACACCGCCACAGACTCATGGAAGCCACCAGCTCACTTCTCTCTCAGAAGATCGAATGAGGGAATTGATTCGCAAGTATGGTGACACATCTGTTGCAGCCCAGCCCTTGAACCTCGACCGTGACGAGTTCAGAAGCATGGTTCGCGAGTATGGTAGCCTACCAGAATGGAATCCAAACTTTCAAAACAATTTCCAGCAGGAGCAGATTCCACAACCACAGTTCCACTATCAGCAGCAGCTACAGTACCATTCCATGCTTCAGTATGACATGGCACGAGAACCCCAAGGGCCCTTGCCCCATGCACATGCCGGGCATGAGCATTATTTTGACATGCCTGTGCATCACCCTCTGAATTACGGGCACCAGATGCAGCCTGCTCATCCATCCTACTACGGTGTACCGGACCGCGGTGGCCCATCCTACTTCGGTGCGCCTGACGGCAGTCGATTCAGTGACCGCCCTTGGAACCAGGGGCTGATGGCATGGAATCCATGGTAGTTTCATGCAATCTGCAAGCATCCGTCCTCTAGGGGTTTTCTCATCCTGTACTTTATACAAATACCAGATTGTCTGCATATAGAGATATGAGGATTAGTTTGTTGCTGGTTGTATGTTAGTTATATCCGCATTGCGCGTTTTAGCTATGCTTTTTTGGTTTCCTGGGGACTGAAATATATGCAGCTGGAAGAAGTTGAATGTTGAAATTGCTAACGTATGTTTGCATCGTGCTGACTTTCTGGCTGAAGTCTTCATGTTTACCATGGATTGGTATAATATATATGCACTGTCTGGTTCGGACGTATGTGTGCACCAATTCTGAATTTTTTGAAATATATGGTCACCTAAGCTACACATTACTGAACCTAAAATTACACCCTTCTTAGATGTGCAACTTTCAACAGCTGTTAATTCAACTTTCAACAGCTGTTAATTCAACTTTTACTTGGCCATTATGATGGCTTGGATGGCGATCCGCCGGAGGCCTAAAGTTTGGTCTAGACATCTCAGAATTTTAGCCAGATTTAACTTGTGAACAAATAACTGCATCTACATTCTTTTCCACATGCGAAGATCTTAGTTCACCGACCTAGAGATCCCTATAAAACGAGTCTCCGCGGCTTATTCCTAACTCTGATTATCTCCTAGCTAGCCCTGCCGATCCTACATTAGCGGATCCACTTCGCCATGCCGCCTTGGAATCTAGGGCGTCGGCCGGAACCCATAATACCCGACGTTTTCAGCCACTTCCAGTTCCCCGACCTGCGGCCGCCGGTGCTACAAAGTTAGGCATGGCCCATGGGAATATTTGTAAATAATACTATGAAGATTTGTGACCTGGGTGAAAATGGCGAAAATGAAACTTAGCAAATTCTTATATATCTTTTAGTTTTCAAACTTAGCAATACCGTTTTCTCATTTTGCATGAAACTTAGCAAATTCTCATATATTATTTGACAAAAAATTACATGGTCAAGTTTCAAATCAATATATATTTTTGTGAGGTAATTTTCTACAGAAGCGTGACACCAACTCACAGTTCATCATGGGTCTTATATACATATAAAGGAAAGAGGACTAAGTGGGAGAATTTAAACCGACTCTTAGTTACTTGCATGATCCGTTGTTTGGAATAGATGCAACGTCTCTAAAATAATGTTTTACCAGCATTGATTTATTTTGCTGTCTATTAGTAACACTAACGTAATTGCAGTTGTGAATATTTGTAAGTATAGTATTAGTAACACTAATGTAATTGAAATCTATGGTTTTCAAGTATTCATTCTGAATATTTGTAAATATATTATGGTCTATATTTTTGAACTTTGACTCTATTCTTGTCCAAAATGATAATTTTCGCGGAACCAGAGGTACTATTTGAGTTTCAGACCATGTGGAAAACAAAAGAATCTTAAAAGTACCCCCATTGCCTCTGTATGCCATTACATTTAATATTTATTTATTTGATAAACCCATTATATTTAATATTATTTTGTCATGAAGAATTAACACGACCCTATTGTATGTGTTATTTTAAAGTCGATTGTGAATGACAAGGAGAGACCGAAGAGTAATACAGTCTTGGTGCTTTGTGATGCCCTAAGAATATGGATCATGGATATCATCAACATAACAATCTAAGTTGTAACTGTGTGTCTTACTAGCAATGTGGTACCTGCAATCCACGAATTTTTAATATCGCTCCGAAATATTTAATTACATTTTTAATGTAGAAACCATGTACTATATATATTACGAAAATTTGATGTTAACTTGGAGATCAGCATGACAATGTACATAACCGAACCCAAGTCAAATAAATTTGTAATGATGTTTCAAGCATATATCTGATAGTCCTATTACTAGTGCTGTAAATATTTTGCAACATAGATAGAAAAGGAAATATGTAGTACCCTGTTTGAGATGATATATAGGTTTTGCAGAGTACTTAGTTACTTCGATTTTTTTATGCATATAGTACCTCACAATATCTTGGTGGTGTAATAAAAGGAGCAAGTGCAATTATTGACCCAACTAGTAGCATTTTTTTGCAAATATCCAACTTTTTGAAGTTGTTGAATAGGAGTTACATGAATGGCTTAGGTCGATTGGTTTAAAGTAAACTCATACTTTTTAAGTTGGTATAAAAAAAAGTAGCCTTACGAATACGTTCCTAAATAGAAGATGTTTTGGGAGTTAAAACTGAATTACCAAACGTTTTATATGTAGCAACCAGGGAGTACTTGGTTATTTCATTGTTTAAATAGACAAATCACTACATACGTGCTAGTAACATCCAATCCTATGTTTGCAGGGCACCCTTGCTGAAATGTCTTCGCCTCCTATTCTGTTATGGAATCAGCAACCAAGGATTTGCTGCAGCCATAGCCAACTTTCCTCTGCTCGAGGAGCTCGAGCTCGATCATGTTGATGCCATAGAGGACACTGGGGTGTTTGAGCATGTCGCCAGATCATGTCCAAGGATGAAGCATGTCACATATATAAAATTCCCCATCTTCGAGTTCCATATTACTGACCCCGACAATGACCGAGAACCCCTGGCGATCGCAAGTATGCCGGAACTGCGAACCCTGCAGCTTTTTCGCGATAAGCTCACTAATATAGGGCTGGCATCCATCATTGACAGTTGCCCGCACCTGGAGCTTCTTGACTTGAGAAGTTGCCACAATATCACCATGGATGATGGCCTGCGAGCTAAATGTTCTAGGATCAAGAAAAAAGCACTCCTTACCCCGCCGTGACAAGTTCGAAACTCCCAGCGCATTTATTCCTTGCTTCGTCCGCGTGGTCGTAGGGTTGACCCGGCGGATGGCGTGTGACAAATACATTGGCGGTGATGATGATTCCATGTCGCACAAGCAGTCCCTTGATTCTTTCTGCTCCTACCTTGGTGAGTACGAGCTGGAGACTAGTCTGAGAGAGTATGATAGGATGCTGGAAAAAAGCATGCGGAGATATAAAATATAATTATTGGAATGAAAACATGGAGTTTTGATGTTTCTCCTATACTGAATTTCTTTCTACCAGTTCACTGAACCTGGTGTTTTTGCTGCTTTAGCGGGAGAGTTTTCTGGCGGCATTCATCATCCTGTTTTCTGCTGTGTTCAGAACGCACACAGACACCAATGAGCAATAAGCCAATGACAAGCACTTCAGGCACAAGCATTGTCCAAACAAAACCGAGCATAACATGCACCTAGAATTAATTGATGCTTGTGGCTGTATTGTAATGTACCCAACCGGCTACAGATCAAGCCCTATGTTTGTGTCTAAGAAAAAGGATTCATATTTTCAATGGATGGAAAAAACAATGTTCCATCCGCAGGTTGTTTTACATGTCCATCAGCGGAATTGGTCACCATCAGTGTTCAGTGAGCAGTATATGAGTGAGCGGTTATGAGCACGCAATGCATGCATTGCATAAGTGGATCATGGATTTCAATAGGCTCGTAATATCCACTCTTATCTTTGCAGGCCCCCCTCGCTGAGAAGTCTTCCCCGCCGGTACGGCCATCTCATCAGGGAAGGATTTGCTGCCACCATATTGTTAGGTTGACTCTCTCCTGGTCGATCCCAACGGATCGACTGACCCCTTATCCGCGCCGTGATCGGGGCGCCCAACCCTCATATGGTTGGTGGGCCCCTGTGTCAGCGCTATAAAGAGGAGGTGGGGCCGGGGCACACGTTACGAGATTCGACGCGCCGCCGCTCCCCCCACCTACATCCCTATTGATCTAGGGTTCCTAGCGCGAGCCACGGGAAGCACCGCCGCCGCCACCGCTTAGTCGCCCTAGCCACGCCATCGCCATCGACCTCTTTGCCATGGCAAACGCCTCTGGCTCGTCGAACCAGAACGAAGGTACTTCCTCCCATCTCTCTCTGTAAAAGCAAAACCCTAGTACTATAGAATCTACCGAGAGCTTCTAGTCCTAACAATGGTATTAGAGCAAGTAGGTTCTAGATTTTTTTTCGGTAGAAAAAGCAAAGTCAAAGAGACCCTAAACCCTAAACCCCAACACAGTGTGCCGCCCATTCGGGCCGCGCTGTCCCACTCGATCCCTATGCGCATCGGCAAGCCGAGGCATAGGGAAGAAGGATCAACCCCATCTGGGGCAAAGTAAAGAAATCCCCAAATCCCACAGAGAAAAGCCCCATATCTTCCCTTCCCCTCTCCCCGAATCTGAATTAAAGAAAAGAAAGGAGGCGGAGGCGGTCTCCACGGTCGGCCTCCACTCACCGGACCACCTGAAAAGAAAAAGGGCACCGCGGCCAGGCCGTTCGACGGCGGCACGCTCACCACAAGGGGAACATGCGACTGGCGAAGGGACCGGCAACGGCGCCGCCTCCCTCTGCTTGCTCCGGCCTGCCAGCGCTCGTCGACGGTTTTCTCCGGCGGCGCAGTGGCGCGTGCGGCAGTGAGACAGAGTGTAGAGAGGGAGGGGCTCATCGCCGGCGGGACAACGGACGGCGCAGCCACCTCGCCTCTCCCGCGGCGAGCGCCGCCAGGGAGCTGGACAGACACGCGAGCGGGGCTGGGGTTTCTGGGGGCTAGGGTTAGAACGGGGATGGGATGGCGTTGGTTTTGACCTCAAGAGGGGTGCA
This sequence comes from Avena eriantha, assembly GCA_910589775.1. Lineage (NCBI taxonomy): Eukaryota > Viridiplantae > Streptophyta > Magnoliopsida > Poales > Poaceae > Avena > Avena eriantha. Next base: position 224,171,766 of record OU342746.1, on the reverse strand, counting down.
GGGGTCGTCGGATGGCGTCGGCCAGATCGGACGGCCAGGAGCTGCGCGCTGGGGCAGTGACGGGCTGCGGTGGAGGGCTATGGGCCGCTGCTGGGCCAGCTGAGAACGCCCGCGCGTGATACAGAAGTAAAGCAACACACAGCTGCCAGGCCGCCAGTGGGCCGTTATCTACTGCCCGCGTGTGAACAGTGTCAGTTTTTATTTTTTCAGAAGCAGTTTTAGATTTGTTTGGTCTAGTTTTTGATGAATTTCGTCTAGTTTTCTTTTCTTCTATGCAAATCGAACCAACGAGACATTTGTTTAGAGAAACAGAAAAGTATAAAGTATTGCTTCTAAAAAGTATAAAGTTTCTATAAAAGTCTAAAGTTTAATGAATTGTTTAATTCATTCTTCCGCTGTAAATAGTTAAAGGGCTCTTTTAAAATTTAATAAAAGACAAAAGTAATATTAATTTTTTTAGAGCATGTTAAAGTAATATTCTGGTCATATTCATGTTATTTTTCTAACCAACGTTGTAAATAGCATGATTGTGATTAGTGTGTTATTTCAAAGTAATTAAAGTCGTGTGCTTTTGATTCTATGTTCTGCCCAACGGTGATGTAGAATTAATTGCATACGCATTTGTATATCTTAATTTTGACCAACGTTGGATTAATACATGCAATTGTTACTGTTCTCACTTCTTTTTGGTTTTCAGGAGGGTTCTACTTGATGAACTGCATCAAGGAGGTCCCCACACTAAGAGGTGACAATTACTCCGAGTGGAGAAAGAAGGTGGATTTCGCGTTCATCTGCGCTGAAGTGGATTGGGTCCTTGAGACCAAGCCTCCCACCAAGCCGACGAAGCCTATTAGAGATGCTACTGATGATGACGCCGCATGGGATAGAAAGAAAAGGGACTATGCTCCAATAGAGCTGGCATACTCCATAGAGAAACAAAAGTGGTAGAACGCCAACAAGAAATACATGGCATTCATAAAGAACACAGTTGAGCCGGCCATTGTTGGTTCAATCACAGAGTGTGCTTCCGCAGGGAGTATATGGAAAAGATAAAGAGCCAGTTCACTGGCTCTTCAAAGACATATGCAACCCAGCTGCTGAAACAGTTGGTGACAGAGAACTATACATGAGGTGGACATGGAATTAGGGAGCACATCCTCCGGATGAGCAACATGGCTGCCAAATTGATGGCCATGGAAGCTGATCTGGAGATAAAGCCTGCTCTCCTTGTCTACCTGGTAATGGTGTCACTGCCTCAACAATTTGAGAACTTTGTTGTCAATTACAATATGGCCCCTGAAAAATGGGACATAGAAAATACCATCGCCATGTGTACCCAAGAAGAGGAGAGGCTCAAAGCCCAGAATGGAGGTTCCTTGAACTTTATCAAAGACAACAAGAAAAGGAACTTCACCCAAAGAAACCATGGCTCCCCTACTAAGCCATATGGTAAAGCTCCCATGCACTATCAGCATCAGCAGAGGCCTGCTCTTCCAGTGGACAAAGATGCATGTCTCCACTGCGGCAAGAAAGGGCATTTCAAGAAAGATTGCTCTGTTTGGTTAAAGGAACTAATGGAAAGGAAAGGTAACAACATAATTTCTTTTGTAAATGAATCCCTGTATACACAGCTTCCAAAATCTACTTGGTGGATTGACTTAGGAGCAACTGTTCATGTTGCAAATTCATTATAGGGATCCCATTCAACGAGGATTATGAGAAGAAGCGAAGGATGCGATGAAGTCGCAAATGGAATCCTAGCGGATGTTGAGGCCGTTGGCGACATCTTCTTGGAGCTTGCTGATGGATCGATGATCTTTCTTACGGATGTCCTCTATGCTTCTTCTTTTGCATAGAAATTTTAATAAGTGTATCGTGTTCGAACAAAGTAAACTTTGAATGTCATTGTGGACATGGCCAGTGTGCCATTTATTGTAATAAAGATTGTGTGGGTGTTGCTTTCCTTAACAATGAGCTTCTTTTAATTATCTACTCGTGAAAAAGTTTATTCTGTGTGTAATGTGAAAAAGCATGTTTCTTCGTCGAATAAAGATCCAAAGAAAAGAATGAGAACTCATGACTCGTCGAAATTATGGCACTGTCGTTTAGGCCATATTTCGAGGGAGAGAACAGAAAGACTAGTTGTGAACATGAAGAGTTCCCTCGCTACAACACCTAAGGGTGTGGGGGAGCCCAGCGAGGCCAAAGTAGAGTTCCCTCGCTACAACACCTAAGAGTGTGGGGGAGCCTAGCCGAGGCCAAACTATTTAATCGAAATCGAAATATAGAAAAGCTTAACCCCAAAAAGTCAGTTGCCATTTCATTGACTATCCTGAAAAGTCAAAAGGTTTTCGTTTCTATTGTCAAGACAGATACACAAAGTTTGTAGAAATGAGACATGTTATTTTCGAAGAGGATGAAATGACAAGTGGGAGCATGGTAACTTAGAAAATTGATCTTGAGAAGAAGAGGGTGCATGCACCTAATCCGATGACTCAGGAACCATTCTTCGAGCTACATGTTGTTCCTGCATCGATAACCCTAGAGGTCGTTGGTGCAAGCACCTGTTGCAACTCCACCCATGACAACAGTGAGTGAAGATCCGGAACCTGTCCGTTAGGAGCCGATTGAACCCACTGTCGAGCATGAAAGGGAGAAGCAGCAGCCACCTCCAGAAGATGCACCGCATGATGAGAAATTTGGTTTTAGAGAGAATGTTGAGGACGACTGCGTTTACGCAAAGTTTAAAAGTGGGAGATACATCTTCCTAATTCTGTATGTGGACGATATCTTGCTTGCTAGCAGCGATGTTAGTCTACTACTAGAAACAAAGAAGTCCTTGTCCTCAAACTTTGATATGAAAGATCTTGGTGAAGCTTCATATATTTTGGGCATAGAAATTCACTGAGATAGGACAAATGGGGTTATAGGATTGTCGTAGAAGGCATACCTAGAGAAGGTTCTAAAGAAATACAGTATGCATGCATACAATACCACACCTGCTCCTATAGTCAAGGGCGACAGTTTTGGAAAATTTCAATGTCCCAAGAGTCAATATGAGATCGATCAAAATGAAAGTGGTACCATAAGCTTTGGTCGTTGGAAGCTTACAGTATGCACAAGCGTGCACTCGTCCTGACTTAGCCTTCACCACCGAGGTACTCGGCAGATATCAAAAGAATCCAGGCATACAACACTGGAAGATGGTAAAGAAAGCTTTGCGTTATGCGCAAGTGATGTCTACGCACTTCTATTCTTGTAGACAGTTGTTGGGTCTCCAAGTGCAGAGGTTTATAGAACAGCAGCAAGTTTTCTCTTAAGTGGATCACCCAAGGTTTATCGAACTCGGGGAGGAAGTGGTCAAAGGTATCCCCTCTCAAGCAACCCTGCAATCAAGATATAAGAAGTCTCTTGTGTCCCCAACACACCCAACACACTTGTCAGGTGTATAGGTGCAGTAGTTCGGCGAAGAGATGGTGAAATACAAGTGGTATGGATATAAGACAAAGGTGCTAGAAAATAGCTTGATGGCGTGGAAGAGACTAAAGGCAAACTGAAATAAAGATGGAAGCAAGCAAACATGTAATAGATCTAATAGCGAACGGTGTTTTAATGCTTAGAAACAAGGCCTAGGGATGATACTTTCACTAGTGAATACTCTCATATAAATATATTATCTTCATGATACTACTCTGAACTACTCTCCGGTTGGACACTCTAATCCATGGTAGGGCTATAACAGCACATCTCAAATTAAACCTTTCCCATCTAGATAACCCACATTGTCACCTTGAGCACTAGATGGTTCCAACAAACACCACAATTTCATAAAGACATCCAACTCCAAATATAACTCATAACAAGTATTTGTAATCTCTAACCTAAGTGCCACCATGGTGTGCACGCTGTCACTTTCACACACATGGGGAGAGCAGAGATCTATTAAAGCACTTGAGTAGCAAGGTAGATCTACTTGATTACAAAGCTCATGATCACAATATGATCATGCATACAGAGAGAGATGAACACATAGCTACCGGTAGAACCCTTAACCTCGAGAGAGAACTACTCCCTCCTCATCATGGGAATCAGCAACGGTGATGGAGATGGTGGTGGAGATCGATGGAGATAGCTCCGGGGGCACTTCCCCGTCCCGGCAGGGTGCCAGAACAGAGACTTTCTGTCCTCCGAATCTCCCCTTCGGTGGCGGCGGCGCTGCGGGAATTTTCTTGGCTGGAGGCTTGATGATTTAGGGTTTTTATATCGGGAGGCAACTTATAGGCGAAGAGGCAAGGTCGGTGGGCGGCCAGGGGGCCCACACCACCTGGTGGCGCGGCCAGGGCTAGCCCGCGCCACCACATGGTGTGGCCGCCCTGTGGCCCCTCTCCGTCTCGTCTTCTGGCTCCGTGAGTCCTCCGGTACAATATCGACTTTGGCTTTTGTCCAGTCCAATTCCGAGAATATTGATTTTCTGACTTTGCTGGAACCAAAAACAACAGAAAACAGGCAACTGGCACTGTGGCATCTTGTTAATAGGTTAGTCCAAGAAATCATATGAAAAGTACTCCAAAGTTGGAACAAAACATAAGAATGTGCATAAACCAAGCATGGAACATTAAAAATTATAGATACATTTGCAATGGATCAGCAAGACACAAAAGACCTCATGATAACATATAGAAGGTCCGATTCCCTAGAAATAAGAGGGTATTCAGACGCTAATTTTGCGGGAGACAAAGACGATCGAAAGTCCACGACAGGATACATCTTTAGTCTCGCGGGAGGGGCTATTTCGTGGAGAAGCTCCAAACAGTCAATTAGTGCATCATCCACCATGTATGCAGAATTTATAGCATGTTATGAGGCAACGGGGCATGCGATATGGTTAAAGAAATTTATACCCAACTTGAAAGTGGTAGATTGCATTGACAAACCACTAAAGATGTACTGTGACAACGAGCCCGCAGTATTCTATGCTCACAACAACAAGTCGAGTAATGCCTTCAAACCAATGGAGATAAAATATTATGTTGTGAGAGAGAAGATCCAGGATCACACTATAAGACTCGAGCATATAAGGATAAAGGATATGCTTGCGGATCCGCTAAAAGGCTTACCACCCAATGTGTTCAAGAAGCACTTAGCCGGCATGGGTTTAAGGGAAAGCCTATGATTTCTGGGTCGTAAGAGGCCCAAAAGAAACAGAATTTGTTTCAAAACGAGAGGTATATTGTAGCTGTCTGATTCTATCAGCAATTGAGCTGTGACAATGACATGCTCTATGTACCGAGCTGTGATGAAATGAGTAAAGTATAAAGTAAACAGTAAAGTCGAGATCAAGGGGGAGAATGTTAGGTTGACTCTCTCCTGGTCGATCCCAACGGATCGACCGACCCCTTATCCGCGCCCTAATCGGGGGCGTCCAACCCTCATATGGTTGGTGGGCCCTTGTGGCAGCGCTATAAAGAGGAGGTGTGGGCCAGGGCACAGGTTACGAGATTCGACGCGCCTTTGTTCCCCCACCTACATCCCTACCGATCTAGGGTTCCTAGCGCGAGCCACAGGAAGCACCGCCGCCGCCACCGCTTAGTCACCCTAGCCATGCCATCGCCGTCGACCTCTTTGCCATGGCAAATGCCTCTGGCTCATCGAACTAGAACGAAGGTACTTCTTCACATCTCTCTTTGTAAAAGCAAAAACCTAGTACTATAGAATCTACCAAGAGCTTCTAGTCCTAACACATATAACCAAGTTTCCCATGCTTGAGGAGCTCATGCTGTCGGTATGTCCCGCCATAGATCACCAAGGAGTGTTTGAGAATGTTCCGAGAGCATTTTTCGATAAGGGGCGCTTTTATTACTCAAAAGTTTAAGTATTACACCTGGCCTCTGCATAGTTAGGATGCACACAGCCGACAAAGTGACCAAACGAGTCCAACCGAAAAAATAAAACTCGATAGCGAGTTACAAAACAAAGTTTAAATGCAACTACGCCAAAGGAGCTGGAGACGGACCGATCCGAAGATTATGTTGCCATCCATGACTAGTAAATAGGTCCCGTGATATATCCTCCAGCCTCGTACACACCTCCAAAAAAAGTTCTCGCAGCTCCACATGATGTAGCACCGACCAAGCCCGAAGGGTATGCGTCAACCTGTAAATAACCTGCAGAAGGGAACAGTTAACATCATTAAAAACCTTATCATTCCTACATAGCCACATCGACCAAATTAATGCCATCGCTCCAACCCGAAGAAGTGTCTTGAACTTGTTATCTATACCATGTAACCGATTCCCAAAAATATTGGCAATACTACATGGTGGATACAAGCCATAAGCTGCTTGGGTGACTAACCATATAGACCGTGCAAAATTACATTGAAAAAATAGGTGTTTAATTGTCTCATTGTGGGAGCAAAACACACAGTTCGGATTCCCATGCCAATTGCGCTTAATAAGGTTGTCTTTTGTTAGGATAATTCCACGACAAAGATACCAAGCAAATTTTTTGTTTTTAAGAGGTATCTTCATCTTCCATATCATCCTATTATCTAAAACTTGTATTACTGACTGAGTTAAAGCATTGTATAAAGAGCTAACCGAGAAAGAACCATTCTCAGTTAGATTCCATCGGAATTCATCTGGCTCATCTGTCAACTGGACTTGCGCCAATCTATGTAGCAGCATGATCCAAGAGTCAAGTCTGACACCAGTTAAATCCCTTCTAAACGTTATATTGGATGGAAAAGATGCCAATACAGTAGCAATCGTCTCCCCCTTATAGCGAACAATGAAATACAACGCTGGATATTGTTCTCGGAGGGTAGCATGACCAAGCCATTTATCCTCCCAAAACCTTATCTGGGACCCATTATTAATAGAAAAAGTGCCATAGCGAAGAAAATGTTTCTTTATCGCCATCAGGCCAGCCCAAAAGTGAGAGTCTCCTGGTTTCCAAACCATTTGGGACAATGCTTTTGATCCAACATATTTTCTCTCAATAAGAGTTTGCCATATCCCTTCTTCAGTTAATAACTTGAAGAGCCATTTACTAAGGAGGGCCATATTCTTGATTTCCAAATCATGAATACTAAGCCCACCCTGTTCTTTGGGACGACACAACACACTCCATTTAGCCAGTCTATATTTCTTTTTCTCGTTATCTCTTTGCCAAAAGACTTGATCTGAAGTAATCTAACCTTTTCAAGACTCCTTTCGGAAGTTGGAAGAAAGATAGCATATAAAGTACCATGTTACTTAGTACTGAATTTATGAGTATCAATCTTCCTCCTATGGATAATAATTTACCTTTCCAACTGCTCAAACGCAGTTGTAGTCTTTCTTCGACAATTTTCCATTCAACATTTGGAAGCCTACGGTAATGTACCGATATGCCCAAATATTTGATCGGAAAAACACCGTGGCTACAACCGAACAATTCATTATAAAGACTAGTCGCTTCTTGAGCCTCACCGAAACAAAACAATTCACTCTTGTGGAAATTAATCTTTAATCCCGATAGTTGCTCAAAAGCTGAAAGTATAAGTTTCAGGTTTGTTGCCTTTTCGAGGTCATGTTCCATAAAGAGAATTGTATCATCCGCATATTGAAGTATAGATAAACCACCATCCACTAGATGAGGAATCACACCTTCAATATAGCCCTCTGATTTGGCGCGTTCAATCAAGATGGAGAGCATATCAGCCACTATATTGAATAGCATTGGTGATAATGGATCTCCTTGTCTTAGCCCCTTTTTAGTCTGGAAGTAGCTACCAATATGGTCATTGACTTTGATGGCAACACTACCTCCGACCACAAAGCTATTGATTAAAGAACGCCATTCAGCGGAGAAGCCTTTCATTCTAAGAACTTGCTGAAGGAAAGACCATTTGACATTATCGTAGGCTTTCTCAAAATCTATTTTAAGAATGACCCCGTTCAGTTTCATCCTATGAAGTTCATGAACAGTTTCATGCAAAGTTACTATGCCATCAAGAATGTTACGACCTTGCATAAAAGCAGTTTGCGAAGGTCTAACAACATGATCAACCACATAATTTAGCCTAATAGTAGCCACTTTGGTAAAAATCTTAAAACTAACATTAAGAAGACAGATCGGTCTATATTGTTGTATCTGTTCTGCTTCATTAACCTTAGTAATAAGATAATTTCACCAAAATTCAAACGAAACAGCTCAAGTTGTCCCAGGTGCAAAGCCCCGAACATAGCGAGGAGATCTGTTTTGATGACATCCCAGAAGGTTTGATAGAACTCGGCTGGGAATCCATCAGGACCAGGTGCCTTATTATGTTCCATTTGGAAAATAGCTAGTTTGACCTTCTCCTCAGAATAAGGAGAGGTCAGATAGTTATTTTCCTCATCGGAGACCTGGGGCACATCGGATATTTGAGATTCGTCCATAGTGAAAGAACCTTCATCCGGTTCCCCAAATAGAGTTTTATAATAACTTGTAATATAAGATTTGAACTGGTCGTGTCCTTCAATCGGTTCGTCATCATGTATTAAGGAATGAATACGTTTCTTCTTGTGTCTGCCATTGGCTACACTGGGGAAGTTTCTAGTATTCGAATCACCTTGCAAGATAAACTGCGATTTGGAACATTGATACCATTTGAGTTCATCTTCCCTCAGTAACCGGGCAATCTCCGCATTCGATTGGCTTTTGAGCTCAATTTCCTGCGGAGTTAGCAGCCGTGTTTCTGCTATGGCTTTAAGGTCATCAATAATAGAAGAAAGTCTCATTTTTTCTTTTTTGAGGATACCGGTTGTGTGCCTCGCCTAACCTCCAAGGTGTTTACGTGTCATACACACTTTATTATTCCACCTCTAGACTGGAGTATCACCCTCAACCGGTCTTTCCCACACCGCTTTCACCATATCCTGGAAACCCTCTCGTGTTAGCCATACAAGTTCGAATTTGAACGGGCGAGCCGAGCGAGTTGATGGTAACCCCGTGGTAAGCAGAATGGGAGCATGATCCGACAGAGCCTCAATACGTTCGAGAGCACGTAGCGTGACTAGAGGGAAATGATCTTCCCAATCAGAGTCCATAAGTACATGATCAAATTTTTCGTATGTAGGTTCAGGCAAAGAATTGGCCCAAGTAAACTGTCTTCCAATCATCGACACTTCCTTTAAATTCAAACTGTCAATGACAGCGTTAAAAAGGAAAGGCCAATGATCATCAAAACGGCCTCTACTCTTCTCGTGTGGGAATCTAAGCAAATTAAAATCTCCCCCTGTCAGAATAGGGTATGGATTGTCTTTTGCTCTTTTCACCAATTCACGAAGAAAGTCAGCCTTGAAAGCCTCTTGGGCAGCACCATAAACTGTGACAGAGTCCATTTGAAACTATCAGCCTTGTTACGGATATGGAGTTTTATGTGGAACTCCTCTTCCGAAACAGCTAATATGTCCAGGGTATCTGCCCGCACACCAAGTAAAATACCCCTGACCGTCCTCTAGGTGGATGAGAATGCCACACAAAGTCTAAACCACCCGATAGGTGGTCCAGCATACTCTGTGAGAATACTCGTCTACCTGTTTCGGAGATAGCCACAAAATCTAAATTGTGTTCCCTAGAACAAAGTGCAATATGTAAATGTTTAGCCAAGTCTCGTAGACCTCTGCTATTCAAAAACATGCCATTCATTGAAAAACAATGATAGATTTAGGAGCAAGATCTCGTTTACGAGAAGTTGATTTACGACCAGAAGCAGTGAGCTCATAAATTGAGCTTAAACTGTCCTCATCCAAACCAACTTCCAGAACTTCACCTACTAGATGAGATAGGAGCTGGCCATCCGTAGAATGGTCTGCATCCTCATCATCCGAGTAAGAGGGAATATAAGAGGTCGGAGCACATCGTAAATATAAACTATCGTCAACGCCACGACAAGGATGACCTCACCGAAGCAAACAATAGCTGCGAGACCCTGGCGTTTGCGAGCATGCCTGAAATACATTCTCTGCATCTTTCCGCGACAGGCTCACCTCGCCAGTACTCCCTCCATTTCAATATAAGATGTTTTAGATTTGTGAAAGAAGTGTATCTAGATCTCTTTTAGTGTGTAGATTCATCTAGATCTACACACTAAAAAAGGTCTAGATACACTTCTTTCACAAATCTAAAACATCTTATATATTAAAACGAAGGGAGTAGAAGACTCACATTCATAATTGACAACTGCTCCCACCTGGAATCGATCGTCTTACGATGCTGCAACATGACCATCACCATGGTCCATGGATGCTGCAGTGCGAGCCAAGTATGCCAATGTCAAGGCAAAGTTACAGATTCTCGATCATTTCAGCGACGGCCCTGGGGACTTCGAAGTTTGCTGTCCCCTGTCCTATTGCTTTTAGCTATTGCTGGATGAGGTCGCGCTAGCAGCATATGATTCCATCTCCGATGTGTCGATGTGATTCTTGCTCAGAACAGTTTACGGCAGCTGGTGTTTAGCTGCCTTGGTGTGCCAGATGAGTTTTCTGCCTGAGCAATTCACTGTCTTGATGATCAGCTGGTTGCGAACCGGTACGCGCTGCTCCCACGAAGAGGCGGCGGCTGAAAACCCCGTCCAGGGTTCCTTCCCTCGGGTCACGCCATCGGTTCGTTCCACCTCTAATAGTCTTAGAATAGAAATGTGGCGGATCACGGCCTCTCGTCGGTGGGAGGTTTTTGTCCTTCACTTCGGTAGTTTTTCTGTGTCTTTTTCGAAATGTTGAGGCGACGGCTACATCCTGAAGTTAGAATAAAGTCCTCCCCGCTCTATCCTCGTTCCGGTGATGCGTCTAGCGCTGACGGAGGACGCGTGGAGTCGTGTGTCCGGCTGATCTTCTAGAATTTAGTTGTTTTTCGTGTTAATTTTATGTCAGCCTCTTCTAATCTACTGATGTCATTATTGGCGATGGTTACTGCTTTAGTGCGCTGGATTTTTGGGAACTTAGCACGATAATTTTCCGTCTGTCTACTATAACAAGCTCTACTACGACAAGCTTTGCCCGGCTTCGGTGATGGAGGGGCAAGCACGACGGCGCGCCTTCGGCTCGTGCTAGTGTTTGTAGTCTTCGCTAAGTGGTCCATCGATCTATTTGTAATTTTTATTACTTTTAGATCTCTTTATACTCTGTTGATGATTATTAATAGATCGGTGGAATTTTCGAAAAAAAAAATCATTGTCTTGATCTCTGCTGTCTTCGCCATGAGTTCACATCAGTGTAATAGAACTAACCCCAATTCATTTTTAGCAAATGGCATCCCAAGCGATTTCCACTAAAACCATCAATCATTACAAGCAGAGCTTGCCGAAGATGAGGAACTAATGCGTGTGCATTGTTGGATAGGTTCACAACCATCCTTGCTTCTCCGCGGCACTGAAAAAACTTTCGGTGAGTTTTCATCGAAATTCACTGAATTTTGACGTAGAAATAATTACCTTTCGGCTAAAACACTATCATTTCAGTAATACACATGGACCCAAAAATATTTACAATATTTTTCAAAATTTCAAAAGCTTTGACAAAAAAATTCGCTACTTTGACCCAAATGAATGAATTTCAGTTATTTGGGTAGGAGCTGAAATTTTTCCGAAACTGAAATTTGAAACCATGCTTCGATGGTAGCCGGTGGAGTGATCGTAGGTTTTTCGTGTCCTCGTTTTGTGTAATCTGCTGCATCGTCAATAAGCTTCCATTTTGTAAAGGGTACACTCTCTCTCCCACCAACTGTCAAGTTTTTATCAGTTTGGAGATAAGGGCAACTCCAATAGACACCCAAACGGACCGCGCAAATTAGTTTGTGTCCGAGCGGATGGGGGGCAAGGCCCAATGACACGACACACCGAGTGTTGCGGATATTGACCCATTTACCAACAAATTAGGGATGTATGTGTGACCCAACAGACCCACGATACTCCTCCTCTTGTCCAACATGGCCTTCCTGTCAGCCGCCCCGGCCAGTCCACCCCTCTTCGTACCCCTGATTTCCACATCACCCACTCCACCGCCACTGCATCATTTCTAGATGATTCCGCCACCCGCTTCGCCGCTGCTAGCCGGAGGCATTCTGGATCTCATTGTTGTTGTTTGACGTCTTCCTACCGCCTGTAAAGAGTTGCTTTAGGAGGGGTGAAAGTGCATGCGTGCCCCATGTATAGTTTTGATAATTAATAATAATCTCTATGGACTAATGTCTGTATTGAGTTAAATTTGTAGGAATTGTCCATTGGCATCGCTTGGACCATGGTTTGGCTTCAAGGTTGAAAGGTCAAGAAAAGAAGAAGAAGAAGAAGCAATGTCCAAGGGAATTGGGACTAATGTAATCATGTTGAAGAAAGAAGAAGAGTGGTTTCAAGTGCATCAACACACAAGAATAAATGAAGATGCGCAAGTTCAAGATGAGCCATATTGAGATCTTCTGCTTGAAGCTTGCCATCCTTGGTGATCATGGATATATGAAGACAACCTCAAGGAAGAAGTTTCCCCATGGAGTATAGGGGAGCAATTCGCAAGTCTTCATCAAGCGAGCGTGAGCAAGACCAATCAAGAAAGGTGTTCCATCTTGAGAAGAACAAGATCGTCTTCATCATGTTCAACTAGAATGCGCAAGGCAAAGGTGTGTTCTTGATAAGTTTTTTCTTTTGTCGGTCACATGTTGTTAGTTGGGAGACCAGGTTTAGGATAGATAGTCGTACTATTAAGAGGGGCTCTCGAGTGAGTAACTCGATCATATCTTTCGAAGAGAGTTCAAAACTTTGCATACTTAGCATCAACTTTCTTCGTTGTTATTTGGATCTTATCCATGTGAGGTTATAGAGCTTGTGGTTATCTTCATAACAAGCTCTAGTTCATCAAAAACAGATTTCTCTTATATATCTTATTGTGTTTTTCATCCTGGTGGTTTTACCGACTCCACACCTTGGGAGGTATCTCACATATTTATACTTTATATTTTCTCCCTTTGTGGTATCCAATATTTTGAAAAAAATTGTTTCATCCCATTCGGAGTTCGGATGCTCAAATTATTGCATTTATGGTTTCTGTTGTTTTCTACATCAGCAGTGCCGGTCCTAGCTCCGGCAGTGTCGCCCAGGCGGTACTACCACTGCTAGTGTCACTTCTAGTGCCGCTTATCTATTTTCGGTTCTGTATAGGGACCGATAGTTGCTTGGCACTGCCATGGCAGTGCTATAACTTTTTCTCCTGAATTTCCCATGTTCTTTGGACTGGTAGTGCCGCACCTTGTGCCACTACCAGTGCCGCTTAACTGAATTTTAGTTCTGTACCTGGTGCGGCAGTGGACCGGCAGTGTTACGGTGTTGTCGCTTCACTTCTCGCATCAGGTGTTGCCTATGGAGCACCGGGGCAACTGATAGTGCCTTGGTTGGGTCCGGTAGTGCCGCCCGTTTTCTAGCATCTGTGCAGTTTTACCGTTGGAGGACCAAGGTGGGGTGGCAGTGCCAGACCAAGGTCCAATAGTTCCGCCTAGCACAAGGAACTTCATAACGGTTTTGGATTTCTAGGCCTCCCATTTAAGGGGGCCCTCCTTCTTCCTCCCACGTAACTTTTTGAGCTCTTTCACTCTCTCTACTCCATTGTTGACCTACAAGGGCTTGTCCTCTTCCAATCCCCTTTCTATGATTCTTGCATCTTTTTGAGCGATTTGAGGGAGGAGGTTTTTATCTACAACCTACGAAGTGAAATCCCTTCTTTGTGAAGGAATCATTGGGATCTAGATCTTGGAGAATTTGATATTCTATTTTTGTGTTTTTCCTCTCTTATTCCCCCAATTATAGCTTTGGTGGAATTTGGGAGTGAAGGACTTGTCATTGCATTTGGTGCATCAGTTTGAGATCTCTATGGAGAATCGGTTGGTGAAAGATTGTGTGCTTGTTACTCTTGGGTTCTTGGAACCCTAGAGGTGGTGGCCTTAGTGGTGTTTCTTGGGGCCTCCAATTGAGTTGTGGAGATTTCCTCAAGCTTGTTGGCCTTTTGTGGTATTATGTTGAGAGCTTCCAGTTGAGTTCTAGAGATTGCCCCTAGCTTATACGGGTTTGGTGACCACCCTCAAGTGTCCCATAGTGGATCAAGTTCTTCCCCTTTGGTGGGAGGGCTTGAGGAGAATACGATGAGCCATTGTGGCATTTGGGGAGCCTTGTGCCTCCACACTGCTCCAACAGAGACATAGTTTTTTTGGAAGTGAACTTCGGGATAAAATCTTCATCTCTACTTCCATCGGTTATCTTTATACCCGAGCCATTTTCTTATGCACTTTACATTGTGATATCCATCATGCTTGAAGTAATTTATCTTGATTTCACCTTGTTGTTTTCCTTGCTTAGCATAAGTTGTTGATGCACTTAGTTGAACCTAGTAAATCCAGGTTTTGTGCTTGATAAATTAATGCTAGTTTTATCTCGCATTTGTTGGATCCAAACCCGTAATTATTTTAAAATGCCTATTCACTCCCTCTAGGTGAAATTTATGTCCTTTCAAGGGGTATGAGAGTGAGGTCTCTCGCTTTTAGGCTTCACCGCCTCGAGAGTATAGATGCATCCTAGGGCTTTTCTGCTCCTAAGGATCCCAATAATCTATCCTTACAGGTGCTCAAGCTTATAATGTTGTTTTTAATGTTGTGATCTTTGTAGTTCTTTGTTGGAAATATGCCCTAGAGACAAATAGTTATAAGGACTATTATCATAATTCATATAGTTTATTATTAATTTTTATATCATGCTATAACTGTGTTGAGTGGAAACATCAATACACGTGTGATATACAAACAACCAGGGGTTCCCAGTGAAACTCTAGTCACTGGTTCATTGGTCAACATATGATCAAGTTTCCTGATCATGTGGCATTTATGCCAGTTGGAAATGGAGTCAACTCATTCTGAGAATGAGATGATGAACCAATACCCAATCTAAACATCATGACCCGATCATGTCACAAAGTTCAAGTTACAATGATTAGAAATGGATCCTCGTAGACTATTCCTTAGATCGTGAGGCTATATCAATCACTGTCTCCCGAGAGTGCTTAAATAGAATCAAGTTCCAGTTGGTAATACAGTGGTTATAAAGGTGTGTTCAGGTACTCGGAGGAAACCATAGAGGCAATATATGTCAAGAGCAGGATTTGTCCGTCCATGTGACGGGAAGATACTCAAGGGCCCACTCAGAGAGGTTATATCCAATAGCTGCGCAGCGTGTGATTTGATCACAGGGATATCACTTGTCGGAACGAGTCAAGTTGCATTGTTCAGTAACAAGATTGAACACGACATGGTGATCTCATTGATCAGATCACGAGCAATGCAAGTATCGAGAGACAAAGGGAATAAGACACGACTATCTTGGTGCAAACGACGAAAGATCTTCGTGGAACGCACAGGGGTCACATGGCCATCCAGGTCCCTCTTTCGATCATTGGTGCGGAAGTGTCCCGACCATGTATGGAGTGTTCTCGAACCGTGGGGTATCACACTTAAGGGCTTGATGATGCTTAGAGAGTGTTTATAGGATTGGTAGAATCGTCGAAGAATTGTAGAGAGAAAACCGGAAGGGTTTCGGTAAGTCCGGAGGATGTCCGGAGTGGATATGGAAGTGTTCAATAACCATAGAGCTTGAATAATATGTGAATGAATGTTAAATATTGATTTAATCATTTATTCATAATTATTTAATAAAGAGAAAATCAATTTAAAAGGTCAAAAGGCTTAATGGGCCAATTCCCGGACGGGAGAGGGCCCATTAGGGAAAGGAGAGAGGGAGAAGGGACAAGGGGGGTGGCCAGCTGGGCCTAGCCCCCCCGCCCCCCGCGCGGGTCCCACTAGGGCTGGCCGGCGGCTACCCCTCCCCCTCCTCTCCTTTAGTCCCACCCCAGGACTTTCAGGGAGGTAGTACCTCCCCTCCCCTATATATAGTGGGGGTATATGGCGAGATAAATACACACAATATTCAATAAAGGTCTTCTCACTTTTGGTAAGACCTCCAATTGATATTTTCTCTCTCTCTCTCTCTTTCTCTCTCTCTCTCTCTCTCTCTCTCTCTCTCTCTCTCTCTCGTGATCGTGGTCCCAAGTTCGGACTGCGCGAATGAGAGACATCTTCACCGCGGAGCGCCGTCGCGCTGCGGGATTCAGATCGAGGAGCTCTACTTCCGCAACTGTTGCTGGATCGGGGAAGCGGGAGTCATCGTTAGGCACCAGACATGTGTAACTCCCCGAGAGGTGTCGCACTTGAGGCACTCAAGTCGTTGGAGCCAAGGGAGCGCGCGGACTTCATCACGACCTTAAGGTCGACTTCGGCTCATATACATCAACCACGCTCTCCTGAGCGTTGACAATGCTTTTCGGTCTTCAAGGGTAAGTTCGCGAAAAGCCCCTCCCGTTACTGTATTAGTAATAGATATGTCCTGGCAACTTCAGGGGTTCAGGGGCGTAGGGTAAAAATTTATAGTTTTCATGCGCGGAACCCCTAGAGTGGTATCAGAGCTAGATCTATGCGTATTAATGCTAGTACGGGTAGAACACACGAGATGTAGCATGTGGGCGTTGATCTTTTAGTTGTTACCCTCCCACGTGTACTTGTGTATACCGCAGCAATGCTTGATGAAGCGGCCCCCAACCGACTTTACGCGTTCATTCGCGAGACTGGTCCACGCTTGACATATGGCTTGTACCGTATAAAGTGGCTTAGGGGTGTCTGTCTCTCTCGCATTAGTTGGCATACCATTTGCAATGGAGGTCCTCGAAAGGGGTGTAGTAGAGACAACTACTTGATCAGCGTTGTGCTAAAAGTTCATAGGTAAGAACGGTTCTTGTGCGAAAGCCCATTCAGCCATGTAAAACATGCAAAGATAAAGTAGAGGCGTCTAACTTTGTTTTGCAGGGGGGCATTGCTTTGTGATATGGTTGTGGCAAAGGTAAAGTGATTAACTTATGTTACGTAGTAGTAGATAGTCACGGAGGTGACGGACTACCACGCCGGAATGACACCGGTACCCTGGTGTCTACGGCGTCAGAACCCTAGCGCCAAAATCTGGTGACGACGAATGGAGGTCACGATGTGAAGGACCATATCACATCACATTTACATTCAATGTTATTGTTTGTATATCTTATTGTGTGCTAGTATTAGATACTCGACGATAGCCTAATAAGATGATCCCTGTTAAAATTACCAACGATTGTGTTCCCCCTTAGTGTGCACCACCAAGAAAGTTCCTCGGTATGAGGCGGTCCATGGTACAGGCATGGGTGTCAGACATATCTACGTTCGCATACAGTGGGTGTAAGCCATGTTGCACAGCGAATACACTAAGGTTGAGTTGGCGAGCCTAGCACGCCATAGAAGCGTGGCCTCGGAACACGGATGATCGAAAGATCGAGCACGAGTTGCATGAATGATGTGACCGACATTTAGCGTCCACCCTTGAACCCACATTAATGGCCGTGATGATCGAGGGAGGTGTGGCTGATAGGGGTCGTGTTATCACTAGGGACCCTTATGGGATAGGTGTTTCTGAGTGGAGTTATTATTAACTCATTTAATTATAAACTCAATCTAAATTCTATTTTAAATTATAAATGTAGAAAATGGTTCTCCTCGAGATTACCTTCCCTATTGACGATTGGTTAAAAGGAGAAAAGCTCAAGTTAGATGGATCCAACTTTTCTGCATGGGTCATGCGCCTTTTTGATCTCCTTGGTGAGAACAAAGTGGATGACTTCATGATCTACGAGATGTACTTGGAGCCACCCTATTCTCATGAGACCCAGGAGCAGCGGGATCTCCGATGCCATCGTCGTGTGATGTCCACATTCATATCAGTAATGATGTGCCTCGGGATGGAAGATGGACTATGGCCGATGGTATGAAGTCTTACTCCCCAAAAAGTTATGGCACATCTGAGATCGCATTTCGTGGAAGAAGTGCGCATATGGGAGTATGAGCTGATGGGGGACTTCCTCTCCATAAAGATGGAGGAAGGCTCCTCATTGGACGATCACTTGTTGAGCATATATGATGCATACATGAGTCTGGCATACTTCCTGGACAACTGGTTTGCAACCTCTTTTGCAATAGGAGTTGTGATGCGGTCTCTACCACCAAGCTTCCAAGCATAAGTCAGGATTTGCATTATGAGAGGCGACGCAGAAACACAGGATTTCCACGAGTTCATATCACATTTCAGAGATGTGGTGGTTGAACCTGTTGTCACTGAGGTCATCAATGACAAAGGTATATATTTGATATAAAATTTTATAAATGTTATAATCTTGCAAACACATTTGCAGTGTTAAGTATATTTGATACTTGTTCTGTTTTTGCTGAAAACAGGTCCTTCTGCATGAGAGGTGCTTGCTGGAGAGGAGGTGACGTTGCGTGTTGATGGCGAGCATGATGATGATGGTCGATGACACTCTCCCTCGACATTTATCACTTAGTTTATGTTTTAGGATGATTATTGTAATCAAAAGATTGTGAACTTCTTTAGTGTGTCTCACACTTTGTGAGATAGTTATTCATATTAGTTTGTAACAAACAGTTGTTCTACTTTTATGAATGATTTCTATTTGTGTTCATATCTTGTTTGATTATATGTGAATTATCCTTGTTGTTTGAAACTAATTGATAATGCATGAACATTTGTAAAATATTGAAATGCCTTAAAATACCCAACTTAATGATATTTCATTACTAAATGAAACCATTGTTTAAATTCAAAGTTATAGTGATAATATGTGAAAGTCATTCGATTTTTTATCACATATAAATCATGCCTAAGTTCGGCAAACTAACTTGAACACCGTGTATTACTTGAATACAAAGTGTTTAATGAATTGTTAAAAGTAAATACATATTCAATGTATTGTGTTTTGACAAATCGTAATTATCATTATACGAATGTTTAAAAGTGTAAAGTAGTTTACCAAAGGAAACATGAATATGAAACTAGTTGATTTGATCAAAGTGTTTCATCAACAAAGGGTACAAAGATAAAAGAGAATCTAATTACTATGATTTGATCAAAAGTAATGAAATTCAACTTTATGAGATTGTCATAAAAGAATATGTGATATGCAAAGTGTTTTGAAATGTCAAAATGCAAAGCATCACAATATGATATTAGATTTCAAATGGGTGAACAGATGGCACCAAATAAATCGTTGTTGTATAGATGTAGAGACCATTAGTTAAATAGTTAGCACTCAATTAGAACATATAGTGAACCATCTGGATTCGTGAAAACGGCCCCATATCTAGTATGGAGCGTCATGAAAGTTTTGGGGTTGTTCGATATAACCAAAACAATAGCGAATAAGTCCTTGTAGAGTATTCATTGGAAACTTTGAATACGAAACCCATAGCTAAAACCAAAAGAGAAGCAAAAATTGTATTGCTTGGATTTTGGTGCATTCTTGAGAAAGCTCACTTTTAGTGATATTTCTCAATCATGAAGCAAATGGAAGATAGTGAAAAACACGATGAGGATTCAAAACCCTGCATTAGAGTGTTGAGAAGCACAACAGACAATGTTTCTGAACGATTCTCTTCACAAAGGAAAGAATCAATGATATTTATCATTGTGTTTTCCCCACTAGTATTTTCACTACATGAAGTAGGATTGAAATTGTAATCCATATCTTGTATGGAGACATTTGTGAATCATTTGTCATAATTCTTGGAATATGATATACCTACAAACTACTAAGAAAATAATGGTAAACTAAAGTTATGAGAAATCCCATATCAAAATTCACTTGAGATTAGAAAGCAATTCATTGATGGATCTCACAAGTAAAATGGGTTACTTGAATTTTCCCAAATGATTGCAAAGCCATAGTGGGAAAAGGGGGTGAATGACAAAGGCACAATTTGTCAAGTATTGGATGAATTCAAATGAATTTAATTCAAGTGTGCTGAATGTCTAGTGGATTTAAAAACTAGTAAAAAGTACTAGTATCTCATAGTAAAACTCCAAGTTTGATATTTGATCAAAGGATTTTGAAATTGTTCAAAATAGTGAGTAGATATGCAATTTGTATGAAATTGAGTGGGATCTATGAAAGTCTTCCTAAAACAATATGTGAATGACATATTTTTAAGTGGGAGCAATATAAGTCTCAAATTCAAATATGTAGAAACATAGTTTGAGTAAGAGTATTGACTCATACCCAAATATGTTAGGAACATATTTTGAGTGGGAACTTATAGGAGTGATTGTTAAGTATGTTAAGAATAAAAGTGCAAGTACCGATAAATAATGATTTATAAGGTGTAGAAGTTGATAATAGGTGTATTATGATATTATGTAGTATTCCTTAAGGGATTCTCAAAAGGGTTTCAGAATAGAAGTTAATTAAGGAACTGGTCCTTAATAACTCAAGTTAGGAATAGCATTAAGTTTAACATCAATGGTAGAAAGAAAGAAAAGGATGATCATCGTCCACTATGTCGAGACATAGGTTCTATCTTAGAAAACCATGATGATAACTTAACATAATATATGATCCAATAAGGAACGTTTAAAAGTGATTAAGTTTTAATCACAGAACGTTGAGCTAAGTTTGTCCGCAATGTCTAATAGAGAACTGTAGACACATTTTCTAAATCCATACAGGATGACATATCTTAAAGCATAAAGGGTTATGTTATAAGGGAATATGTTGGAAACTCCTGTAAATACCGAGTAAAGTCAAGTAGGAAGCGAGGTGAACAAAACATCGAAAGTTACACTAAGTGCACTAGTGTTTCGATGAATGCATTTATAATAATAGATAAGGGTACCATCTAAAGTGTTGTATAATGTTATGGCGGGGCTAGTTCGCTTTTAACGTAGAATGATGTGTCCCAGGGCACAGTGCCCATGAGAAAGCCCTCGAGGTTGATCTAAAGTCACTGTAGGCTCCTGGAATCAGGCCTCGTTCTGCTGCCATAGCGACAATGCATACACACAGATGCTATCATGTGATGATAAAGTATTAATGTCAATCAAGGTGACATTAGTAAGTTGCAAAGGATTTGGGACTGTAAAGTATAGACCCAAGACTTAGCCTCTTCTATAACCAGGCATGTTCAGGGTACCGGATATGGTGCCAATGATTAAGAACAAATGCAGCTAGTGCATTTGTACTCTAGTGCAAGTGGGAGACTGTTGGAAATATGCCCTAGAGACAAATAGTTATAAGGACTATTATCATATTTCATATAGTTTATGATTAAGTTTTATATCATGCTATAACTATGTTGAGTGGAAACATCAATATACGTGTGATATACGAACAACCAGGGGTTCCGAGTGAAACTCTAGTCACTGGTTCATTGGTCAACATATGATCAAGTTTCCTGATCATGTGGCATTTATGCCAGTTGGAAATGGAGTCAACTCAGTCTGAGAATGAGATGATGAACCAATACCCAATCTAAACATCATGACCCGATCATGTCACAAAGTTCAAGTTACAATGATTAGAAATGGATCCTTGTAGACTATTCCTTAGATCGTGAGGCTATATCAATCACTGTCTCCCGAGAGTGCTTAAATAGAATCAAGTTCCAGTTGGTAATACAGTGGTTATAAAGGTGTGTTCAGGTACTCGGAGGAAACCATAGAGGCAATATATGTCAAGAGCAGGATTTGTCCGTCCATGTGACGGGAAGATACTCAAGGGCCCACTCAGAGAGGTTATATCCAATAGCTGCGCAGCGTGTGATTTGATCACAGGGATATCACTTGTCGGAACGAGTTAAGTAGCATTGTTCGGTAACGAGATTGAACACAACATGGTGATGTCATTGATCAGATCTCGGGCAATGCAAGTATCGAGAGACAAAGGGAATAAGACACGACGGTCCCGGTTCAAATGACGAAAGATCTTCGTGGAACGCACAGGAGTCACATGGCCATCCAGGTCCCTCTGTGGATCATTGGTGCGGGAGTGTCCCGACCATGTCTGGAGTGTTTCCAAACCATGGAGTATCACGCTTAAGGGCTTGATGATGCTTAGAGAGTGTTTATAGGATCGGTAGAATCGCCGAAGAATTGTAGAGAGAAAACCGGAAGGATTTCGGTAAGTCCGGAGGATGTCCGGAGTGGAGGTGGAAGTGTTCCATAACCATAGAGGTTGAATAATATGTGAATGAATGTTAAATATTGATTTAATCATTTGTTCATAATTATTTAATGAATAGAAAATCAATTTAAAAGGTCAAAAGGCTTAATGGGCCAATTCCTGGAGGGGAGAGGGCCCATTAGGGAAAGGAGAGAGGGAGAAGGCACAAGGGGGGTGGCCGGCTGGGCCTAGGCCCCCCCCCCACGCGCGGGGCCCACTAGGGCTGGCCGGCGGCTGCCCCTCCCCCTCCTCTCCTTTAGTCCCACCCCGTGACTTTGAGGGAGATAGTACCTCTCCTCCACCTATATATAGTGGGGGTATTTGGCGAGATAAATACACACAATATTCAATAACGGTCTTCTCACTTTTGGGAAGACCTCCAATCGATATTTTCTCTATCTCTCTCTCTCGTGACCATGGTCCCAAGTTCAGACTGCACGAACAAGAGATATCTTCATCGCGGAGCGCCGTCGCGCTGTGGGATTCGGATCCAGGAGCTCTACTTCCGCAACTACTGCTGGATCGGGGAAGCGGGAGTCATCGTTAGGTACCAGACGTGTGTAACTCCCCGCGGGTGTCGCACTTGAGGCACTCAAGTCGTTGGAGCCAAGGGAGCGCGAGGACTTCATCACGACCTTGAGGTCGGCTTCGGATCGTCTACATCTACCACGCTCTCCTGAGCATTGACAACGCTTTTCGGTCTTCAAGGGTAAGTTCGCGAAAAGCCCCTCCCGTTACTGTATTACTAATAGATAGGTCCTAGCAACTTCAGGGGTTCAGGGCATAGGGTAAAAAATTATTGTTTTCATGCGCAGAACCCCTACATTCTTTCCACAATCACGTCTTTTTGGAATGCTCGTGATATTTGGACCAAACTTCAAGAAAAATGATGTGTTCAAGATTAATGAGGATGATTGTGTCTCCCCACCTCCAGCCATGAGCTTTCATCTTCTTCCACTACACCAACATGTGATTGGTCACAAGGTAACGATATGGTGAGTGGTGATAGAACTTGCAATGTGGATAGTGAGCTTACCATTGGTTATCCTTCATTTATATCTCGTTGCAATTTTTATCTTTGGGCATGAACACTTGTAGCACTATAAATGATTAACTTTTTCTGTTGATTGTCCTAGCATATCTTGTAGAAATGGATTGAATGCTTCTCATGATGATATTCTTGCTTTGTCTTGTTGCCATGGTAAAAATGCTTCCATTTCCTCTAGTATTTGTGCTAACAATGTAGAGGAAATCCAAGAATCCATGAGGAAATACAAGGTCTTGAATGAAGCTTTAAATATTCCCTCATCATCACCTCCTCCCAATGTTCACGTATGCCTTATGGCTAAGGCTTCAAAGGTAACCTCTCCTTTGGATCCCAATATATGTCATGATGATGTGAATGTTGATTATGATGAAGACGTTGATGATGTTTACTATTTAAAAGAGAAGGGATAAATATTCATTCATGCTCTACATAAAAATAAAAATGCTTGCTCCAATTTCATTGAAACCTTAACCTTTGCTATTGAGAGAAATCAACTTATTGATGAGCATGAGGACACCATCGATAAGATGAGTAGTCTTGAGGGTGGGTATGCTAATTACATTGCCAATCTAAATGAAGATCTTTAAGAGGAACAAACCACCAAGTAATCTCTTGAGGAGACTTTTGCTCTAGAGCTATCTAGAGTGAAGGAATCTCATGATAGTGATCTTAAGGTGGCAAATGACCCCAAAATTTAAAATGATGAGCTTCAAGTTCCTTTTGCTTAACTCCTTGAGGATTTTCAGCACCTCAAAAATGGCTCTAGGGTCATCAAGGGTGAGCTCATCAAACTCACCAAGTCACATGAGGAACTTAAGGCTTCATACTCAAAAGAGCTTTCCAAGGTGCCCTCACCTTTTGCAATTGAAAATGATGCTTGTGATACTAACTCTATTTCCTGTGAAGAATCTATTTTGATGGAGAATGTTAAGCTAAAGGCTCAACTTGCTTTGCTAACCAGCAACTATACTAAATTAAAATAAAATCATGTTAAGCTCCCAAGCTCGCATGAGGATCTTCTAGTCTCCCATGTTAGGCTAAGATTATCTCATGAGGCTATTGTGTTAAAGGTAACATCTTGTGAGCCTCATTTGGACGTTAGCACAACATGTACTCAAAAGTTCATATT
Source organism: Avena eriantha (assembly GCA_910589775.1). Classification (NCBI taxonomy): domain Eukaryota; kingdom Viridiplantae; phylum Streptophyta; class Magnoliopsida; order Poales; family Poaceae; genus Avena; species Avena eriantha. The sequence continues at coordinate 224,147,450 of OU342746.1, read as the reverse complement.
GACATGTGCTAGTCCTTGTAATTCATCCACTCGTGTTATTGCTACATCTTGTGATCAATTTCATTCCTTGTCTTGTTGTTATAGCAATGAAATATCTACTTTCTCTAGTGTTTGTCTTGAGACTAACCATGTAGAGGAAATCAAAGAGCACAAGGCTCAAGTCACTTCTTTGAAGATTGACTTAAAACGGGTCATGAAGGGAAGATCACACTCAAAATATCTTAAATGTACAAAGATCTCCAATGAAAAGAATGGGCTTGGATTCAACTCCAATATCAAGAACAGGCCCACTAAGAAGAAGCACAAGAGAAACAAGAAGAAGGGCCAAGAAAAAAAATCAAGAATCTAGCCAATATTCAAGGATGAAGGGCATCATGTTAGATCTTGCCCATTGAAGAAGAAGCCTCTTAGTGAAAAGCAACAAGGGAAGCAGCCTCAAGCTCTCCCTCAAGTTAAATATGGGACACTTCCCAAGAAGACTCAAGCTATTCCTCAAGTTGTGGTATCATCTAATAAGAATGATAGTAAGAGAATAACTTGATACATATGCCGTGAGAAGGGGCACTTGTCTTCCTCACGCATCATTGGTAACTGCTCATCCAACCCTGTCATGATTGATGATTCTTATTATTTTTGTAAGGATGAGATTGGCAATGTGTTTTCCAAATTTACTGGTACTCAAAGTGGTGTTAAGAAAAGAACCGTTTGGATTGCCAAGCCTATTATGACTAAATTCTCAGGATCAAACTTGGTTAGGGATCAACAAGCTAAAACTTGATCACTACAAGAAATTTGCTCACTAGTGACCTTTTATTAACGATGATGGGTTTTTTGGTCATAGATTTATGACCATTTTGAACCAATTGATCGTAAGGCATTTTGGAGGACCCAAACTTTGAGTAACAACGACCAATTCAGTCAAAAAGGTCATAGTTTGCTTACACGAAATGGTCGTAGATGGATAGCACTGGTTCAATAGCCTATATTAAGTAGATTACGACCAATTTAAATGATCGTGACTTCAAATTCATGTTGCCTTATAATGACTGGTGAAAGGATAGAGATGTCGCCTAGAGGGGGGTGAATAGGCAATTTTAAAACTATTACGGTTTTGGCTTGATAGAATGCGGAATTAAACTAACGTTTATTTTACAAGCACAAAACCTAAATACACTAGGCTCAACTAAGTGCACCAACAACAAGATAAGCTAAGCAAGATAGCACAAGATAAATATACCACAAGTGATAGGCAAGATAAGTACTTCAAGCTCGATGGCTATCACAAGGAAAGTAAGCTCGGGTATAGAGATAACCGAGGCACGCGGAGACGAAGATGTATTCCCGTGTTCCCTTACAAGTAAGGTACGTCACGTTGGAGAGGTGTGGGATTCCACGAAGGATTTCCCAACGCCACGAAGTCTCACCTTCTTCTCCGAGTCTATCCCACGAAGGAATAGGCCCTTTCCTTATGGCTAGCTTTTCCTCCACTCCGGAGATGGCAAGCTCCACAACCACTTCACAAGCTCCACGAAGGAGAAGCCCGGGTCTCTTCACAATCTTCCACGAAGAGGTCACCATGGCACCAACCGCCAAGCCAACTAGGAGGTCACCCTCCAAGAGCAACAAGCTCACGGTCTCTCACTAGAACAAATCGTAGTGGAGAGCTCAACACTTATGCAAGAATGCAAAGCAAGAACACCAAGGGTGTTCAAATCCCTCACTCTCAAATCCCACCAAAGCAACAAGTGCTAGGGAGAAATTAGAGAGGAAGAACAATGATGGAAGTCAACTAATGACTTCAAGATCTAGATCCAATGGGTTCCCCTCACTTAGAGGAGGAATTGATTGGTGGGGATTGTAGATCTAGATCTCCTCTTCCAAAGCCCTCAAAAAGATGCAAGAATCATAGGAGGGAAGGGAGAGGAAGCAAGCTCAAGAGGTTCAACAATGGAGGTCAATTTCGTGGTAAAGAACACACAAAAACGTTGGGGGAAGAACCCCCTTTTATAGGGAAAAGCAAATATGGCCGTTGGAGAGAAAACAGCGAAAACTCGGTTCCAAAGTCAGTTTGACCGGCCCCAGAACCGGGAAACTCGATCCCCAGGCCGGAGGACCGACCTACAAACCGAAATACCTCTGTTTTCCAACCCGGAATAGACTCGGTCGTGAAAACCGGAAAACCCGGTCTGAGATCCGGTCTACCAGAGCTGGAACCGGACCGTCCGGTGTGGGGCTCGGTTGAACCGGATCCACAACCGGGATAAAACTGACTTCATGAAAAACGCAATAACTTTTGCATCCGGACTCCGATTTCGATGATCTTGGGCTTGTTTTGACGAGGACAACAAGCTCTACAATATAGTGCATGTAAACATCATAGTCCAACAAAGGAAGATAGAACCAAATGAGGAAAGGCATGGAGCCTCCCTATAAGAAGAAGCGGTAAAACCTTCAAACTCGAAAACGCCATATAAGATGCATACGAATTCCGTTTTTGATGAACTTGGGCTTGTTGAAGAGCTAGCAACAAGCTCAAGAACCTCACACAGAGAAAATACCAAGAAGCAACAAAATAGTAATGCAAAGTATGCAAAGGATTGAGCTCCCTATGACGATGTGATCAAGTTACCCAACCGAAAGCCCCTCTTGATAGTGCGGCTATCTATCCTATAACCCGGTCTCCCAACAACCACCTTGAGACCGGTAAAAGGAAAACCTAGCAAGACCATACCTTTGCCTTACGCATCCCGCTTGATCTTGATGACACCGCTTCAAGCTCCATCCAGGCCGGAATGCACCACTTGATCATTGTTGCTTCGTGAAGACTCATAATTTGCTCCCCCATACACCACTATGGGATAGCTTCATTAAGACACGTCTTCACATGTGCATTATCACCAATATGGATGGCAAGCTTCAAGCAAATGATCTTCTTGAGATGCTTATCTTGAACTTTCCCTTCTCAACCTTGATGGCGATCACCACTTGATGCCATCCTCTCATGGGCTATTGAGATCTTTACTTTTGAAGCAAGCCCATGGAAATATACCTATCCCATATATAAACCACAAAGGAACATATATAATGGGTTAGTTCATAATGCATAAATGACAAGGCTTACCACACCACAAGATCCATGTGGTACATTTTTTATGCTTCATGTGTTGACCAACTTGAAATCACTCTTCACTCTTTGAATTGGTCAACCAAGTGTCTTCGCATGCTCCATATCAATAACTTGAGGTACATAAGAAACTCTTTATTTGATTACATGCTCTAAATCTTAATCAACCATAGCTCAACTAATGAGGCTATCATGACACCGACTTAGAGCCATATCTTGAACAAATCATATTCTTATCTTCAATTCAATGGTCTTGATGCCAAAACTCAAGGTATATCTTTATCTTCATGGCATCCATACTTGAATCCAACATATGGACTACAAGCATGACCTATGAAATATTCCTTCATATAAAACTCAATGAAAACATTAGTCTACAGGGATTGTCATTAATCACCAAAACCACACATAGGGGCAATTACCCTTTCAATTGGTCGTCCACCTCAGCAATTTTACTTATGTGTCAAGTCCATGTGTCAACTTCCGTTTACGTGTCATGTCCACGTGGCATTGACCACTATCCAATGACAGGTGGGACCTTCCTGCCATGTTAGCGTTGACCAGGAGGCCCTACAGCACTACTCAATGACACATGGGACCTACACTGTGCAAGAAATAAGATGCAAAAAATGGGGCTTGATGGGGTCGAACTCGCGACCTTAGGTATTTAACAAATTGTTCTAACCACTTGGCTACTCAAGTGATCACGTTATTACAGCCGCGGTGGTATATTTAAACATAGAGCAGTAGCTGGCCAGCGAGCTAAATATTGTGCAAAAATAAGCTTTGCGAGCACTCGAACCCACGACCTACGAGAGAACACATCCTCCACCTAACCACTTGAGCATCGACCAGTTGCTATTAATAGACCCGCTCGAGTCATTTTAAAAACAATACATTTCTGTTGGGCCTAGGCCTTAAGGTGGAGGCGATCTTTTTTTTTGCGCAATATTTTGCTCAACCGGTTGGGCCAACAATCCAATAGAACATTAGCAGGTCGATTCTACTGGAAATTGTGGGCTTATTATAAAGTTTGAGCCCACACAAATGGAGGAGGTTTATTTATTTTTGAAAAGTCTAGAAACGTAATTTCCCAATAATTTCTGCATATGACCTCAGATTGTGATGACATAAAAATCAATTTGGTTCATCTCTAGGAGGTGCGTAACTTAATTGTCTGTATTTTCTCATTATACATCATCTCGAGTGCATGATTCACTTTTTTATTTTTTCTACTTGTGTTCTCGAAATGCGATCAAAACGGCAATATTGTTAGCTCGGTGCTGAGCCTCACTAAACTTGCATTGGATCTCTAAAGAAATAGCATATTGCGAGTCTAAAAATGATTTTTTTTCAAAAAATAATGAGGATTATATCATGTACCTATAGTTCAAACCGGGCCCGCTTGCAACCGATTCGGCACCGATTTGTCTTTTTCACCAAGGATGGACGAAAAGGTTTTAGATACCCCGGTTGCGAAATTTTCCATGTAAGGTGGTCCAGTATTTTTGAAAAATATGGTGGTAGCATTTTGAAACTATCATTTGGTGGTTGCTTCACAAGACGCCCCGATTATGGCACTCAAAAAATGAAAAATGCTTTTTCCGTGCGACGAAATGGAAAACTTCCTCCTATAACATTGTTCTCCATCACATGATACACATGGGTGCACAATATGGGCTCATTATCACAAACTATGCTGTGATTCTGGCCATAGCGTTGGTCGTTTGGCCTAAAAGCCATGAAACCTCGAACATGATAGGTCATTTCTGTGAAGATTTTTTCGAGAATAAATCAATATACCAAGTTTAGTATTTTTCCTTGCAACTGTGTCACATAATATGACACCACGCGAAGGATTTACCTTGTTTGGACCGTTTTTGAATTTCTTATGCCCGTTTCAAAATTTTCCTATTTCAAACTATGGTTAAAACGGCGGGCATGAAGCTCGGTGCTGAGCCTCGCTGAACTTGCATTGGATCTCTGAAGAAATAGCATATTACGAGTCTAAAAATGATTTTTTTCAAAAAATAATGATGATTATACCATGTACCTATAGTTCAAACCGGACCTGCTTCCAACCGATTCGGCACCAATTTATCTTTTTCACCAAGGGTGTACGGAAAGGTTTTAGATACCCCGGTTGGGACATTGTTCTTGTAAGTTGGTCTAGTATTTTTGAAAAATATGGTGGTACCATTTTGACTATCATTTGGTGGTTGCTTCATAAAACGCTCCGTTTTTGACACTCGGAAAATGGAAAATGCTTTTTCCATGCAAAAAAATGGAAAAATTCCTCCTACAACATTGTTCCCCATCTCATGATACACATGAGTGCACAATATGGGCACATTATCAAAAACTATGCCGCGATTCCGGCCATAACATTGGCCGTTGAAAGCCATGAAACCCCGAAAATGATAGGTCATTTCTGGGAAGGTTTTTTCGAGATTGAATCAATATACCAAGTTTGGTATTTTTCCTTACAACTATGTCACATAATATGACGCCACGCGAAGGATTTACCTTGTTTGGACCGGTTTTGAATTTCTTACGCATGTTTCAAACTATGGTCAAAACGGCGAACATGAAGGTTCTTAGCTAGGGAATGAGCCTCGCTAAACTTGCATTGGATCTCTAATAAAACAACATATTTTGAGTCTAAAAATGATTTTTGCAAAAAATCACGAGTATTAGATTATGTACCTGTAGTTCAAATCGGACCCGCTTCTAGCCGATTCGGTAGCAATTTGACTTTTTCACAAGGGATGTAAGGAAAGATTTCAGATACCTCGGTTGGGACATTGTCCATGTAAGGTGGTATAGTATTTTTTTAAAATATGGTGGAACCATTTTGAAACTATCATTTGGTGGTTGCTTCATAAAACGCCCCGATTTTCACACTCAGAAAATGAAAAATGCATTTTTTGATTGATGAAAATGAAAACTTTCTCCTGCAACATTGTTCGCCATCCCAAGATGCACCTGCATGCACAATATGAGTACACTATAACAAACTATACCGTGATTTTGGCCATAACATTAGCCGTTTGTCTTGATAGCCATGAGACTTCATGCATGATAGCTCATTTTTGGGAAGTTTCTTTGAGATATTTGTGATATACCAAGTTTGTTATTTTTATGGATACTATGTCACATAAAATGACACGATGCGAAGGTTTTTAATTTTTTCGATTTGATTTGAATTAGTTATGTAGGTTAGAATAGAGGCAGCCAATCAGAATAGAGAATCATACTATCCACGCATTAGCCTAGTGAAGCTGATCTCGATCGTCTATATGCCCCACATCCAACGTCTAAAAATGGGAGGGAAAATTTGGGAACCAGCGTGCGGCCAAATCCTCTATCCCGCCTGTGTTGTCTCTAAATTTTGGCCCATAGTATATCCTGATTCCCCATCCCTTCCCACAAGAGGCAAACCCTAATTCCCATCCCCAACCGTCTGGTACCAGGCACTCTCGAGCATGCGCCACTGCCACCACCCCATATTTTCTCCCTCTCTCCACCGCGTGCCCGACGAGCTGCCCATCTCCTTCCCCAATTCTCCACAAGATATTAAGCTACCGAGAGCGACGGTCCTGTCAACGGACGCCTCTATGGTGTTGTAGCCTCCACAAGGCCGAAGGAGGTCTCCCGGCGGCGCGGGTCGGCGATGTTCCTGGGGTGCACGGGGTCCTCGCCGTCCCTGCTTTCCGCTTCATCAGGGACAGCCCAGTGAGTAGATCTGGTATTCCTACAGGTTTGCTTCGCACTTCTTCTAGTCTCCTCGATCTGATATTCCTACAGGTTTTCTGTTGCATCCGTTGTAGATCTGGGGCAGAGACGATCTGCGAAGGAGGTGATGTAGAGTTGGGGTAGAGACGATGTTGTGTTGCTGCAGCACAGTCTGTGGGAGGCTGTAGTGCATGGTGTCTAGATGTTGGTGACGGGACTGACTTCAGAGACGTCTGCCTCCGCCCGCCCGCCTCGAGAACCGCCATCGCGCCAGAGCCAGAGAAGAAGGCCAAGACGTCCTCCTCTCCGCCCTCTAGGACGCTGGCCACGCAAACAGTGAAGAGTAGGATGAGGTCCTTCTCGCAGACACGAAGGCCGCGTCTGACGACACCTAATCCATGGCCGAGGCTCTAAACTCAGTAAGTAGCCGGGATTTATTGGTCGAATACATGGTTAATGATATGCATGCTTGGTTCTGACTTCTGAATGTCTGCTCATCTATGTAGCATTTCTACAGTATTGCTCATCTATGTAGCATTTCTGCAGTACTGCTCTTCTATGTTTTGTAGTTTGTTAATGATCTCCATGCTTTGATTAGCCTCCCTGCCAAAGGAACTCCACTTCCACTGATATTACTTAGTGATGGCTCAATGCATGGCGCCCAGAAAAATGCTTGATGGCGGTGTTGATGTAGAGCTCGTTGGGAACCCCAAGAGGAAGGTATGACGAGCACAGCAGCAAGTTTCCCTCAGTTATAAAACCAAGGTTTAATCGAACCAGTAGGAGCAAGGAAACACCCCAAAGGTGTTACTAGCTGAGCCTTGGCAGGGCGCACTACCGGTGCTAGTAGCAACGTGGAGACCTGCACAACACAACCACAGAACTTTGTCCCCAACTTGCGATGAGGTTGTCAATCTCACCGTGTTTTGCGGAAAACAAAAGATTAAACGTATCGAATGGAAAGAAGTAAAAGTTTGCAGAAAGTAAACACAAAGCAGTAAACAGTTGTAGATTGTATGTAAAGAAAAAGGACCGGGATCCATAGTTCACTAGAGGTGGCTCTCCTTAAGATAGATAACATGCTGAGTGAACAAATTACAGCGGGGCAATTGACAAACACCGAGAAAGCAATGCATGCATATACTAATCATCTTGACTCCTCTGAGACTTGATTGGGCATTACAACATAATACATAGACCGCCATCCAACTGCATCTATGACTAATAATCCACCTTTAGGTTTTCATCCGAACCCCCTCCAGTATTAAGTTGCAAGCAACAGATTATTGCTTTACGAACTACGTGTAAAGTAAACAATATGATTGTTCTATGAACAAAGGATTGTTGTTTTCTCCCTAGTAGCAACAACACATCTAGTACCTTAGAGATTTATGTCACTTCCCCAGATTACCAGAGGCATGAACCCACTATCGAGCAGAAATACTAACTCTTGGAGTTGCTAGCATCTACTTAGCCAAGATAGCTACTAACAATAGAAAGCATGCAAGATCTCAGATAACAAAGACATGATAGAATCAATAATCAATCTGAAATAGCATCTCAATATCTATCGGATCCCCGCAAACACAACATGTATGAATTACAAATAGATGATCTTGATCATGAATGGAGCTCACAAGATCTAAACATGAAAGCACAAAGGAGGAGAAACCAGCCATCTAGCTACTACATGGATCCGTAGTCCAAGGATGAACTACTCACGCATCACACCGGAGGCTTGCATGGTGATGAAGAAGGCCTCCAGGGTGAATTCCCCTCTCCGGCAGGGTGCCGGGAAGAGCTTCAGATCCCTCCCGATCTAGGGATGGAGATGACGGCGGCTACAGACTCTTTCGTGGATTTTTGATCGGGTACTTAGGGTTTTCGTCCCGAGGGAAACTTATAGTCGGAAGGGGAGGCCGAGGGGGTGCCGGGAGCCACCACACCTCCCCCTGGCGCGGGCCCAGCCTAGCCACGCGGCCAGGTGGTGTGGCCGGCCCCTGGCCCTTCTCCGTCTCGTATTCTGGCACTTGATCACTTCAGGAAAAATAGGTACTTTGGCTTTTGTCCCATCCAATTCCGAGAATATTCATTTTCTGACTTTCCTGGAACCAAAAACAGCAGAAAACATGCAGCTGGCACTGTGGCTCTTGTTAATAGGTTAGTCCAAGAAATCATATGAAAAGTACTTCAAAGTTCGAAGAAAACACAAGAAAGTGGATAAAACTAAGCATGGAATATCAAAAATTATAGATACATTTGCAATGTATCAATTAGCTAGAAACTATTAGCTGCATTGTGCTCCCCTAATTATGTGGTTCCCTGCATGTGTTTGCTAGAGTACTGTTAGCTGTGGTGGCTCCCTGCATTGTGCTGGTCACATTTGTTCTTTGAAGAAGAACATATTTTGTTGAATGCAAACCTTACAACAGGAGATTATAATTCAATACATATATGGGAGGGGCAAGTATTAAACTCTACAGAGCAGGAGATCTTATTTAGTTTGTGTCTCTGATTGTATACATGCCCCCGCAGTAGTTGATTCTAATAATGCTTGCAGTAGTGGATTATAACAACACTGAATGTAGCACTCATTATACTCCAACAAAGGTTTCAATTAAGTGGCAATCTTTGTATTCTTTTAAGTTGACAAGTGAACAGTATACTGAATATTCTGTCTTTTGCTTTCAAATTATTCTATGTACTCAAATTATACTGAATTTAACACACAAATACTGCTCTAGCCGATCTGCCCCATTCGTGTGACGCCCGCGACCAGTCACCTGCGTCGGCTCCAACCAGCTGTGCGATGTTGACCAGTTCACTACGGTGGCGGTGATGCTCGGCCACAGTTCCAACCTCCTCTACCTCGACTCCGACGCTGGTGGGACGGTGCTATTGATGCAATCACGGGCCTGGTTGTCTACTCCCACTATGGGTACTATGATCTAACCTTCTCTCTGTTTATGATTATGGGAGTACTCATGTGAGCTAACCTTCTCACTAACGGAATCGGAGAAATTTACCTATAGCATCTGCATGTGTGTTGATTGCTCTGAACTTACTCTGTACGCCCGCGAATACTAATTATTGATCTAAAATACTATCTTGTACATACATGTAGAAATCTGCAAAACATATGGAGTAAATGTATCTTGTGGATGATTTTGTTGTCTTGCGCATACTGTAGATTTAGTAGTGGTTAAGCATGATTCTGATGAAGGTTTTCTGCAAGTGGTGTTTGTCTAATTGGTACCGTTTGAATGATTTCTCCATGGAGTACAACGCTTGAGTACATCATGGTTCGATTGTTTCTGAGTGTAAAATATTTAGCTTGTTACTCTATTGCTTATAAATAGAAATTTCTACCATTTGTGAGTACTTTATGAGTAGTACCTATACCTTTATTCAATGGAGATTGTTCCCCCTATTGCTTTATTCAAGAAAAGGGCTAGTGCGATCTTGATAGGGATAAATTCACAAGGCACTCCATCTTGATTGGGATGTTATTGACTGGAATTTAAATCTAGTGTATTTAGATACTCCATTTTGCATACTGGGATGTTATTGACTGGAATTTAAAAAAGTCATCATGCTTTGCTCTCTAGATCTCTCTCTATATGATCGCTGAAAATTAGATTACAGTATACCTGCTTGATGATTCTGATCATTATCTTCTTTAGGTGGAGTGCAACTAAGGTAAAATAATGCCTGTGCCATTCTTCTTGGTGATTTTCAATTGTTGCTATGGAGGCTAGATCCCTATTGGAGATCAGAGGTTGCCGTGGTGGTGCTTGCCCGAGATCAGAGCGAGTTGCCATGTTGGGAACCATTGAGCTATGCTACTGGGAGCCGGCGAGAAGGCGATGTTGCTAGGGAAAAGGTGATGTTTCTAGGATGTTGGTGATGAGCTGTCGGAGCTACCGACACGGCCAGATACATGCAGCTGCGATCAATTCCAGAGGCTCACACGGATCAATCCAGCTAGTTGTAATATTAAGCATATGGGTTGTAATAAACTATGCAAGGATTTTGGTAGTTTCTTGATGAATGTCATGTGTTCTATCTATTCTTATTGAAAATATTGTGTATGTGTGTAAATTGTGAACAGTTGAGATGTAAAGCTGACCACTAGGTCCCACTTATACTGGACCCGTATGGCATGTGGAACCGATTTAAAAATCTGACAAGTGGGACCGATCTGACATGTGGCACCAGATCTAGAATAAAAAGGCTGAAAATAGAAAAATAATATATTGTCAAAAGGCCATGGCCCAAATTCGAAATGACAACGTTGGGCTTGGCCCATGTAGTTTAGCAAAATTGATAGGAAAAAAATATAAATAGGCAGAATTATTGGGTTTGGCCCATGTAAAGCACCAAATTGGACCGGGCTAAATCTGATCGACGATCTTTCGAATTGGTCACAAATTTGCCACGTAGGATTGGCCACGTAGGATCTGACGTGGACATGGCAAACAGTATGTAACCAATACACTTGGTCATAGAATCTGTGACCAACTGTATTTGTCATAGACGTCTATGACCAATTCAGAAAAAAGGTCGTGTTGTTTAACTAGTGACGCTCAGCTTTTGACCTTCTGTATTTGGTCACAAAAAGGTCACATATTAAAAACTATGACCTTTCAGTGTCATGTATCACCAGATTTCTTGTAGTGGATCAATAAGTGTTGTTGGAGGAAATTGGAGACTTGGAAACATCATGAAGAATTGATGTATCTTCATCTATTACATTTGATCTAGCCAAGTCATTTGAATTATCATGCTTCAATCGTATATCCTATGAACCTCCATGTGGTAACATGTGCTTATGTTATTTACATTGAAAGTTTCTTGACGCTTGTGCATGTGATGGTTTTGTACCATACATATGTTTGTATATGTTGTCCTTACCATTTACTTATCTTGGGTTATCAATTATACTTGTGTATGTTGGTTTTCACACCATATGTGTTTTGTTACGTTGAGCCTTTATTGAATCTAATTGGTATCTTGTTTGGTGCTTGTGAGAGATTAATGGACTATCCCATTTGGGGGGTGTCATGCTTGGGCATTCCACAAGCCTGAAAGTGTGTACATGAGAAATACCACTTAGTATTGATATGCAAGATTATCTAGTCTCTATGTGGTATGTTATTCTCATGGGAAATTCAAGTTCTATAATGTCCATTAATTATCTTTATTTGGACCTTTTTGCCTCTTGTTGAGAGTTCATGGTTTATCACATTATGGGGGAGTCATATGTTTTGTGCATATTACAAGCCTAGAAAATGTGGACATTTGAGGTAGTGCTAGTTAGAATTAATATTGAGAATTATCTAGCTCCTATGTGCCACATGACCTCAAACAAGATCCTATTTATGTTTAATGCTTTTAGTTATCATTTTTTGGATCTTGTTTGCGAGAGCTTTTCTTGGTAAGGTTTTCATTATATGTGGTAAATTATACTCGCTCCGATCCAAATTAATGGACTCAGATTTGTCTAAATTAGGATATATCTAGCACTAAAACATGACTACATACATCTAAATCTAGAAAAATCTGAGAACATTAATTTGGATAGAAGAGAGTATCTAAATTTATAGACTTTTTTACCTCAAGTTATTCTAATCATTGCTTTGCATGATTTTCTAACTATTTGAGACCCTCAAGAATCTGTTTCTTAGCTTGGTTACTAATTCATATCCTTTCTCATTTGCTATATTTTTGTGAATTTTATCTTGAATACCTTTGCAAAAATACCACTGGGAAATAATGTCAAATACCCCTTGTACTTGGACAATAGGTGCTATAATAGGTGGTCGAATTCATTTATCATATTTACATTGGTTTTTGTTTATTTTTGCCCTATCCATTGGCAAGAAAATGTTTTATTTTGACTCCCATGTATTGCTTGCTTCTTATGGATCCTTTTTATTTTCTTGATCATATCTTGTGTTTTATTTGATGTAGGTAGTAGTGATGATCCCATTTGTGTGCATTATGCATTCAAAGGAAAATTCTGCATAATGCACTACTCATGGGGGAGCTCTCCTACATTATTTGGAAAACTTTCTTTCTGCTTCTTTTTTTATCCATATCATTCTTTATGTACTTGGAAGTTTAATCTTTTTGTTTTGGTACTTTTTCCATCATGAAAAGTGTAGAGAGTTTGGTCTGTGTGTTGGAATCTTTCTCTCTTTCGGGAGTTGGTATTTTTGTCTCATTCCTTGATGCTTACTGGATTTCCTTGTTGCATGAGATAAATCTTTGAGCTTGGGTATTTGGTATATCCTCCTTGCTATTTGGCTTTTGCCAAGTTCATTTCTTTGAACTTGTGGTATTTCATGTGTTGATTTGATTTTTTGATACAATCTGAACAGCCTTTTGTTGTGTCACATTTTTGTGTGCCTCCTTTGTTTATTTGGTGTTTTTATTCAAATTGTATCTCTTTTTTATTCTTGAAGTCTTGTGCATGAATATTTACTATATGTATATATTATGGCATGCTTGCTTTTCTTGATCCAATATATAAGGGAAACAGTACAAAAATACTCCGCATACCTAGCGGATTTTTGGGACAACACAAGCGAAAAGTACCGCCAAATGTTGGATATGCGGCAGATGGGAGATCACGACACCATTTTGTCATGGTGGACACTTATACGCCATGGCCGAGGCGGCGCCGACAATTTTTTTACGCCATCGTATATGATCAGGGAAACAGTGGATTTAATGCCACGTTAGATGGATGGAGGCATATAGTACTGCATAGAGCTTTGTAGATGATATTTACAGCATGTCCCACGCTGCTGACTGGTCAAGCACCCCGTGTTGAATGGTCAAGTTTGTCTCGCTGACTAGTGTGGCCCACTACAGACGAGGCCTTCATCTTTTCCTCCCGATCTCTATCTAGTCTCTTGTGCTCCCTATCGTGGTACTCTCCCCAATTCTCCCTCTGGTAATCTATAGTGGTTGGCGGCGGCGAGATCCAAACCGGCAGAGCACCGTGTAAGTAATTGGTAGTTTTATCGATATATATTAATCCTATATTCTCTAGTGATCAGAAGTTAATTTAGAGATATTTCTCTCTGTTAGATTTGCTACTGTGTCCAGAGCCCTCCGTAGTGTCACGTAGTCGCTAGCAAGAACGCTGGTTGCAGGTTCCTCCGGTGCAACTACACACCGCCGAGGTACGAGTACACCAATTGGATCGATCCTCCGAACACCCAAGCTAATTGCGTCGTGAGTGGGGGTGATGATGATGACAATGGTGACAAGATGCAACTTTCGTCCCAGGACAAAATCGAGTACAAAGCCTGTGAATATAGGGCGAAATCCAATGGCCTGGTTGTGCCGAAGATAATTCCATCGGTGTACTGATATGTAATTTTCTATTGCAGTGTTTAATAAATATATTTGATCACTGCGTTCATCAAATCTTATAGTTTGGTTACTTTACTATTTATGTTTTCAATCACGAGAGAGTCAGACTCATTAACCGCTAATGAGCCTACTATGGCCAATGGAATTTTAGGCAAGTTAGGCCCTTGCATCTATATAATACAGAGAACATTAACTTCTATCCGCACCACCACACTTCCCTCTCTTCTGACCCTAGATCTAGCTCCACTCTCTCTCCACGACTAACAAAACATCTCAGAACCATCTATCTCCACTATGTCCTACAGTGTACAGGTCAACGTCTTGTTGATCCACCGCGTGGAAGGCGTTGACATCCAGCGGCGAGTTCATCTGCATCGTGCTGATCCACCACGTCGAAGATGGTTCTCAGATCATCGAGAAGCCGATGGCACCATCCAGATCCACCGCCATTTAGATCCTCCACTGTGCAGATTCACCGCCGACCAGATCCACCGTTGTCCAGATCTACCGGCGACCAGATCCACCTCCATGCAGAATCTCGTGCAGAATAGGGAGGAGCGCAACCCTCTCTTTCCCTATTAGTATTTCTTTATTTTTTTTCCTTTATTTTAGGGAGACTCAAGAAATCTTGTAACATAAATGTAATTATATCTTAATGTTATGCTAACTTTTGATTTATCAAATTGCAATAGATTAGTAACCTTAATTAGTTATTGTTAATTAGGTCATTAATTTCACTCATGTTGAAAGGTATAACATGGCAAATAATTCGCGGTTACAACGACACTAAAGTTGCACTGTCTTCAGTAATGTAACGAGGCGCATCCTCTGCCATGCTGAGAAAGCGCTAGCTCGTCGGATCACGTTGTGCCACACCAAAATATCTATCGTTGTTGCACAATTCACGACGCAATTATCCCTGGCAGATTTTTTTGCCATGCCAACGCGAGTGCTATGACTAAGGTTGTTCCTCGGTGACTATAAGCGCCAGCACCCAGGCTCCATATTGTCATGAAACTCCACCAAATCCTAATTGGCTAAGATGTGTATGAAATTTAATTTCATATCAATATGCACATATTTATGTGGAGTCTCTCATATATATTGTAGTTGCTCTAAATACTTTGGACCAAATATGTTTGGGGGCCATAGTGTACTTAATATTGTTTTAGGTACATTTGGAGATATATTGGATGCTTGTATCATCAATTAAGAAGAAGTGGTATCTACATGACAATTGGAGGCAAGCTAGTATGATCGAGGAACTCCTATCCATTACATACTACCAATGATATCTCGGTAGCAAGTATATATTACTCATGCATACATATCTTGTTTCCAACCTCTTGTAGGTTGCATCTTGGCATATTTTTTTGTATTTTCAAATGTTATGGTTCTTACTTTGGTTTTAACAAAAAATCTTTATTGAAAATGTGAGTAAGTTGAGATGAGTGCATATAATATGGACTATACAAAATCATATTTATGATTCACCAATACCAAATATGTCAACCTAGCAATTTTATTGCCTATCTTTTCCTCAGTTGCTCTCATGTGCAATAGTGATGAAGTTACAAAGTTGACTTTTATTTGTGATACTTGTTGCATTTCTCCATAAATTCCAACTGTCCCTTTTCCTTGGTTATTGTTGTGATGTATTTCTGTGTTGTTATTTGAATCTCATTAATGTACAATAAAATAAAATTAAGCCTTTGGCCATGCTTTCAAGCCAAAAAAATATTGGTATATGTTATGACTTCCTTTTATCTGCTTTCTTATTTATCTATTTTATGTGTTCATATTTATTTGTGGGCATATGTCTTCCTGATGTTATCGACTGAGTTACTTATACACATAATAAGATAAATCTCTAGTTGATATTGTATTTCTTTGGTGTCCACCTTTCTCATGTAATTTGATTCTTTGGTGGCTCTTAATATTTATTTGTCAATGAGTGTTTATCTTATTCGTTTGTATTTTTCAGCAATCATATTTATTCTCTCATGCCTTGTGTTGTTAAATGAGTTTAGGGGGGTGAGGAATCCATGCTTGTGCACTTTGTTTCTAAATGCAATTATTATAATTGGTGTACAAATCCCTAGGGAGCTTCCCTAATTTATTTAAGAATGTTCATTTGTCTTCTTGCACAGTTTTGGTGTTTTAAATATATATATATGGGGGGCAGGATTTCATATTTGTGCATGTTGTATGCAAATGCAATTATTATAATTTGTGAACAAATATTAAGGAGCTTCCCTATTTCATTCAAACACTCATTTTCTCTTATCATAATATCTTGTTGTGTTCACTTGGTTCTTTCGGATCTTTTGATTACTTAATCCATTTGTTGATGCTTCTTCCGTTTTTTTGCAATTTTTGGGTCCTCAATATAGTTTTCTTTTCTCCTAGTATTCATCATTGTATATGTGCAAATGTCTCCAATCACGAGAAATTGGTTTCAAATGTACACCTTTGGAGGAATTCTCACTATATTGGTCGTTTAATTAGAACTTTTCACCCATTTTGTCAATTGATTCTAGTGATGGAGAAGTTTTAGAAGGTTTAAGGGAAGTTGGTTTATGCTTTTAGTTTTTTCTTAGGAATTTGTCTTTTATGTTCGTGCATCCTTGTTGTTACTTTGAATGTTTAATATATAGATGAAACTCCACCAACGGTAATGGTTAGCAATATATGCAATGAAATTCAAGTTCATCACACATGCATAGATCGTGGGGGAGATTGGTCTATATATTGTGGTTATACCAACATCACATACTTGTATAATATTTGATGATGGCACAACCATTTTGTTCGTTAATTCCTTACATAAACCCTCTTAAAGGGGTTGTCATCAATTACCAAAATGGAGGAGATTGAAAGCGCATGTGTGCCCTGATGTGTGGTATTGGTAATTAATGACAATATCTATGGACTAATGTTTGCATTAAGTTAAACTTGTAGGAATTGTCCATTGGCATCGCTTGGACCATGTGTTGGCTTCAAGGTTGAAAGATGAACAAAATAAGAAGAATAAGCAATGGCCAAGGGCATTGGGCCTATGGAATCATGTTGAAGAAAGAATAAGGTTCGAGGTTCATAAATACAAGTGCAAAGAGTGGTTTCAATTGGATCAACACTTAAGAAGAAATGAAGATGTGCAAGTTCAAGATGACCCATCTCAAGAAGATCTTTTGCTTGAATCTTGCCATCCTTGGTGATCATGGATAGACGAAGAGAAGCTCAATGAAGAAGTTTCCCCACGGAGTATGGGGGAGAAACTCACAAGTCTTCATCAAGCGAGAGCGAGAAAGACCAATCAAGAAAGGTGTTCCATCTCGAGAAGGACAATATCGTCTTTATCATGCTCAAGTGAAATACGCAAGGCAAAGGTATAATCTTGATAGGTTTTCTCTTTTGACAGTCTCATGTTGTTAGCTCGGAAACATGGTTTAGGATAGATAGTCATCTATCAAGAGGGGCTCTCGAGTGAGTAACTAGATCATATCTTTCGAACAGATCTCAAACCTTTGCATACTTAACATCATCTTTCTTGGTTGTTACCCGGATATTATCCTTGTGGGGTTCTAGAGTCCGTGATTATCTTCAACAAGCTCTAGTTCATCAAAACAAAAATTTCTTGTATAGCTTATTGCGTTTTTGATCTTTGTGGTTTTACCGGATCCACGCCTTGGAAGGTATCTCACATATTTATACTTTATATTTTCTCCCTTGGTGGTATCCAATATTTCAAAAAAAATTGGTTCATCCCATTCGGAGTTCGGATTCTCAAATTATTGCATTTATGGTTTCTGTTGTTTTCTAAATCGGTAGTGCTGGTCCTAGCTTTGGTCGTGCCGCTCAAGTGGTACTGCCACTACTAGTGTTGGTTCTAGTGTCGCTTATCTGTTTTCGGTTATGTATAGGGACCGATAGTTGCTCGGCACTGCCACGGCAGTGCCGCTACTTTTTATCCT
Organism: Avena eriantha; assembly: GCA_910589775.1. Classification (NCBI taxonomy): domain Eukaryota; kingdom Viridiplantae; phylum Streptophyta; class Magnoliopsida; order Poales; family Poaceae; genus Avena; species Avena eriantha. The sequence goes on along the minus strand of OU342746.1, from coordinate 224,129,231 downwards.
GAATTTTCCATGTTCTTTGGACCGGTAGTGTCGCGCCTTGTGCCGCTACTAGTGCCTCTTAACTGAATTTTAGTTATGTACATGGTGCGAAAGCGGACTGGCACGGAAGCGGACTGGCAGTGCTACGGCAGTGCCGTTTCACTTCTCGCACCAGGTGTTGTCTATGTACCACCGATGCAACCAACAATGTCGTGGTTGGGTCCGGTAGTGTCGTCCGTTTTTTGGCATTTATGTGGTTTTACCGTTAGAGGACCAACGTGGGGAGGCAGTGCCAGACCTAGGTCCAGCAGTGCTGCCTGGTGTGAGGAAAGTCATAACGTATGGATTTCTAGGCCACCTATTTAAGGAGCCCTCCTTCCTTCCCACCTAAATTTTTGAGTCATTCTACTCTCTCCTCCATTGTTGACCTTCAAGAGCTTGTCCTGTTCCCATCCTCCTCCTATGATTCTTGCATATCTTGATCTATAACCCTACAAAACCAAATTCCTTTGTTGTGAAGGAATTCTTGGGGTCTAGATCTTGAAAATTTGAGAGTGGAGAACTTGCCATTGCATTAGGTGCATCGGTTTGAGTTCTCTACAGAGAATCGGTTGGTGAAAACTTGTGTTCTTATTACCCTTGGGTTCTTAAAACCCTAGACGGTTGTGGCCTTGGTGGTGTTTCTTGGGGCCTTCAATTAATGTGGAGATTGCATCAAACTTGTTGGCCTTTTATGTCATTATCTTGGGAGCCTCCAATTGGGTTTGTGGAGATTGCTCCAAACTTGTACGAGTTCGGTGACCACCCTCAAGTGTCACATAGTGGATCGAGGTATTCCACTTTGGTCGGAGGGGTCGAGAAGAATACGGTGAGTCATTGTGGCATTTGGGGAGCGTCGTGCATCCACACTGCTGCAACGAAGACATAACTTTTTTGGAAGTGAACTTCAGAATAAAATCTTTGTCCCCACGGCCATCGGTTATCTCTATACCTGAGCCCTTTTCTTATGCACTTTAGATTATGATAGGCATCATGCTTGCAGTAATCTATTTTACTTTCACCTTGTTGTTTGCCTTGTTTAGCATAAGTTATTGGTGCACTTAGTTGAACCTAGTGAATTTAGGTTTTGTGCTTGATAAATTAAACACTAGTTTTATTCCGTATTTATTAGAGCCAAAACCGTAATTATTTTAAACGCATATTCAACCTCCCCCCTCGGGCAACATCCGCGTCCTTTCAAAGGGCAGGTACTAGCCTGGTTGTTGTTCTTTGTACATCTAGGTTGTGTATGCCCCGACGGAAAAAATATTTAGCGATACCATAACTTACGTGATTTCTCAAACTTTTAATTTATAAGTGCCAGAAGATTTCGAAACAAATTTGTGGGTGTTTACGAAATGTGTGCTTATAATCTCTAAAATCATAACCAAATTCAGAATGCGCACCGGAAAATAAAAAAAGACAAGTTACTATGTGAATATTGTCATTTTGTGTTCTTGTGGGACAAATCATGTTGGTTTTGTCTCTTTTTTTTTCTCCATGTGTATTTTGAATTTCACTCAGCAATTTTTTAGGGATTGTAAACATCCACAAGTTTACTTTAAAACTTTTAAAACTTGCAAATTAGATTTGTAAAGAGTGGTATCACGATACCACAACTCATCCCCCGACCTTATATTCCGGGTCCGTAGCCAGGCACTGATGAAACATTGCAAATGACGCACACCTGTGATGGATCACCAAGCCTCGCGTGATTATTACAACCGACGCCTGCCCAGTGGCTGGCATGGCAGTGATGATAATTCTGGCGACTCCCGGGCATGGCACGTCACTTATTAGAAAGTCAACAGAATCCCGTGGCCTTAGCGGTTTACGTATGGCCGTGTAGCCTGGGACGGGACGTGACCACGACTTTCGTCAAGCTCCTCCGAGCCGCCCGCGTGTCGCCCAACATTTGCGCTACGAGTCTACGACCAGCAGGGGCACACGGCAGAGGAAAAAAGGCCAAAGCGATAGCGCGCACGCGTCCCTACGAGCTGGGTGCCTGGGTTCAACCCAGCCGTGAGCGCCCGCCGCTACATCGCCACCGCACCGCACCGACACTCCGACAGAGACGGGTGGGCCGAAGCGCCCGACTCCGTGGGCAGTTGGGCATCCGTCGATTCCCTCACCTAAAACTTCTACCGGCCGAGCCACGTTCAGAATTCAGAGCGTGAGAGAGAGTGGAGGGTTTAAGAGATCTCCACTCGTCCTCCGACGCTACCCGTTTTTGCCCCGTACGGGGACCACCGGCGCGGAATCGAAAATGGGGAACGCCGTCTTTTCAGCCATGTCTCTAAAGTAAACACATATTTTAATAAAATAATATTTAAATAGGGAAAATCTAATTCTATTACATAATAAAATAAGAAAACTAGTCATAACCGTGCCTAGCTTTGTAGTACTCGTCCTCGTGGTCGTCGTAGGAGCCGCCGTCTTCGTCGTCGGTCGGCGCGCGCTCCGGCCTCGGCGGCGTTGGTCAGTCACGATCGCGCCACATCGAAAGATCGCCGAAGAGCGATCACCGCTTTGGGGACCGGTGCCCACAATAGCTGCAGCCTTCGTCGTCGCCTCCGCCGCGCGCACGATAGGCCTCCTCCTCCTTCCGCCACCAGGTGTCCCCGGCGGCGTTGGTTCGAGCGACGCGCGAATGGCTGCACGCTGGCCCGGAAATTCTTCCGGGTCGCCGGGACGCCTCTGCTGGCACGCCGCCACGGCGTATTCCGGAGGGACCACCCACTCCGGTCGAGGCTCTGACTGAGGCTCCGGCCGAGCCTCCAGTAGCCGGTCGAGGCGCAGCATCGCGCGGGGAGCAAGAGGATCCCAGAACACCACGCGACCTCCGCCCTTTTTCCGCTGGAAGTGCGGGTAACGGAGGCGGGGATACTCGCCCGCCATTATGGGGTCAATCACGCCGGCAAAAGTCTGGGCACCCCACCATATCTTGTGGCCCTCCTCGTTGTTGTTGACGGGCGGCGGACCGTCCCCCTCGTACATGGCGAGTTGCCGCTCGCGACGGTTCGCGAAGAAGGTGTTCCAGGTGGCGGTGTTGTCAGGGTCCTAGTTGGTGTCCATCCGCTGCTCCGGCGTGAGCTCGCCGTAGTAGTGGTTGGTGATGGCCAACCAGCGGGCAGCACCTTGAGGGACGGGCTGGACCGGCACGCCACCTGCGCTCAACCTCCAGCCCGGAGGGCACCCGTACCCCGACGGGCAGGGGTAGTGGGAGGCGCCGCCTCGGCATATGTTAGTGTGGGGAGATTGGAGAATGACATTGCGTGTAGATCTGAGCTATGGCAATAGCGCCCATGGCCTTTATGTAGTCGGAAATGGCAGGAAGTTGAGGCAGGAAGCGGTAGAAATGGCGGGAAGGGACTGGCGGGAACGCGGTGGCGGCCACTTCCGGCCGCCGTGTGGCCACCGAAGGGCGCGTGGCTTGACAGGGCAATATTTTATTCCCCTCCAATGCCCCCGCTTGTCTCCCTGTAGATAGGGTTTCGCCTGGGGCCACCGGGTTAATAATTGGGCCGCGCCGGCGGAAATTATGAAATGAGGGCCGCGACGGGCGCGTTTTTGGCGCCGGCGGCCGTCATAGACCTTTGGGAGGGCTTTGAGGCCCCCGAGTGAAGATGCTCTAAGGGCATGTACAATGCTGGAGAAGGCATGCCTTCCCCTAGCCCTCCACATCATCTAGAGAAGACATTATATACAAGTTGTACAATGCATTCTCTCTTATTGCCATCTCTAGTAATTAATGAGAACTAACTATTTTTAGTAAAAACATGTTTTTCTAAGGAAAGGCATGTGGTACAATAGAGAAAATGGCCTTCTTTTATTTCTAAGAGATCATCCCTTAGCTAAGAGAAGCCAATCTTCTCTTTTTTATTTTTCTCACCTCCAACTAAGCAAAAATCCAATGTGACAACCATAAAGAAAGGCTGGCGTCACCACATTGTACGTGCCCTAAAACTTCTACCGGACGAGCCACGTTCAGAACTCAGAGCGAGAGAGAGGAGGTTTTAAGAACATCTCCGCTCATTCAGCGTTTTCAGGCCGAAATCCGGCATTATTATAGCACACTTTTGGCCTAAAAACGGTGCTATTTCCCACTCGCATTCCTAGGTGTGGTTCCCAGAAAAGACAAAATCGGTGACATTTCGTCTGAATTCGGCTCAAATTCACACAGTTAGGCATAAATATGAATACAGGGCAATGTTCGGCATAATTCGCATAACATTAAGCACAACAAAGTTCGGCATAGTTCTCCATAGATTGGAATATAACATTGTTCGGTCTAGTTTGGCCAAATCATGTTCGGCATAGCTGCTATATGCATGTTGCCCTTTGTATCCATATGTGCTCCACCAGATCATCATGCAGCTGTTGATGCGCTGCCGGATCTTGAATCTTCTGACGCATGTCGATGAAGGCAGCCCACGATGCCGGCGATCTCGAATCTGAAGTGAAGAAAATCCTACCATGCCGGTGCAGTCCTTCTTGCACACGAAATAGGGGTCAAACTCTCGGATGGCATGCACGATCTCGAGGAAGAGTTTCTGGCTCATCCTGAAACGGTTCCGAAACACGGCCTCTTCGTGCAGCGGCTCGTCGACGTACAACATGTAGTAGCCCTCCATTCGCTGCCTTGCTTTGCCCTTCCGGTAACCCTTGGCCGAGCCTCCACGCTTTGGCGCCGAAGTCTGCGTGTACAGCCGAGCCAGGGAGGCGAGGATTTGCATGTGCTCTTCGTCTTCGGCAGTCTCTTCCTCTAGCAACAGGGCGAACATCTCCTCTTCGTCGGAGTCCATGGCCGAATTAGCAAAACGACGAACACTTCGTGGGCGAGGTGAGTGGGAGCTCGGCACGAAGCCGAGCTGCGGAGAAGGCTGGAGAAGGCGAACCAAGGCCTAGACCGAGGGGAAGGGATGCGGCGGCAGCAAACCTTTCTATAGGCGTGAATTCGGCTGGGCTGGGCGAGGCTTTGCCAGCAACGACATGGCGGGGATGGGGCAGCTGGGGGAAAGCTCTGCGCCGAGAGAGAGCCGAATCACGGAGGGGAATGGGTTATGTCGCTGACAGGATCGACCCATCATGTTTTCGCTTCATCCGACGTTTCTAGGCGGTTCCCGGCGCCTGAGTTCGGGTTGAGAACCCCGGATGTAAAATGGGCCAAATCTTGACAAAAGGTGCCCGCTTAGGAACACGCGTGGACAATTTTTCGCCGTACGGGTGGCAGAGCCGAACAAAAAAAATGATACAGCACCAGCCTGTGCAACGGTGCAAGTGGCAACAAAACATGGGAAGAAGGAGACCTGTTCTTTTACTATTGGAGGCCAGCAGAGGCCACTCACTAGCTTCTGGAACGCGAGCAACAGCTTCTTTATTGGACCACCGAACCGAATCACCAGCACAAGCCTATACCATCCTCACCGTCATCGTGCCAACCACAGCAAAGAGCCACCGAGATCGATCAGCGGAAGCAAAGCAAGGCACCCCTTTTTTTTAAACAGCACGCACGCTACCGCCTACCGGTGCCCAACAAACCAGGATCGCGATTGACTGGGACGCAACGTAAACCAAGCACCAAGCCTATGTCAGGTCACAAACTTGGTCCTGCTTGTATTACTCAAGTCCTGCTTTGCTTCGGCAGGGCAGGAGGAGACAGCGGCTCCCCCACCTAACTCGATCGATCGTTACGGCTGCGCTTCCGCTTCGCATCCACGACTTCTTCGCAAGCTCCACAAAGAACAGCAAAGTGTAACTGGCAAAACCAACGAAATCAATCGAATACAACGAATCAATCAAACGTTACAACGCTGCTCTGCGTCACAGGGCGCGTATTATGTATCTGTATCGCGGCGTAGCAGCAGCATATTTTCCTCTGCTCCGACAGCTACTCTGGATGAGTTCAGTCGAGGCGCATCATGTCCCTGTGGAAGGCGTCGACGCCGTCGGCGGCGACGCACTGGGTGATGAGCCGCGCGCCGGGCTTGTGCGCCGAAGGACGCACCAGGATGCACGTCGCGATGTAGTCCAGGTTCGTGAGCGGCACCACGTGGACCGGCGCGCCCCACCCGTAGTCCACCTCCGCGAACCCGAGCCGCGACCAGTCCGACACCAGCAGCGTCCGGAAGTCCGACGTGATGCGGTACGGGTCCTCCGCCTCCGCCATCTCCCCGCGGCTCCACCGCGCGAACTCGGACGGCAGACGCTTCTTGCCCTCCCGGATCAGCCGCACCACCTCGTGCAGCGGCGCCTCCGACACGGCCTCCGCGGGCGCCGACACGCGCATGATGTAGTAGCAGTTGCCGTAGAAACCCTCCGGGAGCGCGCCGGGGGGGCGGAGCGCCGGCCGCGCGTTCATGGCGAAGCACACGTGCACCGGGGAGCCCCTCGCGAAGCCGAAGGCCCGGGTGCGGGCCTGCCACGCCTTGGCGATCAGCACCTCGAACGCGCTGCACCGGTGGCCCGTCTGCGACAGGAACCGGGCCTTGAAGTGCTCGATGTACTCCGTCGAGATGTCCATCGCCAGGTACTGCAGCCGCAGCTCCGTCGGGACCGGGAGCGGGCCCACGGACGCCGCGGGAGGGCTCGGGATCGCCTCGCGGCCCCACGCTGGCGCCAGCGACGGCGAAAAGCGACCCCGCGCGATCTCGCCCACAGCGGACATGAACTGCGCCGCGCCTGGCCCGTCCGCCACCGCGTGGCTGAACCGGAACCCGACCACGAAGCCGCCGCACGCGAACCGCGTCACCTGCATTGCATTGCATTGCTACGAGCTAAGCCGTTGACTTCTCGGATGAATTGCTCCCGCAACCGCAACACGGACATGGACTCGCTGTAATAAGGGGGAAAACAGATCGAAATTTCGCATCTCGCTAAGCTAGATTACCTGGACGAGGAGGATTAGGGAGTCCTCGGCGAGGGGGTCGGAGTCGGGGTAGGTGGGGTGCGGCAGCAGCTCGTCCTTGGGCACCATCAGCGGGTACTCCAGGTAGTCCACCTCCTCCAGGGTGCAGCACGCGGTGGCCTCCACGAACCACACGCCCTCGCCGGTACAGTCCACGACCAGCTCGCCGCCGCCGTTCACCGCGAGGCGGCCGGCGATGGGGTAGTAGCTCACGAGCGCGGCGGCCAGGGCGCGCTCGATGGCCTCGACAGGGGACTCCCCGGCGTCGTCTCCGGCGGCGCGGCCCTTGAAGACGTGGAGGGACTCGATGAGGGCGCGCTGCGTGGGGTAGCGGTCGAGCCAGGACAGCGGGAGCTCGCCGCCGGGCGTGGGCGCCGACGGGGCCACCACCCGCTGCGCCACGCGCGTCACGGCAGCATCCGCGCCTGCTCCCGCGGTCCGCATGGTGGCGGTGGGGATGTGGGTGGCCAGCCGGCGAGGCGGAGATCTGGGTTGGTGTGGTGGCGCACTCGCTGGCTGGCTCACCTGGGGAGGAAAGGAAGCTGCGACCGTTGCTGGTTTTTTATACGAGTACAAGGTCTTGTGAAATCGCAGCTGCTACGACTAGTCCTTCGTCCTTGTGAGGAGGAGGAGTTGTTGATGACTGGATGCGATAAGGATCGCCCACCGCACGATCCCCTAGATGGAGGAGTCAGATTTACCCATCTTATTTCTGCTACTAGTAGTACTAGAAAACAACATTTTGATTGTAGAAAAAAGCATTGACATTGCATATAGTACATTGAAATATATTCATAGTTTACATCCATATGGAATTATAATAACTTTTGTCGAGAATATATGTGGAAATGTATAGAAGATCGTGCGTTCACAGTGGGTTAAAGTACTCGAAAAATGTTAAAGTTGACATTGTACGAGAAAGCTGAAATAGACGCTTGATCCGAAAGTGCATTTCCGACAGAACGAGGACTAGTGACACTAGTTTTACAGCATACAGAGCTGACACTATACGAATTACGATTGTGTGTGCAATCCAAACGTACTGAATCCCTAAAGCGCGTTTGCTCGATATTTTCCACCGTTTGAACAAGTATAACCGCGTGCCTTCTTTCCCGCATGTCGTACTAGCTAGGTAGAGTTGTGTGTACGGTACGTAGCGCTTGTCAGTGCTGACGTGTACGCATTCTGGAAGCGCAGCTGAGGTTAGGCAAGCCAAAAGACGAAGTCACGAACGAACGCAGACGCAGCAGTGCACGAGACTAGATCAAACACCGACATGACAATGGAGAGAAAGCTACTTAGGACTTTTGTGTTTCTGCTTTTGTTTACTGATTATATATACGGAGTAGTATTGTGAATCTGTGTAGGTACTGTGCGTGGCGGCAAGCTCCTTTGTTTCATTGCATTTGTTTGTTTCTACTACTGTACTATAAAGGTTGCGTCGCTCACAATTAGTTTGCGGGAAAGGAACTCCTGACCTTACCATGATGTCCTCGTGCTCCATCACGAGCAAGTCTCCGGATACAAATAAAGGTACCCTACCCTACCCACCACGAGAGATTGATGAGCTTTACGTTGGATCAACAAAGGAATGGCGGACAGAGATCGAGCAGCTAATGCGACTTTGCAAGCAAAGAAGAAGCTCGCATTCACGTACCTCTTTCATCCAAAACAATTACATCCGACATCTCCATACCTAGAATACATGTAGCCACAACATGTATAAGCTCAAAAAAATATAAAAGGCGAAATACAAATAATTTTGAAGAAATTGCATAACGTCCAAGGTGAAAGAGGGCCAATCTGTAGATCACACTGGTATCCATATTGGATAAAAATAGCTCTCGCCGTGTCTTCCAATCGTATACATATCTCCGTAAATATATTATGATTGTCCGCATGTTATACAGACGACCATAAACAGAGCATACTGGTCCCGTAGATAACCTGTATCAGAGATGACTTTTTATCATTAAAAATCTTATCATTTTTTCAAAGCCAAAACAATTATATAATGGCTAGCGCTCCCATCCTAATAAGAGCACTAAACATGTATCTATCGCATGTAGCCAATTGCAAAATAAATTAGCAACGTTACACAGAAGATACAAGCCAGAAGTCACTTGAATGACTAACCATAGAAAGAGCAAACTTGCATTGGAAGAACAAATATGTAATTGTCTCATCCTTTTATGAAAAAAATACACATGTCATAATTTCATATAAATTCCTATTTCTAAGGTTGTCTTTGGTAAGAATGACTCCTCGACGAAGGTACCATGCAAATATTTTAATCTTAAGAGATATCTTATTATTCCAGATCTTGCTTATATTATCAACTAAAACATCATTTTGAATCAAAGCTCTATACATAGAATCCACACAAAAATTACCATCCTAATGTAGGTTCCATCGAAATTCATGCACCGTTGCCAAACATTGCAACAAAGAACTCCACGATGCAAGCCCAAATTCAAGGTCCAACAAATCTCATAAGGCAAGGACTATGGTGGGACTAACTACCATTTAAGAGCATCTTTAGCAGCATGAGAAAATTGTGTCCGGAATGTCCCTAATATCGTCTGATAGATGTCAGTGCCCACAACGACAACATCGAGACGTTTATTCTTTACTTTTAAACAATACTCAAATGAAAACAAAAGGCAAAATTCATTCAAACTTTGTGAGAATACAACTAAATTTATACTAAAACAACAAACTTTAAACTAATCTAACCTTATACTTAAACTAATACTCCGACTTGGAGTTTAAGATGATGGGGGCGGCCCCACTGATGCATGCATAGCCCTAGTGAATCCCGACCAGATAGATGGCGCTGTCCATGGACGGTCACATCTTCGGGTTCCTCCTTGGGCTAAGGCTTGGGCTCACACATGGCCAACAAGGCCCTCTCCGATGCGACCCTACCGTCCATGACATACTCGATAGTTCGTCCATGCCAAACTGGATCCACTCTTCTAGGTTGTCCCACTGTTCTAGTGGAACATAGCCTTCGTAGGTGAACCATGTGGCTCATGCTCTTGCACGAAAAGGGTGTCCCACCAGCTAAACTCTGAAGCATACCAAGGGTTCCATTGCGCCTTCGCCTCATGTTTCCCCAGTGTCGAGCGACTTCGGTGGTGAGGTTCCTCAGACGGGAACAAGAATCAAGCCACGTATTATTAGTATGATGATGGAAGGTCACGTAGGTTGACAAATTCCCACACCACAATCATATTATTCGCCGTATCCCATTGGCGCAGCTAAATCTAATCTCCCAGTTGTTGTGTGGCATGGTGGCGGTTGTGGCTAGTGGGGAGACTAGGTAGTGGCTCGTGGGGAGACTAGGCTAGGCGTCAGAAGGAGGTGAGGTGGCGCACAAAGAACTTACGCTATTGAGGAAGCGAGGGGGCTAGATAAAGGCAGCGATGTCGGAGGTGGATGTGGTGGCTCGTTGACGTTAATGACGGTGACGCATGGGAAGTAAGCAACGATAGCGCATGGAGAAGAGACTGAAGGAGATATGCCTTAAAGACAAATAATAAAAAATGTTTATTATCATATCTCAATAGTTTATAATAGTATTATACCATGCTATAACTATATCAATCAAAAACATTGATATACGTGTGGTATGTAAATAAATCAGAGTCCCTAGTAGCCTTTATTTGACTAGTTCATTGGAAAACTAATGATCAAGGTTTTCCGATCATGGTGCATTTATGCCAATTGACAATGAAATCATATCATTAGTTAATGATGTGATGGACATTACCCGATATAAGTACTGCAACACGATCAAGTCACAAAGTTCATCGTTACAATAGTTAGAAACGAAGTGTCCTAATCCTTAGACCATGAGATCATATTTAATCACTTTCACTCACGGCTACTTAGACTGCATCAACCATCACACCGTAACAAGGTGATCATAAAGGTGTATATTGGGCATTCGATAGGGACATGTTGATGCATATGCATCAAGATCCGGATTTGTTCTCCTGCATGATGGAAAGATAAGTTGGCCCCCCTCGGTGAGATTGCATCCATAAATGTTGTGCAACAAGTGACTAGGTCACATGGATGGAATATCATAGAACGAGTAAAATTGAACTTCTGGATAACAAGATTGGACGAGGTATAGTGATACTGATGATCAGTTCTCGGACAAGTCAGGTTTCGAAGTAATAAATGAAGGGAATATGCCCGAGAGGCAATAATAAAGTGGTTATTATATTATTCCTTGTTTATGATAAATGTTTATTTTGCATGCTATAATTGTATTAATTTGGAAACGTTAATACATGTGTGTTTAATAAACAAAAAGGAAAGTTCCTAGTTATGCCTCTCTTATAAACTAGCTCGTTGATTAACAAGATGATCAAGGTTTCCTGATCATGGACATTGGATATCGTTAATAACGAGGTCACAACATTGGTGGAATGATGTGATGAACATTCATCCAAAGTATAGCATTACGATCAGAGTCATTATGTTTATATTGCTATAACATCATACGAAGTAATCTTAGTCCTTAGACCATGAGATCATGTTAATTGCTAACACCGGAAGAGTATCTTGATAACATCAAACGTCACACCGTAACAGGGTGACTATAAAGGTGGGTTCAGTGCTACGAATGTGTTATGTTGAGGCTCATGGATCAAGAGTGGGATTTGTCCATCCCGATGACGGATAGATATACTCTGGGCCCTCTCGGTGATATCACATTGAAATAGCTTGCAAGCAAGTGATGAGATCACTAGAATGTTATATCACGGGAACGAGAAAAGAGTGCATATCGGTAACGAGATCAAACTAGGTATTTGGATGCCAATGATCGAATCTCGGACATGTAATATATCGCGAGACAAAAGGATTTAGTTGCGACGTTAAAGGTTCACACGATCACAAGAGTCATCGTTGAATATGTGGGAGTCAGTACGGATCTCCAGGTCCTGCTGCTGATTATTGATCGGAGAGGGGTCTCGATCATGTCTGCATTATTCACGAACCGTAGGGTGACACACTTAAGGGATACCGACACCATTTAGGAGCAAATATGTTTCAAATAAAGATTTAAGAAAGCGCTGGAATCATTTCGATGGAAACCGGAATCGTTTCGGGTGAAATTGCAGAAACTGGTTCTGCATGTGATATTGAAATGTTGCAGGAGGGTTTATGTGAATGTTTGTTAATTAATGTAATTGACAAAATTCTGAATAAAATAAATAAAAGTGTTTTATTTAATGAGAACTTGCATTAAATTTGGTGGAAAATTAATGGAGGTGAGTGGAATTTTGAGTGGGTGGCTAATTATGTGAGTGGGAGCTCCACCCACATGAATGTGGAAGAGGTGGGGGCACCTCCCTTGGCCGCCGGCCATGGTGAGGGGCTGCCCCCCCTCTCCCTATAAAAGGCCCCCCACTCCCTCCTCTCATCTTACACCACCTCCTCGTGAAGGTTCTCTTCTCCCTCTAGTTATTCCTCATGGTCTCGGATTAGCGAGATACATGTTCCCGGTGGCTTTATCTGAAAAGGAGTTGTTGCTTCCGCTGCATCGCTGGAGCGAGGAGGCGGAGGTTGTTCGGTGGACCGAACATGTGTGCAATCACGGATGCACCGCTACTTTGCGGTGCTGGACTTGACGGTGCTGGACCTGATGGTGCTAGAGCTGCTGGACCTGTCGGACTTCCACACGATCTTGAGATCGGCAAGCGTACAACTACATCAACCACGAGTTCCTACTCGTTAACAAAACTCGTTGTCTTCGAGGGTAAGTTCTCCATGGATGTATGTCCACCCGTTGCTCTGTATCTAGTAGATAGATCTTGGCGTATAGTTCTCATTGTAGGAATTTTTTTGTTTTCTATGTTGCGGACCCAACAGTGGTATCAGAGCCTAATCTATGCGTAGGTGCTTTGCACGGGTAGTACACATATGTTTATATGTGGGCGATGATGATCATATTATTGCATCTCCTATGTACTTTGGATATTGGTGGCATAGTGGGATGAAGCGGCCCGGACCAACCTTACATGTCATCGTACATGAGACCGGTTCCACGACTGACATGCAACTAGTTTTGCATAAGTGGCTGACGGGTGTCTGTCTCTCCTACTATAGTCAATATCTGATTTACAACGAGTTGATAATAACTTGGTTATCCTCGTTGTGGTTCATGTTCGTAGGTAAGACCGGTTCTATCTCCGAAAGCCCTAAGCCACGTAAAACTTGCAATTGATAAATTAGAGGCGTCTAGTTTAGATCGTTGCTGGGCTAGTGTCTTGATATGGTATTGTTGTAAGTAGATGTATGATAGATACTCTTACAACTCACTTAACGTGTAAGTTCCATAGACCTTGGCCTTACACATAGAGGAATGATAGAGATCATACCACGATGCAAATGATAGAGATCAAATGCATGGACCATATCACCTCACTTCACACATTAGATGTTAGCATCTTATATTGCTAGTTTGGCGCTTTTGGTAGCATTATAAGATGATCCCTCATTTAGATATCAAGATAAAATGTGTTCTTCCTTAAGTATGCACCGTTCTATGGATCGTGTTTTGAGGCATCACGTGATGATCGGGTGTTCTCAACTCTACGCTTTCATACAACGGGTGTAAGACAGTTTTACACACGCGAATACTAAGGTTCTTACTTGGCGAGCCTAGCATGTACAGACATGGCCTCGGAACACGGACCGAAAGGTTAAGCATGAGTCATATAGTTGATATGATGCCCATATAGATGCTCGCCTTTGAAGCTACACCGACTCACGTGATGATCGGACTTGGTGTAGTGGATTTGGTTCATGTAATCACCAAAAAGGCACGAGGGATGTCGTTTTTGAGTGTGAGTTCATTTCTAATTTGGATTATTCGAACTCTATTTGTCATAAATAAATCGAAGTGAATTTGCATAATTTGTTGTAGTCATTGGCATCTGTTCACTCCCTTATACTTAGTTTTATTTGAGATAATAGAACTATAGAATTCTAGATATTTACTTTACGAACTGGTATCGTATTGTTTTGAATGTCAATTTAAAGTTTATAAGTCCTATTGCAAACTTTCAGCAAACTCTATTTACTCCATGAAGTTTAATAAGTAGTATTAAATAAAGAGTAAGAATTCCAATGTTAGTATCTAAAGTATCATGTTTGTCTCCATGATTATTGATATTCAAAAATTGTTTTAATATCAAGGTTATCTAGGAGCTGAAAGAATCGTTTCAGGAACCATCATGTGTGGAAGATATTGTGATATCTGAAATAATGTTTTTGGTTGCATTATGATAGAGTATAATTTAGCAAAATACATGTTCTCATATTGTATGAGAATTTCTGAAGGATGGAGATGCTAGGCATCTGGATCTCCCAAAAAGGTGTTAGGAACTAACATTATACTCGCGATTCTTCCTTATAGGCTATAGTAGCTTGATCATGAAAGTTGTCATGATAAGGATGAATAGAAGATGTAAGTAAAATGTTTACTACACTAATAGATTACTAAAGAATGGATTTTTGAAAGAACACCAAACATTTGATGATGGTGATCCACTTCAAAGTGTAAGTCCAAAGGTATTAGTATTTGACTATATACGCTTTCTACTATGTGTCATGTGAATGACACCACTATTGATGTTGATAGATTCTTTTAAAAGAAAAGGAATTGTTGAAAGAGAATTTATAAAATATTTGGCAGAAAAGAAAAGGTTGGAGATGTCCAATTTAGGTATATAGAAGATGTACATGTTATGGTTGTATTCCTTGCTTGTTAAACAATGTGGTTCTGGGGTATTGGATACCGGTATTGGATACCGAATTGGTTGGTGTGAAGTTTCATACAGAACAACATAATTCATGAACTGCAACGGCCTAAGTAACTAGCAAAAGAATAAGTGATGATGTTCATCGAAAACAAATAAAGTGTTATTGTGTTTTTCGTTGTCATCAAACCTAGCCTTCAAGATTTGTTTTAATAATTGTTATTTTGTTCCGCTATTATGAGAACAATGGTTGTTCAAATAATTACTGTATTCCATAAAGGATGGATGAACTTTTACAAGTCTAGTTGGAGAAATCACATCCATAAATATTATTGCTAAAATGTCGTAAGACAAATGATTGGAAGATCACTTATGAAGTGACATCGCTGTTTGAATTATAATGAAAAGTAAACATGAAGAAACTCCATCTTGATGGATTTTTGGAGTCTTTTGATATTGATCAATTGATGCTTGTGAAACTTCCCTCGAGATAATGGAAACTCTGTCCATAGGCCAAAGAGGAACGGATGACTAACTTATTGGATATTATGCATGTTGATGTATATAGTCCATTATGTGTAGCCATATGCGATGGATCTTTTTGCTTCCTATGCTTTCTCCGGAAATTTGAGTGAATATATTTATATATTTACTTAATAAGGAAGAAGTATGAAACATTTGAAAATTGTTCAAAGACTTTCAAGATGAAGTGAAAAATCATTGTAACAAGAAAATAAAAGAGTTTATGATTTGATCATAAAGGAAGATATTTGAGTTACAGGTTTAGCAAAACACCTAAGATTTCAGGAATTGTTCCATGAATTTGCATTTCCCGATAAACCACAGAAGTATGGTATGTTCGAGAGATCAAATCAAACCTTGTTTGACATGGTAAGATCAAAGGTGTCATTTATAAAACTGCCATTATGTTTTAAAGATTAAAGCTTTAGAGATTGCCGCTTTTACACTGAAAAGAGCACCATTGTGATCCGTTGAAATGACACCATATGAGTTATGGTTTGGGATAAAACCCGAATTGTCTTTTCTTAAATTTTGGTATGCTATGCATAAGTAGAATGTTTACAACCAAAGTCGGATAAGCACGTCTTTGTAGGTTATCCCAAAGAATTTATTGGGAATTCCTCCATAACACCGAGGACAAAAGAGTTTGTCGCTTGGAACATCAAGTTTCTTGAGAAGGAATTTTTCGTGAAAAGTTATGTGGGAGGACAATAGAACTTTGATAAGGTTGTTGAACCTTAGCTATATGTGCTGAGTAGAGCAGCGCCGGAAAGTGTCCCGGTGGCGGCCACAATGCTCATGGCTCCCGTGATTACAAAGGGTGTAATCTTGGAGATTAGAGTTTTTATTGAACCATGTGGGTCGGTAAGAATCAAATAGTAAGATTTGAAACAGAAGTCGTTATTGTTTTGACAATGATGAACCGACTGCATGCAAAGAAGTGATGATGGGCCCTGACTCCATAAAATGACTAGAAGTCATAGAATTCGTGATAGTATCCATACACGAGAAATCAAGTTTCTGAACTTGGAAGACCCTCCAAAAAGGCGTAAAGCCTATCGGTCGTGTTTGGATCTATAAAGAAATAAGACATGGATGTTTAACATCTATGAAATAGTCGACATGTCGGAAAGAAGTTTACGACAATGTTCAAGGAGTTGAATATGACAAGATTTGATCTTTCATAGCGATATATAGTCTTGACGGATTAATGTAGCAACCACTACATATAATTTGGTATATGGTAGTTGAATAAATAAAACAAGGTTCTTCTAATAGAACGGTAACATAGGACATGTACATGACATGGTCCGAAGGGTTTTGTTAATTCAAAGGGTGCTAAAAGGGCATGTAAACTTCAATAGTTGAAGTAAGCATAGCGGAGTTGGAATCTTCACCATGATGAAACTATTAAAAGAGTTTAAATTCATCGGAGATGATGAAGATGCTTGCATTTGCAAGAAATTAAGTGGGAGCGCTAAGACATATTTCTAATACATTATGTGGAGGACATATTGTTGATTGGAAATGATGTATCTTGAATTGACACAAGTTAAGAATTTCATTAAAATAAGATTTCGATGAAAGACTTGGGCAAACCCAGAATATTAGGCATCAATATCTATATGGATGGATTAAGGCGCTAATATGGTTGTGCCAGACATACATATATGAGATATTGAAAGGGTTCAATATGGAAACAACAAGAAAGGTTCTTGCTGCATGGAAATGATTCTATCAAAATTCAAGTGTTTCAACACTTGGTGAGTAAAATCACATGAAGATTTTGATCGATTACACCATGATATGTATATATCCATAATGTCCTATGCTCTAAATGTTATGAGCATATACCAGAATGATTCATAAGATGATCATTGGACAATAGTAAAGATATTCTTATGAGCTTTGGAAGAACTAAGAATATATCATGTATAAGTGACAAATAGTTAAAAGTAATTCATTGTAAAGTGTTACATTGATACTAGTTTTGTCACAAGATACAAATTAAATTTATCTCAATTTAGACTATGGGTGGCACAATGTAATGGAAAGGATGTTCCATGATGGATTTGGATGAGTTCCAAAGTTGAGACATTGTGACGGATACTACAACAAAAGGCTAAGTATATGACTGCTATAGTAGCAGCATAGGAGGGCATTTGTGTTAAGTAGTTTGTTATCAAACTAGGTGTGGTTCAAAGTGGGCTAATACTATAAAGATATATTGTGTGACAATATTATCAATATATTTTAACCCGAACGAACTAAAGGTCTACCAAAGGACCAAATTTATACAATGCCATCTCATTTGAGAATGAGTGATGCGTAGAGACGCAAAGACATGCAAATACACACAGAACTGAAACTGTCAGAACCGGAGAATATGTTAACCACCAGCAATCGCGTATATGCAACACCAAAAAGCCATAGGTGTTCAATACGCAAAGTTTTTCAAACTAGATTATTGACTCTAGTGCAAGTGGGAGACTGAAGGAAATATGCCCGAGAGGCAATAATAAAGTGGTTATTATCTTATTCCTTGTTTATGATAAATGTTTATTTTGCATGCTATAATTGTATTAATTTGGAAACGTTAATACATGTGTGTTTAATAAACAAAAAGGAAAGTTCCTAGTTATGCCTCTCTTATAAACTAGCTCGTTGATTAACAAGATGATCAAGGTTTCCTGATCATGGACATTGGATGTCGTTAATAACGAGGTCACAACATTGGTGGAATGATGTGATGAACATTCATCCAAAGTATAGCATTACGATCAGAGTCATTATGTTTATATTGCTATAACATCATACGAAGAATCTTAGTCCTTAGACCATGAGATCATGTTAATTGCTAACACCAGAAGAGTATCTTGATAACATCAAACGTCACACCGTAACAGGGTGACTATAAAGGTGGGTTCAGTGCTACGAATGTGTTATGTTGAGGCTCATGGATCAAGAGTGGGATTTGTCCATCCCGATGACGGATAGATATACTCTGGGCCCTCTCGGTGATATCACATTGAAATAGCTTGCAAGCAAGTGATGAGATCACTAGAATGTTATATCACGGGAACGAGAAAAGAGTGCATGTCGGTAACGAGATCAAACTAGGTATTTGGATGCCAATGATCGAATCTCGGACATGTAATATATCGCGAGACAAAGGGATTTAGTTGCGACGTTAAAGGTTCACACGATCACAAGAGTCATCGTTGAATATGTGGGAGTCAGTACGGATCTCCAGGTCCTGCTGCTGATTATTGATCGGAGAGGGGTCTCGATCATGTCTGCATTATTCACGAACCGTAGGGTGACACACTTAAGGGATACCGACACCATTTAGGAGCAAATATGTTTCAAATAAAGATTTAAGAAAGCGCTGGAATCATTTCGATGGAAACCGGAATCGTTTCGGGTGAAATTGCAGAAACTGGTTCTGCATGTGATATTGAAATGTTGCAGGGGGTTTTATGTGAATGTTTGTTAATTAATGTAATTGACAAAATTCTGAATAAAATAAATAAAAGTGTTTTATTTAATGAGAACTTGTATTAAATTTGGTGGAAATTTAATGGAGGTGAGTGAAATTTTGAGTGGGTGGCTAATTATGTGAGTGGGAGCTCCACCCACATGAATGTGGAAGAGGTGGGGGCACCTCCCTTGGCCACCGGCCATGGTGAGGGGCTGCCCCCCTCTCCCTATAAAAGGCCCCCATTCCCTCCTCTCATCTTACACCACCTCCTCGTGAAGGTTCTCTTCTCTCTCTAGTTATTCCCCATGGTCTCGGATTAGCGAGATACATGTTCCCGGTGGCTTTATCTGAAAAGGAGTTGCTGCTTCCGCTGCATCACTGGAGCGAGGAGGCGGAGGTTGTTCGGTGGACCGAACGTGTGTGCGATCACGGATGCACCGCTACTTTGCGGTGCTAGACTTGACGATGCTGGACCTGATGGTGCTGGAGCTGCTGGACCTGTCGGACTTCCACACGATCTTGAGATCGGCAAGCGTACGACTAGATCAACCACGAGTTCCTACTCGTTAACAAAACTCGTTGTCTTCGAGGGTAAGTTCTCCATGGATGTATGTCCACCGGTTGCTCTGTATCTAGTAGATAGATCTTGGTGTATAGTTCTCATCGTAGGAAATTTTTTGTTTTCTATGCCGCGGACCCAACAATAAAGGGAATTGGACTCAATGTTTATGGTTCAAACGACATTGAAATCGTGGAATGCATAACTGTCATTATGGGCATTCCGGTCCCGCTAACTATCATTGATATGAGAGCTATATCGATCATATTTGTGATGTTCCAAAACCACAGGGTGACACACTTAAGGGGACGATGACGCTCGAAGATCGTTTTGGTTGTAACAGAATCACCGGAGTAAGAAACAGAGAATACTGGAACTGTTTTGAGAGAGAACCGGAATTATTCCGATAAAAAACAAAGTGGTTTGGAGTGAGCCGAAAGGTGTTTTGGATCAATAGGAATTTAATAATATATATTTATATGTTAATTATTGGAATTAATATTAAATAAATATTTAAAATTAAATTTAAAATGGCAACTTCCCTAATGGGCCAAATCCCCGGAGGGAAAAGGCCCAATAGGGCAAGCCACCCATAGGAGGCAAGGGGCAACCATTGCCGCCATGGGCCATGTCGTGTGCGGTGGGGCCCACCCAGCCACCGGCCCCCCTTGGGCCGCGCGCGGTAGCCCACCCCGGTCTGCCGTCTCCTCCTCCTCTCGTGCCTCCACTTCTCCTTTTTCCTTTAGTCCCACCCCGAGACTTTAGGAGACAGGGGTCTCCCTTTTTTTCTAGATAAGGAGGATCTTATAGGTGGTAAAAGACACACAAAAATAAAATGCTCTCTAAGACAGTTTACTTAGAGGATTTCTCTCTCTTCTCTCTCGCAACTGCGGCCCTAAGTCAGGGCTGCACGCGCAAGACATTGCTTCGATGTGGCATGCCATTTTGCTGCGAAGATTCGGCCAAGAGATCTACTTTCACACTCTCGGCTGGATCATAGAACCGAAGGTCGTCGTCGTGCATCGGACATGTGCGAAACCACGAAGGTGCTGCCATTTGTGGCACCTTGGTTGTCGTGCAAGGACCTAGGCTGACTTGCGAGGAGGTTCACGACCTTGAGGTTGGCTATGAGGTCGGCTACCTCATCCATGTTCCCCATGAAGCGTTAAGCTCTTTCGGTATACAAGGTATGTTACCGAAACCTTCTCCGTTACAACATTACTCCTTGATAGATCCTAGCATTTGGTGTTCCGCTAGTTAGAAAATTTTGTGTTTTTTGCTAGGAACCCCTTCAGAGACTTCAGTGGCTGGTGGGTGGATAACTGACTTTAACTTACCGCTAATAGGGTGGGACGGAAACGAATAGGCTAGTCTGGACACATCTTGCTGGTCCATATGTGATAAAAGGGCATACTTTTTCTACGTACTAGGAGGCCCGTTGAAGCGAGATTCCCACACAATTTTTTTATGACACTGTTTTTCTCGGCACCAGAAAAATTACTATCAAAGTTCAAACTAAATACTTTCTCCGTTTTAAAATATAAAATATTTTATCTTTGTAAAGTAAATATATTTTGACTTTTTTTAATATATAGGTTCACTTAGGTTTGAAGTGAATCTACACACTAGAAAAAGTCTAGATTTTTTTTTCACAAATCTAAAATATTTTAAATCAGAGGGAGTAGTTGCCAAACTAGAAGTGATTACGAAATAGAGGGACGATGCGGGAAGAGAAGCCAACGAAGTGGGAGCTGGTTGCACGAACAAGTTGTACTTGTGTACTGTGCCAAAAAGCAACGCAACTTATCAAATACTACTTCAGTATTAGGTTCAGTAGGGTCCATTAACTTAAGCAATTATCAAGTATCATCTGCTACTTGTTTCATTGATTATTGTACTCTCTAGAATCTTGGCTCGCGTGTATTCAAATCATTGGATAAAGGACAGAGAGATTATTATTGTTCTGAACTGTGGTTATGGTTGGCACGTAGCCGGTACACCAGCTCGCCAACTTGCCAGCGTCACGGCTGATTGGCGTTGCTTATTAGCCATCTCGTAGTGCGCAGGGCAAGGGAGCTCTCTGCTTCGTTGGCCTCCAAAGAAATCCAACTCTGGCCTTGTCACGAGAAGTCAAATTTACATAAGTACTCACCTAAATTTTCCATAGTTTGTATCCCCTCTATCCATGGTTTTGTCTAGATTCACATATATCTATATATCTAGACATATTTTAGAATATAGATACATACAAATCTAGGTAAAGCCAAATCACTTATTGGTGGACCTGAGGAGTATGAAAATTAATTGAATCAAAGAGGTCCATGGTATACCACATGATCTCCATAGGAGTCATTCCTACTTGTCAGAATTCTCCAAAATTATTTGAATTCTCCCAAACCAAAGATGCCTTAACGTTTCGGGTTTTTTTTGAAGCAAGGGGAAGGATCCAGAAGGGTCCACTGCTGCATTAATAGGTGGAAATAATTACAAGCATGGCCTTCAAGATATGCGTAAAAACAGCCAGCCTTGGACTTTTACAAAAAGGACCTTTCAAAATAAAAGAGGAAAGCAATCGGGTCTAGCAGGTCCTTCTCCACCAGGAACAAAGGCGAGCTCAACGCCACGGTCGGCAGCACTAGCACCGGGGATGAAACCACTTGACGTCGGCGTGTCGAAGATTGCCGTGGCTGGGACACAGGAGGGCCGCCACAGGAGGTTGAGGAAGCAGCAGAAATCAATCCGCCACGCGAAGCAGTCTCTGTGACCAAGGATAGCTATGGCCAGGATGAGCCACCACTTGGGATCTCCGCCAAGAGGAGCATCGGCTCCCCACCGGGGAAGACGAAGGTCAAACATCACCTTCCCATCACCCTGGCCACCGCCACGATGGATGCAAAGGAGAGGACGGAGAACGAATCAAGCCTTCTCCTCACCAGAGACACAAGCATCCAACCGCTGATGCAGGGGATGCTGGGCCGTTGTCAATCTCCGGGATCCTGCCACGAGCCGGAGACAGCCGAAAATTGTAGTGGTTGGAGCTTGCTTGGACTTTATTTTGGCGAGCGGTGGGCTTCACCATCGCTGCCTCCGGCTCCCTCCACGAGAGCACCGCAGCGGTGAGAAGGGCGACCACACCAAGCCGACATATGTCCAGCAACACCGACCTGGAGTACCAAGGGCAGACCTTATTGAGAGGGATGCTAGGGATTCTCCAGTTTGCCACCGCCACCGTTTGCCACCGATAGAGCGCAGCGAGGTAGAAGAAGCACCAGACGCGATGGATCTAGCTGCCAAAGACCATTGGCCGACCCTTAGACGCCATCAGTGCAAGACCAAAGATACTCAAACCTACCCTAGACTACTACTATACACGGGGTAGGACCCTCACCCAATCTCGTCGCCGGGGAGGAGGGGGAGAGGAGCCAAGAGGCCTAGGCGGAAGAGAGAACCAGAAGAGGGAGTAGGTTCGGGGTTTGTTGAGAGAAGGGTTGAGGGAGGTTATGACACGTCTAGTTTTCGTGAGCAGGGTTAACACGCGGTGGGTTTAGAAGGCATGTTTGATTGTTTGGTTCTTCACTGGGAAGTTTGGTTGCAAGCGGGGCGGGACATCCGGCAACGCCACCCCGCAAAATAGGTCCGCAAAATGTCGCTGGGCTGACCGCATGTTTGTAGCGGGGTGAAGCGGTCACGCCGCGGTCTCCACCAGAAAGCTTGCAATCGCGCATAACCCGCATAGTCTGTCTCCCCGTATAACCCCTCTGAAAAAAGGATCTCTATCACAATGGGGAGATTTCTTCCGGCACCGCCGCCCTCTTGACGGTTTTCCTCCGCCCACCCTGCAGCTGCAGCCTGCTGGCGACCATGTCAGCCTTTCCTATCCATGGTGGCCTGTAGGCAGATTGATGCCTTGATGATCTTGACCGTGTGCATGATCTTGTCGGCCATCCCGTTAAAATCCGTACACGCTCAGTTGCGCGTTGACCATTCCCGCCAAGCTCCCATTCTCAGTGACGGCGGCCAATGCGGCCAGCGATTTCCGTACCTCATGAAGGACACCACCGGCGGAAACTCCCGTACGGCGGCCGACCGGACCACGACGAGGATGAGGGCCGTGGCGGTGGCCTGGCGGAGGCCAGTGGTAGGGACATGCGCGGGCAAGGGGCACGGGGTGGCAGGCGTGGGGCGGCAGACGCGGGCCGGCGAGCCATGGATGTGCGGCGGCGGTGAGCAGCGGCTCCTCCTCACCGGCCACATACATGTCCCGGCCAGAACCAGAAATTTAAAATAAAGGAATAAAATAAAAGAAATAAAAAATAGAATAGGACACGAGATTGGAAGATACAATATATGGAGGTGTTTTTTGCAAAGAATACATCGGCTTCTCATACCATGTCAGCCTGACAGTGGGCATGTCTTGTCAGAAACGGTGTCAGATGACTTAAAATATTCGGTTACACAGAAGTGGTAGACTTTTACGACAATTAGGCAGAGAAGTGGTAGTTTTTTGCAAATTCCCTGAATTGTGGTAGTTTTTTGAAGTCGTTGCCTCGATTATAGTACTCCCTCCGTCCCGTAAAAGATGTCGCGATGCCAATTTTTCAAATTCACCCTCGTCGTTTTCCCGACAAAACATGTGGTCCGGTCTCCTCTATTCCCCTCTCCGCCTCCGTCCCGTCTCCGCCACCTCCGCGATATCCCCTTCCGCCACCTCCGTCGACGGCATCCCCTGTCCAATTCCGGCCAGTCCCTGCCCTACTGACATGTGCTGGCACCCCTCGTCCACCCCCTCCTCCTCCTATCGGCGTGGAACTGTCCTCACAGCCCTCACGAGAAACCCTAGCCGCCGTTACACACGAGCCGGAGGAAAAAAATCGATCTTGGCGTCCATGGTTGGCGGCGGCCAGGAAGCCGGTGGTGGAGATGCACGGCGACCGGATGCACCACGCGGAGCCGACGTGGCCAGCCAGCAGGCCGCGACCCTCACGGACGCTGGCGTCCTTGGGCCAGCAGCACTGCCAGAGACGGGAGCGCTGCTTCTTCCGGCGTCGTCGTCTTTCTCGCCGACTCGCTTGACTGGCACGTACACGGCCGCCCAGCTCTCCCTTCTCTGGTTCGCTACTCCCATCAAGTTATTTACTGCTCATGGATTTCTATGCATGTATTTCATTGTAAAAACTAGATTTGCTAGACTACAATTCCCTCCTGAATATTTGCCTGTAATTCATTGTGCTTGAAGGAAAGATTAGCTTTGCTCAGACTCCGGTAAATACCAGATCTGCTAGACTGTAATTCCCTCTCCTATATTTGTCTGTAATTCGTTATGCTTGAAGGAGTTTTTAACTGAAGGTGGTTCTTGCCTGGTACAGTTTTTTTACCGAGATTATAGTCATTGAGAGCTCAGTGAGACTGTTTCTTAACAGCCTAATCATTTATTCAAACAACCTAATCATAAAAGTGGATTGTTTCTTAATTAGTTCTGACCCTGTGAAGCTGTATGTACATCAGTGTTTCAAGATGGTGGTAACTACAAGTGAGTTCATCAACCAACTTCCATTGCTTCAGGAAATCTTAGTGTTCTAAATATTACCCGTGGTAGTGATATATATATATATATATATATATATATATATATATATATATATATATATATATATATATACTCCTTTGAATTTAGAGTTCTGTTCGTACTGAACATAATACAACACACGCACCCATATGTCAAGTACTCCATGTAACATTCTTAAAATTCAGATTATGTGTGTTGTGCATCTATAATAAGATCACAAGGTTTTCTTTTAAAGTTAAGGTAGTTCTCAACACTTTGCCTTATCTTGCCAATAAAGCTAAATATTAGTGAGGATATTACAATATTGGACGTATGCCATAGATCCATCATTAAGGTAATAATAAGGTGTGAAGATGGATGTTGTAGCTCTCTTATGCTAATAGTGGCCTTACACCTCCTGTAGTTTGAACATTTAAGTTATAATTTCTTAATTTGTGCACATCTTTTGACTTTTGTTAACCTCATTTCAGAGATTTTTTGACATTAAAGCAATGCCGCTGGTATCCTCCTTTTCCTCAACCGGCTCGTCAATGTAAGTCACCACTTCCGATGCAGTGCACAGTGTGTTTAGCATTTTGAGCAAATATCATCAGAATTTTTCTCAAGTGATTTGTGTGTGGGCACAGGTGTTCAAGCACTAATCTGAAGAATTCAAGTGACGAACACCGTGTCATGGTGGAGCAAGGGGATTCAGTACAAGAATAATGAAGTGTGATACATTGCACCTCTCTTTCAGCTCACTCATGTCCATGCCGATGGTAGTTCGATGGGATTTCTTGGATGTGGTTGAGAGTCAGCATACTTGTTAGAGGTGTCCATGTCGGAGATAACTCTATGATATCGTTCCTATATGGGCAATACACACCATACTTCTTAGCTCAGCTATTTGCAGTGATAAATTTTATTGCATTATTTTTTACTTAATCGTCTTTTTAACTTAATCATTCTTTTTACAGTTTGGGATGCTAATTTCTTATGCAAATGGAAGCTGAGGTTGAGAGGTTAACTGAACTTAAAACCAACAGACCGAGGTTGAGAGTATGCATCTTGCTCAACTACAATATGTGAGTATCTGGCAGAATAAATAAATGGATTGCTGCTTGAGCAAGTACAATCTATGAGTATTTCTTCTAAAGTATAACTGTCTAGACTGCACAATCCATGATATATTGGCAGAGGCGTCGCAGCGCAGGTAGAGGATCCCGCGCTGGGATCGCGATTCATAACTGTATATCTGGACAGTTATGAAATAATGTATATTTGTATCACTCTTTCTTTCTTTCTTTCTTTCCCAAGGGCTACAGGGACTTGATGGCATAGATATTTCTAAAATAGCACAGTAAGCATTTTGTTAAGTTTTATCCCTATTGGATAGAGCCTAAAATAGGTGCAGCTATATACATGAGCAAGTGCACCCCTAATGATTGGTCATAAGTCCATTTACATGCCCAAACAAAGGATTAATTAAGACATAAATATCCAACCATCACATAAAGTTCTAAAGTCCCCGATCAAGAACCCTCAATAATTTAACTAAAGCCTCATGAAAATGTTATTGTCACTCCCTCTCCCCACTCCCTTATTATAATATGGTGCAAACCTATGAGACTATAAATTCAAAGTAACATACAATCGACGTTCATACATTACCATCATAGAACCACATAAAATTTAAAACTTGACCAAATACTCATTGCATACTATATAAAAATCATTGTCAATCCACCTATGCTCTCAGGAACACGGGGAACTACTCACAACAATGGAACATTACATAGATCAGAGGTTGGATGGTGTTGTTGATGGAGAGGTGCAGCAGCCCGGAGTTGGAGAAGATGGGATGGCGGCCACGATGCCCACGGCCAAGGAGGCGGCGGTGGCCCTAGGAGGGCGGTGGAACCTTGCCCTTATTCTTCCTTGGATTTGGTTCTGGTATGGAGTAGGTCCTCCCCCTCCTTAGCGGCTGCCAAGAGGGAGGATTTTCGTTACAATGGCTTGGTCTTGCAAAAATAGGGTTTCCCATCAATATATAGTGTTGGAGAGTGCATGTAGACCATGGGATTAATGCCGCTTCGATCCAAGGGCTCTGGGAACCTCTAGAACCTTCCTAGGACTTCCCATTGTCTCTCATAAGTTCACAAAGTTGCCGAAATCATCAAGTATGGAAACAATTTCTATCAATCATCTCACAAACTTTTGGGTTTCTGAAACTGCTTCTGGACTCTTCGGTACAATGGGCTCTCAGTCGCATATGGACTGTTTTTGACGTTATTTATATCAAAATCTTCTCCTTGAAATTCCTCACAACTCTCATGTTTTTACCTTTTCCGTTTGACACCATCTTGTGGGACTTTCGGGGCAATCTTTGAAAACTTATTCTGTAGTGATAGATTTCAGAAAACTCTGAATTTCACAATAATGAAGGATTTTCTTCCGTATTCATTTATTTTCTACACAACAAAGTGTAAAACCCAAAATATGCACTTTTATAACTATTAGTATGTTATTCCCAATAAGTATAAAATATATGCTAAATAATACGGATATTCCACAATAAACTACAAATTCATAGATGCATCTTACATACATGAAGGAGACATACTTTTGTATTTTTAAGAAAAAAAGAAGATTGGTGAAAAAACAAGGTATTAAAAAAATAAAAGAAAAGAAAAACGAAGAAAACAAGTGTTGAAACGTGGGCAACACGAGTGTTTCGAAGCTCACGTGGATCTGAAGTACAACTTCATTATTACATAAATAAATTATTTAGGAAACACATCCTCAAGCTTAGGATTTTGCAAGCCCTCTTGATGCTCATTGTGGCGGTGGAGGAAAGCTATGCATGTTCCATTGGCCACTCTAATGGTTAAACGGGTGTTGTCTCGAAGGTTGATGATGAGGTTTCTCATGTTCTAAATGTTGCCTTCGAGTGCATATAGGTCCTCATAAGTGATGTAGAGGTTTTGTGACTGTAGCTTCTTGCTTCTTCTAGTGTCCTTATTGTTCTTCTTCTTCATCATCTTCTACTTTGGGTACTTCTTCATGTGGTAGGTTTCCTTGAACCTGTGCATCATAATGCAAACGTCCCCTCCTCGATGGTGAAGAGATCATGAGGTACATGAGCTTGGATCCAGTGATCGGCTCTAGGATTGTTAACAAAATATATACCTTGTTTGTTTTTATCCATGCCACAAGTATTAAGAGTAGCGAAACTGAGACAATGAACACCTACCAACGGTTGCAAGTTCCCTATGTTGATATGCAGTTCTTCGCCGAGGACGGTGATCACTCCTTCGCAGTAAATGGGTCCACGGGTTTGGTGAGACTAATACTCTAAATAGTATACAAGAAGAGCACCCAAGTTTGGTGTCAAGTTGCATCTAGGGATGGAAGCTCTCGCGAGGATCATCATTTCCTCTTAAGTCACTCTTGTAAACTCACAACGACCTGCAGGGTGT
Organism: Avena eriantha; assembly: GCA_910589775.1. Classification (NCBI taxonomy): domain Eukaryota; kingdom Viridiplantae; phylum Streptophyta; class Magnoliopsida; order Poales; family Poaceae; genus Avena; species Avena eriantha. The sequence continues at coordinate 224,100,939 of OU342746.1, read as the reverse complement.
TGGTAATAACATAATACAAATAGTGTACTGTAGGACATTCAATTTGATTACTCTTAGGAACATGATTAAAGAATCTCATCCTATTTTAATAACTAAACATGGTAGAATCAACCATAAAAGTAGGAGTACGGATGCCAGTGATGTTATTGACGAACCGAAAGCATTTACTCCGTTGGTGTAGCACCCCACCCCTGACACACAGCGCCAGAGAGGAAGTCACTCCGTACGCCATCCCAATATAACTGGTAGTACGGTTCAACAATACCACAATAATAGAAATCATTACACAGATTGGCAGAAAGTGCTATAAATGGTTTACAAGGCCGTCATGGTAGGACAATATGTCCAACCAAGAAGGACATAGTATAGAGATTTAACTAGCAGCAGAAGACATTTGTGAGGCAACAACTTAGAGCGACTCCACTCCAAACCTATCTTATTGATTGAGTAGAAGATCCAGTGTGAGTACAATGATGTACTCGCAAGTAACGTAACCACAAGCTATAAATCATCTAGTAATCATGCAACAAATATTATGACAACAACAATAATATGTGACATGGCAAGAAAGTAGCATGGCATAGCAAACACGGGGTATTGTGGATACCGAGTCCAAGCCAGGAGGGGTTGGATCAAGTGCCACAATCAAACAATGAACATGCCTGTGACGGATCGATGATAGTACTAAATGGTACAAAGTATCACAAGTAACTCCAAGATATCTATCGTAAAACCTCATGCACTCACTCCCGATGACTTGCAAACTCATGCAAGCCATCGCTCACCTATGGACATGCACGGATGAGGTTGGCTCTAGCCTCAACTCTGAGACTCTCAACATTCTCACCGCCACCCATCTCTTAGTATCTCAAGTCTTATTACCTACATCATCTTTATTGTTTATTTAGTGAAATCAAGTCGTCGGGAATCTTTTATCAAACTTTAGTGAAAACCTCCCATACTCTACAAGGGACATTAGTGTGACCGACACTGATGTTCCATGACCTCGAAATAAGGCTAGATATCTAGATTTTTCATTCTCGAGAGTTTTGCAAATACCTCACATATTTAAGTGGACCATTAGCAACCAATACTTTAGGATCACATCCATAAGGGCTTGTTTGGTTATAGGGTATCCTGAGGGGATCCCCGTGTTTTCCCCGGCCTAGGAAACCGCGGGCCGAATTGCCCCTGGCTGAGCCCACCTGACCATTTGGTGGCCGATTGGGGAATGAACCCCGACATTTCCACGCCCTTTCCCCGGGAGAATCCTCCACTAGTCGGGACATCGGGGACGAAATCCTCGCCTCGTTCTCTCTCTTGTGTGAAACTGGGAGCCGGCGGTGCTGGGCGCGACGCCTCCGGTGGACCGATCTCCGGCGACCGTCCTCTCCTCGCCGGACTTCCTGCTACCTCCTCTCCATCTCCATCCTCTCCCTGTACGGCGGTCGCCAAGATCTTCTCCGCTCGATCTCCCATCCCCTCCAGCGACGACGATGGCCCGACGGTGGCGCTCGTCTTCCTTCTCCAACCGTTAGCCCCTAGTCCTTCTCCCCACCCTGTTTTTCTCTAGTTCATGACGTATTCATCCCTGAGCTGATGAGTTGCTGCTCTCAGATCTTGCAGGCTGCACATCTTGACCCTGTACATCTTGACCGCTTCTTGAAGCAAATCAAAACATACACCGTCTTGATCTATTCTCCAAGTTTGTTCCATCTGTAATTATTGTTTCTTGATCTCCTACTCTTCTACTAATTCTACTGGACAACCAAATATTGTGTAGTGGGTTATCTTCACCATGGGTTTCTCTGGATCTAGAATTAAGTTCTGGTGCCCACATGAAAGAAATTGTATTTTCAGGTTAAGTTCGACGAAGCTTTGATTTCTAGTTAAACAAGTATTATACATTGAGTACCATTAAACATCGTTTTCTGCTATTGTATGTTCCCCATAAACTATAGTGCACTAGTATAACTCAAGTACTTCGATTTATTCTAATGCTAGAACCAGTCACGTAGTGGTAATTCTCTGTGGTGTTCTTGCTTCTTCCGAGCATGCGACCTGCTAGCAAATTAATTGTCAAATGTACAAGCTGGCATCTGTGTTCTTGTTTGGTATAGTTTTATCATTGAGTCAGGTCAAGCTGTAGTTAACTAGTGTTGCGTGATTAGAACATGCTCTCTAGACTCTAAGATGTTGAATGATATATTCCTATAGCCTTTTTATGGTCAGTTTGCATAGTTTGCATTAATTTATACAGTAGGGGTTTCTTTAGTTCACTGCCATATGTGTTGAGCTAATTGATATACCTGTCTTTGAAGTTCTCATTGTCCTTATTTTTTTGAGTGCGCATAGTTGTTGTTTATGAGTCTTGGTTGGGGATTCATCTTGGAGGAAGAAGCATGCATAATTAACTCATCTGGAGTTGCAGGTATTCACTTGTGAGTGTATTACTTAAGTATTTAGGTGAGGAGTTAAATAAGAGCTTTAGCTAAGAGCAAGATCACCTCCGGAGAATTTTCAACAAGATTCAGATTGTTTGACAACTATAGCTAACATGTAGTTAGTCATATTGGCTTAGTCCTGATCAAGGATTATGAGTCCAACGACTAGTCTAGACTAGTCCAACGACTAGTCTACAAGTCCTAAACTGACCGTCGACTCGACTATTTTCTCGATTCGATTGAGTCGAGACTAGTCCTGTAGTAGTCTAGACTAGTCCTGCTGTTTGACTCGATCGACTCAATTTTAGCCGGATAAGTGAGGTTCTTAGGAAGAAAATTGTGAACCTAGCTAATCTAGACTTGCTATATGAAGTTCTACATTCTAGCATTATTATGTTATGTAACTTGTGTTGAACTTATGTCAGTTTTAGTTATTAAATCTCCTATCTGGTCGTCATACATGATAGTATTTTGTACTAGCTACTGCTAAAGTACATTTCAACTAGTCCAGCAGTAGTCTAGACTAGTCTTCACTAGTCTCTGAGTCGGTACCCCAACGACTCGGCTCGACTCGTCGACTCGTAATCCTTGGTCCTGATCAGTTTGATAATATTCCACCATTGTAAGCTTGCATCCATGTAGGATATAGTCTGCTCAGTAGCATGGGATCTCTTTGCTGGTAGTAGCTCTCCTGTCGGCAGCAGACTTTTTGATTTAGTTTGCACTGCTCTTAACTGAAGTTTAAGTGCATCTTAATGTTGAGTTGTCCACCAGACAACTATTGAGCATGTGAAGTATCTTGCCGCTACCCATATGAAGTAGTTTTTGGTGACACTAAATCTATGTATTGCAATTTGGTTAAATCATGCACAATCTGAAATCATGCCATGTTAGCATTTGCATAAATCATGAACAATCTTAGTGCACATTTTCCTTCCAGCTGGGACTACGAGTAATCTTCTAGGCGCCTTGGAGTTTATCTTAGCAACTTTAAAATATTCCAAACCATTCGGTTTAGAAACAGTTAGCTCCTGTGGGTTAGGGTCTCATAGTCGCATGCATGTGGTAGTGGATAAAAGAATGTCATCTCAGAGTCTACCAAGCTCACTGACTGAAACAAATATAGGAACTTTTGTTACCTAAATGTAGACTAAGATTTACAGTCGGATCCCACAATATACAGTCAGATCCCACCGTGCTCGCCAGCCTCCGCCCGCTCCCACCCGCTCCCACAAGGTCAACGGCGCAAGAACCGCCGAGCCAGCCACGTCCCCTCCGGAATACGCCCTCCTAGGCCGACCCCGACTCCGCCCGCTCCTCCCAGCCAACGCCCTGCAAGGTGAGCGACCCGTCCCTCTCTCCTTTGGCTTTAGTTTTATTCTTGTTGTTGTACATGTTGTCATGCCGTGCTGGTACTTATGTTTGTACTATGTTCTTGTTGGGGTTCATGATGTTGCAGTATACTTTATTGTAACATTAGTGATTATGGTGTGTTAGAATGGTTGCTGGATGCTAGTATGTTCTTGTTGAATGATTATGCTGGTTTATTGTAACTAGTGTACCATCACATGATCAGTACTAGCTAGCTATCCAGATATAGGAACGGTAGCCCTTTATGTTTTGGAGATGGCGATTGGTTCATGTCGCTATTGTTGTGTCAACGCACTTTGATATAGGCATGGAATTTAATTTCATCAATAAAAATACCAGTAGTATGAATGTTACTGATTGATACTGTACACCAGCGCAATACACCAGCGTAATACTTATCGTAAAGTTTCTTATCATCTTTGTCTTGTTAAACCTATCTCGCAACTGCAACTTGTGAAGCCATCACTTAAACTTTTGTAGTATGAAACAGATGCTAACTTTCTCATTGTTTTTTTGTAATTCAGCAAACATCAAACTGCGGTAGAGTAGAGAAGTGACCAGAGCAGGATGCCTTGGCTCACCTCTTCACAAGTGTCACCTCATTGGACACGGCAACTTGAGAATTCAGACTTTTGTATTGAGACAATGTTTCTGCTAGATCCATAGTTCTAGTGGTGTAATTATAAAATTCAGAAACTTTTGATCAATTATGCCATGATATTAATTGTAATGGTTGCTCTTACAGTAACATGAAGAAACAGTTCAGGCCGCTACTTGATCCTCAATGAAATGAAGACAGATATGCTGCAATATTTATGGAATCATGGTCTTCCTAATAAATTTCTTGTTCTTCCGTGTGTCCCTGGCTTTCCTACCCTGTTGCCAAACTACAACAGGGGAGGGGGGAGATCGCCACATGGGAGGAGGGGATCCCACGTGCACAACAAAATTCTCTCTTGGGCTACGTTTTCCCTGGTTTTTCCTACCCTGACGACCAAACAAGCCCTAAGGCAGTCTGATTCACTTACCCGCCCTTTTGCACTACCAAGACACTCCCTGTATAGCCACCGACTCGACCCTAAGATCATGTCTTATGTAGAAGTGAATCCAACACATTTCCTACTCTGGACAATGCCTTGCTCTAGAACCTTCGTATTGTTGGGTGACCTCACTCGTGAAATCAGCCCAACCATATCACATGGATGGCATCAAAGGAGGCTCAAATAGGCTACTAGGATGGGCTCCTCTCGTACGAACAATGGTGGTAATGCTTCATCAATCAAATTAGTGGCACTATAGTTTGGAGGAGTGTTCATTTAGTTAACTTTTATTATCAACAAGTCCAAACAATAGGAGTTAGTCCAACAATAATTCATAACTTCACAATAACAAGTATTAGTCCACGTAAATAGTCGGTTAGCTTAGTTGTTAGTGGAGTGTTTAACGTGACCCTTTCCCTCACGCACATGTCTGCCGTAGCACCTATGTCCAACCTTTAATAATGAAGTGGGGATTTCAGAGCATGTTTAGTCTCCGCAAAACCGTGATATTTTCACGATGCACAAAATAGGTAAACGGAAATATTTTCAATCACTCGAAGTCCGACGTGGGGATAATCATCTAGGCAAAAGAAGAACCAAATGAAACGTCTCATTTTTTGGGCAAATACCCTAACCCGGGGATCGCCGGCCGACATTCATCTGCACCTATCCCTAACAAAGAGGAAGAAACAAACAGTCATAGGAACCAAACAATACATGGCATATTTAGAATATTTCACTCAAGAGACCATGTCACGTGCAGCGTAGGTACTGGAAATAAATATGGTATGGCATCGACGCATACAAATAAACATTGCATATGAAATAAATACATTGCATAGCTCACAAAGCTAGTACACAAATAGCACCACAAGATGGCTCATAGCAAGTGGTTATCTTGCCTTTCAAGATCAAGACCGTTTGGTCCAGGGTCACGGACACGTCTCGGGTTAGGGCCTTGGTTCGCTGGTCGTGCCACCTATACAAGCATACATATATGCTGAGTATACATTTTTTTTTAAAATTTGTTTCACCTGATTCCGAGAAACAACGGTTCAAAAATTACGGCCGTTATTCAGATTTTAATTCGTAGAACGTATTCTGGGAAAAAAACTGAATCGGGCTGCACTCGCTGGGTCACTGGGCCGGTGGCTTTGCTGATGGGCTGGGGGCGCTCGCGCCCGCGCAGAAGATAGTCGGGCAAGCCTCGCTGGGCCAGCGAGCGCTAGGCGCTGCACCGCGTGGACGCCAGCGGATGGGCCGCGCCTGGGCCAGCCAGTGCTGTGCGCCACGCTGCGCAGGCGGCTGCCGCGCTAGGCCGATCTGGGCCGGGACATGGTCCGGCTGGACCAGCTTGGTGAACCGGTACGAGGCGAGCATCTCGGTCATCGTCGCTACGCGGTCGTCGCCCTCCTGTGTCTCTCGACAGAGACCAGCGCAGGGACCGCCGGGCGTCGCGGGCGCCGCTGCTACCGGGCATGCCGGAGGTCGCCGAGGCCAAAGGAGAGGCCGCCACGTCGCGGCGCACCATATGGGCTTGGGCACGGACGCGGGGGCGCACGGGAGGTGCCGCCACGACGCGAGTACTGCGAGCTCGCCGCCAGCGAACAGCGACGGTGCCGGGGCTTCGGGCCACCAAAAACTATGCTGCTTGTACTGGGAGATAGAGGGAATAAAGGGATCCAGCACAATCTGACGATTAAACTCTGAACTACGCGCGAAAAATCAGAGGACTCGCGGCAGTAATCCGGCCGATTAGGACGAACTCGAGCTCAATCCTCGTGCTAATCGAGGCAGGGAGTTCCGGGGGGTAAGAGAGAAGTGTGTGTGCAAGGTCTGGGGCTCAGGGGTGCACCATATAGCTGGGGGCAGCAGGGGGAGCTTCGGCGTCCACCGGTGATCACCGTGGCATCCTTATCTCGTGTTGAGATTAAGCTCGAGCCTGAACCATGTCACACTAGTTTCAGGTCTGTAATAAACTTAGGCCAAAGACGTGCGAGTTCACGTTGCGGCAGTATCTAGTTTCAGATAAGTTCAGTAGACTTAGTCCTTCCTGTTTTAGCGTAGCTGAAAACGTGCAAGGACTCGGCCACGATGACATCCGTGGGATGACGCGGGATTAACGCATCGTGGGCGAGATTCTAGCATGAGTTGTTATCCTTCCGAATAAAAGGAATAACCGAAAACGACGCTGGAGTAGAGCGCGTCGCAAACTCTGTCTCCCTGTACTGCCTGTGGTGTGTTCATCGTCAGTAGGAGAAAAGTTCAGAGCGTGTGCTTATCGATTCCTCCACGAGATCGCGTTGCGTTATTAGTGTTAGGACCTGACATTTGGTATCAGGGCCTGCGGGTTCGTGGTGGCGATCAGGTGGTGGTGGTGGTGGCGTTGTGGCGGCAGTGACAAGCAATGGGCGATACTTCTCCGAAGAAGGACGGCGGCAAGGGCAAGCCGCTGGCCAAGAAGGACGACGATGCGAGTGCGAGCGGCGCCATCGCGATCAGAGCTTCGGCACGCGGCGTCGTGCCGGTCCACTACCCACAGCTCACCGACACGAACTATGGCGTATGGGCTGTCAAGATGCGCACCCTAGGCCGCTGTCGACGGAAAGGGCGAATATGACCAGGTGCGGGACGAGGACGCGTTCACCGCGCTCTCGCAGTCTCTCCCTGATGCCATGGTCATGGCGATCGCTGAGTACGAGACTGCGGCGGAGGCCTGGGAAGCCATCCGGCAGATGCGCGTCGGTGATGATCGTGTCAAGAAGGCGCGAGTCAAGCAGCTGAAGTGCCAACTGGATCGGCTCCAGATGAACAACGGCGAGACCGTCGTGGCGTTCGGGAAGAAGCTGACCACGCTCGTCGCCGAAATCCGAAACTTAGGTGAGAAAGTTGAGGATGAATCTGTGATAGAAATCTTGTTCAATACTGTGCCAAACAGGTTCTCTGATGTGGTGAACACCATTGAGCAGTGGGGTGATCTCACCAAAATGCCGGTCTCTGAAGCCATCAGCCGATTGTCGGCGTATGAGACAGGGCCGCGTGGGCGTCATCGTAGTGGCGGCGGCAAAGATGAGCAGCTCATGCTCGTCACACGTGCCCTGGAACAACTCATGCAAGTCAAGAAGGGAAGCGGTGCAGGCAGTTCAGGTGGCTCCACTGGAAAAAAAGGGTGGAAGGAAATCTGACAACACCAAATCCAGCAGAGATACAGATGGGGATCGTGGCAAGCAGAAGAAGAAGGGCAAGTTTGACATCACCAAAGTCAGATGCTACAACTGCAATGAGAAAGGCCATTTTCAGTCAGATTGTCCAGAGCCAAAGAAGGAGAAGGTCAATCTGGCAGAGAAAGAAGATGATGAACCAGCTCTGCTCATGATGGATGCACATCTACCAAGGGAGAATTTGGTTTCTGAACTGGTCTTCCTGAATGAAGAGAAGATTGTGCCAAACTTGCAGGGCAAGCCAGATGTGGCATGGTATCTTGACACAGGGGCCAGTAACCATATGACAAGAAACCTAGTGAAATTTGCTGAGTTGGACAGATCGGTAACGGGTAAGGTCAGGTTTGGAGATGGCTCAGCCGTGGAGATTTGTGGTCAAGGCAGTGTGCTAATGCAGTGCCTGACAGGGGAACACAGAGTGCTCTCTGATGTGTATTTCATCCCCAAACTGAAAAATAATATTATCAGTCTTGGGCAGCTAGATGAGAATGGATGTAAGTATGCTGATGAAAATGGAGTGATGACTGTATGGGACAGGCAGAGAAACGTACTGGCAAGGGTACCTCGTACTCGCAACCGCATGTACATTCTGAATATACAGTCGTCTCAGCCAGTGTGTCTGGTAGCAAATACCAAAGAGGACCCCTGGCTATGGCACATGCGCTTCGGCCATGTGAATTTTCGATCACTGAAAACTCTGTCAGCAGAAGGCTTGGTCGAGGGAATGCCGTTGATTGATCAGGTTGATCAGATCTGTGATGGGTGTATGATTGCCAAACAGAAAAGGAAACCGGGTGTATGATTGCCAAACAGAAAAGGTAACCATTCCCTTCACAATCAACTTACAGAGCAGAAAGACAACTTGACTTAGTCCATGGAGATCTGTGTGGGCCTATATCTCCTGCAACTCCTGGCGGCAAAAGATATTTTCTTCTGCTTGTGGACGACTACTCACAGTACATGTGGATAGTTCTTCTATGCAACAAACATGAGGCACTGGAAGCAGTGAAGAAAGTACAAGCAGCTGCAGAGTTGGAGAAGAATCTAAAAATGAAAGCATTGCGCACTGACAGAGGAGGTGAGTTCACCTCAAATGATTTCAAGCATCACTGTGAGAAAATGGAATTAAACACTTTCTCATAGCTCCATATACACCACAACACAATGGTGTAGTAGAGAGGAGGAACCAGACTGTAGTGGGGATGGCTCGGAGTCTGCTTAAAAGCATGGGTGTGCCAAACAAGTTTTGGGGAGAAGCTGTCACCACTGTTGTGTATTTGCTGAATCGAGCACCCACAAAGAGTGTCAAAGGAATGACTCCATATGAAGCTTGGCATGGGAAGAAGCCTTCAGTACAACACTTGAGAACATTTGGGTGTGTTTCTCATGTGAAGAAAGTGGGACCAGGACAAACCAAACTTGCAGACAGAAGTACTTGACATGGGTATATCCTACAGGTACTCGAGCTTGGTATATACGGTCCAAATACGTACAGGCCCACGGTGTCGCCAAGGCCCAAACAAGGGACTCGAGTGGCCTACGGACTCTCGATTGCTTGAAGAACAAGAAGAAGTTAAAGATAGAAAGTCTGAAGGGGAAAAGCCCTAACTTGTAACCGACTCGACCTTCTACCCGAGACCTAGCCTATCTATATAAAGGCTAGGAGGGGGCGGCGAGGAGGACACACGCAACCCTAGTTTCCACAACCCTCGCCAGATTGCATCTGCGCACCATTGTAACTTTCGACTCCTTCGATAATTCCACGAGTAGACAAGCAGGAGTAGGGACCTCTACGAGGCCTGAACCTGGGTAAATCCTTTGTCCCCTATTTGCTTGTTTCCTAGCCGATAGATGTCTCCAGCGCTCCCTCCTTCTCCAAAACCCAAGTCCATAACAATGGGCATTGATGAGTTAAACCCTCGTCAATTGGCGCCGTATGTGGGAACTGGGAGTGCTCATGTTGCGGCTTATTCGGCCCCATCAACTGCGATCTACAACTCCGCAACAACGGAGATTCGCCAGCTCTTCGGCGCCTTCGACTTCACCGTCCACACGACGGCCACCTGCCCGGCCTTCGAGTCTGTGGGCGACGGAATCAGCCTGGCGATTGGGAGCTTCCGCTTCCAAGTTGGTCAGATGGGCACGCTTCGCATGCTTGATTAGCCGACAGAACCGGCGATTGCCCCGGCATCATGGTTCCCTCCATCGATCGGCACCCTCAGCGAGCTCAACGCCCCGGTGGCAGTCGAGAATACGATCAGCGACAGCAGTCGCGATTCCGATCTGAGCGATCTAGCCACCGAAGATGGAACCTATGGTTCTGGATCTGAAAGCTGTGGAAGCAACAACTTCCCCAATCACTTCATGTGCGCCGTCATCAACGCAGGCGACACCTCCGCCAATCGCGACAATGGTGGTAACACCGATAACGGCACCGATCCACCCAACGCTGGCAACAGTGGCAACATCGGTAATGGCGGCAATCGCGCTCTCGTCAACAATGGAGGAGCAGTCGAACCTCCCAGCATAATCAATGAGCAAACCGGCGAACGCGTCATAATCAAGCTCAACGAGCAAGAGTGGGATCACTGCCGCGAAGCCCTACGGGGCACACCTCTACCCTTTGGGTCCCCGCAGGAACTGCTGATGGGCTATCACTGGCTCCTAAAGGAAGAATTCAAGTGCCAACTGCAAACAATCGTGCAACTTGAGGCGCGTAAAAAGGCAGCAGACGAATCGAGCCTTTGTCGTGCTGGGCTCTCCTCCTACGGAGGATCCTCCTCAAGGGGCAACGAGTACCTCACCAAGAAGAGGCAATCGCGGATGGCTCATCTTACGAGCAAGAACGCATAGAAGCCGTGAAAGTCCTCGACTTCGGCTCTACGACAATCGACACGAGGGGCAACGTGGTCCCCAGGACGCCGCAGGCTGCGGTGACGGCAGCCACCATGTACCTCCTCAATAACCAGCCGCCAGCTGGAGATCCTCGAACTGCCATGCACCGATCTACGATCACGGGCTTGGGATTAATCGAGGCCGCCCTCGACAAGGAACCAACACCAGACCCAAAAAAGGGCAAAGCGCTAGCAAAGCGCCACTCCTCGCCCGCATCCAACAACGACAGTCACGACCTGTCTCGGCACCGCCGCTCACGGCGACATGATCGTGACTACGATGCACGCGACGACCTCACGCAGCGCAAGATCGACAAGTCAAGGGCACGACGTGCTCGGTCGACTGACACGGAAGAGGAAGATGGGGAGCTCTGCGGCGCCAGATGCTTCAGCAGATCCATTAGGGAGAAACGAATGCCTAAAGTGTTTAAACTCCCGTCGGAGAACCTGAAATTCGACGGTCTGCAGGACCCCAAGATCTGGCTGGAGGATCACATCTCCTCCGTCAGACTCCACGGAGGCAGTCAAAGTACTGCCATGCAATGCTTGCAGCTACAGCTGCAGGGCGCCGCCCGAGGATGGCTCAATAACCTCCCACGTGGATCCATTTGTAGTTGGGATGAGCTGATTTACAGCTTCGTGCGCAACTTTAAGGGCACGTACAAACGGCCCGCATCAATCGAAGAGCTGAGATGCTGCCAGCAAAGATCTGGCGAATCACTACGCTCCTACATCCAAAGGTGGTCCATCACCAAGAACTCCGCGGAGAACATCTCGGAAGACCGCACGATTGATGCATTCAACGGTGGTGTCCGCCGCCTAGAACTCAGGGAGGAGCTAGGCCGCTCAAAGCCCCAAACCATCGACCACCTGATGGAGATCGCGAATCGGTGGGCCGATGGAGAAGATTCAGTAAAGAATCGCGCTCACTCCGACGAGGAGGCAGAACTCGAACGCAGACGCGACCACGGAGGCAAGCGTTGCATGCGCATCTACGACGATCGCGACGACGTCAACATGGTCGCAGTCGGCTACGCCGATAGACGCGACGATAACCGCAATAGCGGATACCGCAGCGGCGGATACCGCGACTCCGGGAAAACCACGCAAGTATGGCAACGCCGCACTCGCGATGAAGCACCCGCGACCTCCATCGAGGACAAATTGTCCGGGCCATGCACGGTACACTTCTACATCGACAAGCATGATGGCAAGAGAAAGTCCAGCCACCTCCTCAAAGACTGCCGTGAGTTCCTCAAGCTACACGAGGGATTGGTTCGGATGAACCGCAATGCAGTCGAAAGAGGCTACGGAGCCGCTCCAGGCGCCGTGGCACATGGCGCACCACCACCACCACCTGGGCGACCCCTGAACGGAGCCGCACCGGACCAGCACCACGGAGGAGAACCGTACCCACGGGCCATGGGTACCATGATGATCGAAAAAGGACCCCTCCAACAGGGTGCAGAAGGCCATCACTCGCCAAGTCAACTTGGCCACGCACTCGCCACCATCCACCACTGAGTACCTCAGTGGGAGCGAGTCGTGCATCACCTTCGACAAACGCGACCACCCGTCTCAGATACCTCGTCCAGGTCATTGCCCCCTCATACTCGAGGCGCAAATTGGAGGTTTCGACATGAGTCACGTCTTCATGGACGGCGGAAGTGGCATCAACCTCATATTCGCGAGTACCTTGCGAGCGATGACGATCCGTCTAACCTGCCTGGAGGCATCGGACACAACGTTCCACGGCATCGTCGCAGGGAAAGGCGTATATCCCCTAGGCAAAATCAACCTCGACATCATCTTCGGCACGCCGAAGAACTTCCGGCGCGAGCGCATTGACTTTGAGGTCGTCGACTGGCCCTCACAATACCACTGCATCCTCAGGCACGTCGCATTCGCTAGGTTCATGGCAGTGCCCTACTACACCTACCTGCAGATGAAAATGCCAGGTCCCAACGGCGTCATAACGATCAACGGGAGCTTTGAGCGATCTGACAGTTGCGACAGGGAATTCAACAGAATCTCCTAGTCCTTCGGCATGCAGGAGGAACTCGCAAGACTGAAAGAGACGACAGACAACAGTCTGCCTCCCCTGAGTAGGCCAAGCTCACCTGACCTCTCCTTCGACTCATCTGTGCACACAAAGAAGGTCCATCCATCAGATCCCGCCAAGACGGCCCTCATCGCCAACAACTTGAGTCCTGCATAGGAACTCGCGCTCGTCGAATTCCTCCGTGAGCACTGGGAAATTTTTGCCTGGTGTCCTGCGGACATGCCAGGAGTTCCCAGGGAAATCGCCGAGCACGCACTCAACGTCAACCCCGACGCAAGGCCAGTCAAGCAAACAATCAAGCGACTGTCTGAGCCACGAGCGCAGGCAGTCGGAATGGAGATCAACAGACTCCTCAAGGCCAAGTTCATACGCGAGATCAAGGAAAGCACTTGGCTCGTCAATACGGTGCTGGTACCAAAAAAGGACACGGATATCCTACGGATGTGGGTGGACTTCACTTCTTTAAACAAGCACTGCCCAAAAGATCACTTCCCGCTGCCACGGATCGACCAGATCATCGACTCCACCGCGGGATGCGAGCGCCTCTGCTTCCTCGACGCCTACTCAGGCTATAATCAAATTCGCATGAAGGAGGAAGATCAAGAGAAAACAACGTTTACAACGCCCTTCGGTGTGTTCTGCTACAACACAATGCCCTTCGGGCTAAAAAATGCGGGAGCCACCTACCAGCGGTGCATGCAGGCTTGCCTCAAGGAACAACTGGGTCGCAACATCCAAGGCTATGTCGACGACATAGTAATCAAAACCAAGGAGGACGCCTCTCTAATCGACGATTTGCGCGAAACCTTTGCCAACCTCGACCGCTACCGGATCAAGCTCAATCCGGACAAATGCACCTTTGGCGTACCATCTGGACAGCTACTCGGGTATCTCATCTCCGTGAGGGGAATCGAGGCAAACCCGAAGAAAATAAAAGCCATACTGGCCATGGAGAAGCCGAAGAACATAAGAGGCGTCCAGCAACTGGCCGGACGAATCGTGGCCCTCAGTCGATTTATCAGTCGGATGGGTGAAAAGGCACTGCCCTTCTACCAGCTCCTCCGCAAAGCTGAAAAATTCGAGTGGACCAATGAAGCGCAAGAAGCATTCGAAGATCTCAAGCGCCTGCTATCCACTTCGCCAGTGCTGGTGACTCCACGAGAAAGGGAACCACTATTGCTGTACATCTCCGCCACCAACCAGGTGGTCAGCACAGTGCTCGTCGTCCTCAGCACCGGGCTGAGGAAAACAAGGTCCATGGCATACAACGCCCGGTACACTACCTCAGCGAGGTCCTCACGCCAACAAAACAGTGGTACCCACACTATCAGAAGCTGGCGTACGACGTCTTTATGACCACCCGGCGATTACGCCACTACTTCTGGGAACACCCAATCGTGGTAGTCAGCGACGCCCCGTTGGGATATATCCTCAATAACCCCGACGCCATGGGGCGAGTCGCGCTTTGGGGAATAGAACTGTCTCCACGAGACATCACATACGAAAAGCGCGACGCAATCAAGTCGCAAGTTCTCCCTGACTTCCTCGTGCACTGGATGGAGAACCAACTCCCGGACAAGCCAGATATGTCCTACCTCTGGACAATGCACTTCGATGGGTCCAAGCGGAAAGACGGAGCAGGCGCAGGTGTCATACTAACGTCACCTCACGGGGACAAGCTGAAGTATATCCTGCGAATGCAGTTCATAGCCTCAAACAATGAGGCTGAATACGAGGCCCTGTTGCACAGGATGAGGATGGCAAAAGCTTGCGGCACTAAGAGTCTCATCATATATGGCGACTCCAAGTTGGTCGTCAACCAAACAATGCATGAGTGCGACGCACTGAACGACAACATGATCGCGTATCGCGACCTCTACGATACACTCGAAGGAGACTTCGATGGTTGCGAGCTGCGACACGTAGGTCGCGAAAGCAACGAAGAGGCGGACACACTCGCCAACATAGGCTCTACCTGCGCCCCCATACCACCTGGGGTATTTCTCGAGCGCATATGCTAACGCTCCATCAAGCCAAAGGCCGCAGAGAAGAAAACAAGCGCAACAACAGACTCGGGGGCTACGCCACCCAATGAGCCAATGGCACTCGATGACTTGGAGCTGGACACCGGACTCGAAGGACCAATGAGCGTCATGCCGATTGAACAATCATGGACGCAGTCGTACATTACGTACCTCCTTAGCAAGAGACTACCGGACGACTCGAAAGATGCACGGCACATCGCGCGGTGCTCCAAGGCATTCGCCATTATGAACGGCGAACTGCATAAACGTAGCATCACAGGAGTGCTACAACGATACGTCTCCATGGCCGATGGAAGAGCAGTTCTCCTTGATATCCATGAAGGGACCTGCGGGCACCACACCGGCAGTCGCACCCTCGTTGCCAAAGCTCTACGAGCTAGATTCTACTGGCCTACGACCATGCGCGACGCCAAGGACATAGTTCAAAAATGCAATGCTTGCCAGCGATTCGCGGATAAGCCGCACGCGCCAGGCGCAGAGCTACGACCAATCCCATTGGCCTGGCCCTTCGCACATTGGGGGCTCGACATGGTCGGCAAGCTTCCAAGGTCCTCGCAAGGAGGCTACGTCTACCTCTTGGTCATAGTTGACAAATTTACCAAGTGGATTGAGGCCATGCCAGTAACCAACCAATCCGCACACAGCGCAGTCAAATTCTTTGAGTCCATCGTCTACCGCTTCGGGGTGCCACACAGCATCATCACCGACAACGGGATGAACTTCACATCCAAGGAGTTCCAAGAATTCTACGATAACCTAGGGATCAACATCAGCTACGCCTCAGTAGCGCATCCACAGACCAACGGTCAGGTGGAAAAGGCAAACAGGCTCGTCTGCAGCGGCATCAAGAAGCGACTCCTCCGACCACTCGAACAAGCCGCGGGTTGCTGGCCGGATGAACTGCAATCCGTACTCTGGAGCCTACGTACAACTCCAAACAGCGCCATGGGCCACATGCCATTCTTTATGGTGCACGGAGCAGAGGCAGTGCTACCCGCCGAAGTACGGTACAAAGCACCATGTGTGGTCGCCTATAGCAAACAGGAGTCATCCCTCGCACTCGAAGACTCTGTCGACCTCCTTGACAAAGCAAGAGAAATCGCCTCAGAAAGATCCACGATCTACCAGCAGAACCTGCACAACTACCACAGTAGGAGGCTTTGCCCCAGATCCTTCGTCAAAGGTGACCTGGTCTTGCGACTGAAGCAGCAGGGGCATCTCAAGCTCGAGTCCCCCTGGGAAGGACCGTACGTGATTACAGAAGTAATCCCAGGTGGCGCCTATTGCCTTCAAGATTTAGAGACAGGAACGTCGCATACTCCAACCCCTGGAACGTCGCACAGCTGCGACGCTTCTACCCTTAGTCGTTTTTACTTTTACATTGCAAATAAGGCTAGCTAAGTGCCCCAAAACTATGTGTTCTCCTTTACCTTTTCAATTTATATACTCGGGGGCTGCGCCACCCTATACACATCTGTTCTTCGAACCAAAACGCGACATCCTGAGTAGCTGGTACATCAATCGAAACCCTTAAACACAACCTCAATCCAGCTGCAACGCACCTGACAGGTTGACAAGGGACTGAGATAAAATATGGCCAGGCTAACGAAAAGGACTCGCATAGTGCAACACACTTCATGCTAACAAAACTCTTTATGCACATACGACAACAAATTATTTACAATACCTATACGAACTTTACAACACAAGTACACTTATGTGCAGGATACAAAAAAAGGCTACTATGGCAGCAGGAGAATGTTGGTTTGTTCCTCAAAGAAGTCGACGATCTCTTCTGTTGGGCGGTCCACCGCCTGGTAGTGCGGCACCATATTCCAAGCAGAACCTACTGGTGGTGCTGGTGGCCCAGACGCAACAGCGGCGACATCTACGTCAGGCCTGTGCAATCGCACCATTGAGAGAGCAGCCTTGGCATCAGCCACCAACTGTTGCCTCACGCATTCGCGAACCGTGGACATATCTTGAAATTTGGCAAGAAGGGCCAACATGCTTGATGGAGTATCATCCAGCGGGAACATCGCCCGACAAATGTTCTTCAAGCATGACTGTAATTTCTTCAGGAAGAGCAGCACTCGCGACGCGCGATCCTGCAGGGTCGCCAACGCAGTCGCACGATCATGATCTACCCAGAAGTATCCACTCTCTTGAAGTTGCTCCTGGGTGAGATCATGAAGGCGAATGGCAATTCTATCCTTCTCCTCCTGCGGATGGCACACGCTAACAACTACACGAAGCAGCATCAATAGCATGAGTACAACGTACCGATGCGAGTAACTACAAAGGAAAAGATGAGAATAAGCAAACTAACACTTAAACTGGTCGCCCAGCTGCGTCACCTCGCCAAGCAGATATTGCTCGCGGGCGGTGGCTTTTTCCGCCTTCGACTTCCACACGTCTGCGCTACCGCGGATCACGGGCAACTCACGCTCCAGCTGCTTCATGCGATCACGAAGTCGCGAAAGCAAGGATAGGTCCTCTACCCTGGTGTCGTTGTATTGGGAACGACAGTACCTGAGGAGGTTAGATAGAGGTGTGGGGACTAGCAGGGAAGCTATCGACGGCGTCCGTAGGCAGGATTGGATACAAGCGAGCGTAGCGGGACGCAAGAAGTACCCAGGTTCAGGGCCCTCGTGATGAGGTAAAGCCCCTACTCCTGCCGGATCTGACTATGTGGAATACACGAACTACAAGTGCTCCTCGAGTTGTATGTGCTAGCTACTGCCTTAAATGCTGTATGACCAACCCTTTCTACTGAGGCCTTGCCTCTCCTTATATAGGCAGAGAGGCAAAGGTCTCACTGGCTAGTCCGACTGGTGGGCCCCACAGGCGGGTCCCAGCCGGCTAGTCATCTACAGTATCCCGTATGGCCTGTCTTATCGGAGTACGAGCGGTATGGCTGTCGTGGGCATAGTGGACGCCGTGCGAGCCCGTCGTCAGCACAGGCCACTATTCTCGCGTCATCCTCGCAAAGTCTTCGGTATGGCCGGGTGGTTACCAGTCTTGTCACCGTACAGGGCGTACCATGCACTGATACGCACGTCATCCTGTTCACTGATTGGGTCCGGCTACATCGCCATATCCGGTTGTCTCTTGCTGATCCGGCTACCGGGTGATAGCCGGCCTGTCTTACCCTGTCCGCCTGCCTCTGGCCAGCCGGACGCGATCCGACTGTCTGGTTTCTTGTCCGGGGATCATCCCCCCGACACTAGCCCCCGAGCGCGTGTGGATTCCGCCCTTAGGCAAAATGTGCGCGCGCTCCTTCTTGTTTTTGAATTTGTATCCGGCTAAGCTTGGCAGTTGCGCTACTCGTGACGTCAGTGCTGACGCCGGCCACGCGCGCACGCGCCATCATTGCTCTGCGGCGGGCAGCGTAACGTCCCGTCGCACGTCGCCTCGAGAAACCGCTGTCCGGCGCTTTGGTTCCTGCTCTGGGATCTTCTGCGCACCCTGCTTCGGCACACCGGATCCTGGGTGGCGGTTGGGGTGTGGGTTGCCCGGATGCGCGCCACGTGGCCTCGTCGACGGTTGCCCTTCCGACCCTTTAAAGGGATGCCGCGGGGGAGGTGGTTCCTTTCCTTCGCTCCCCGCTGCAGTCTCCTTCTCCCTCGCGTGCTCCTGCTTCTGCGCTCTTGCCTTCTGCACCGCCCGCTCACCGTCGTCGATGCTACGGGCCGCCGCCACTCTTCCATCGCCGTTCCTCTCCACTAGCCGGAAATGGCCGCCGTCTGCGGGGCTTGGTGCGGCTCCTCTGTCACCGAAGACCAGATTCAGAAGTACCACGCCACCCGCGTTCTCCCGTCGGAGGAGGAGGTGGCGGTGCGGTTGGCGTCGGCGGGAGAGGTGTCGCCGCACCCGACGGAGGGGGAGCGCGTCGTCTTCCTCTCTCATCTGGCGCGCGGGTTCGCCCTTCCGGTGAACCCCTTCCTCCTGACCTTTCTCGCCTTCTTCGACCTCCGTCTTCACCACCTCGGTGCCAACGCCATTGGGACGCTGGCGCACTTCATGGCGTTCTACGAGAGCTACCTCAGGATCCAGCCGGATCTCAGGCTCTTCTGCCGGCTCTTCCGAGTCCGGCCACAGGTGCAGTACACAAAGGGGCCGCTAGTCGCCTGCGGCGGCGCCTCCATCTACTCCCGCTCCCAATCCGGCTACCCCAAGTTCTTGCTCCATGACACGGTACGGTTGTGGCAGCAGTCGTACTTCTACGTCAAGAACGTCACCAACATCGACCGGATAAATCTTCTGGCCTTCCAGGATGTCGAGTCCAGCCGGCAGAACTGGGACTTGAAGTTCCACGGCGACAAGGCGGAGATGGACACGATGCTGCAGCGCATGCGCTCCCTCGTCACCTGCCGGCTAACCGGCCGGGACAACTCTTAGCTGGATGTCTCGGCTGATCATGCCGATGCAGCAGTGGGCGCACAAGATGTGCTATAACTCCGGCCGGCTAGACCCGACCCGGCTGTCGCGCCGCGATCCCCGCTACCACAACTTGAAGGAGTGGTTGTGGATGATCAGCAAGGAGCGGCTACCGGAGAACTGGACGTTCAGTCTGGCGTCGTACAGCCGGGAGAACCGCGCGCCTCGGGTAAGTTCTTATAGCCGGAAACTTTATTTGTTCTTTCTATGTTATTTCCTTGTTCTGTCTGACTGACTTCTTGTATTCGGTAGATCTTCGCCTGCATCCTTCGCGAGGAGGGCGAGGCTCCCCTCGAGGTATTCACGCCTGACTTGCCCGAGCCGCGCACTCGGCGGTCCGGCGAGGAATCAGACGAGGACGGCGATGCCTTCCCCAGCCGGAATGACGAGCCGGCAGCCGACCCGCACGTAGAGGTGCACGAGGAGGAGGAGGCCGCGCCGACCGTGGATCTAGCGACGCGCTCCGCGACGGACGGCGAGGCAGGCGGGAGCGGCTCCAGCCGTTCCGGCTCCCGCCGGCCTGCGACGGAGGAGCCGTCTCCCAAGAGGAGCCGGTCCGGCGCCTTGCCGCCAAGCCGTCTTGGCCGGAAGAAGGGGCCGCCCTCGGGTGTGCCGGGGTACGTTCCTTCTCCCCCTTTTTCTTTCGGTGCCTTCTGTCTGTTTGCCCTTTTTCTTCTTTTTCTGACTTTGGTTTATTTTGCTCTTGCCTTCTCCTCCTTCTCTTTAGCACGCTGGTCTCTTTCGGAGCCGTGAGCCCGGCACGAGCACCGGCCGGGTCGCCGCCCCGTGCCCCGACTGCGCCAACCGGCGCCCCTCCTTCTTCCGAGGCGCAGCCTTCGCCTCCCCCTCGAGCTGAGCCGACCGCCTCCGCCCAGCCGGAAGCGGAGCCCTCCTAGCCAGAAGGCTCCTCCGCAGGCGCGCGGGGGGCTGCCGGCAAGGAGCTCGTCGTTTTTGGTGATGACAACTCCGATGAGGAGCCTGGGGAGGAGTGGCGAACAACGGTGGTTGCGGCGAAGGAGTCCTTGGCCGTCAACGCCGTGGACAACGACGCTTCCTCCGCCGCCTCGCTGTCGGACCTTGCCGCGACGCTCGAGCTGGCGGTGAAGGAGATCCGGCTGCTGGAGGCCACAGCCGGCAGGAACCGGACGCTGGAGTAGAAGCTTGCTGCCGCCAACGGGACTTCCCAGAGTAAGCTCGCTTCTCTTGGCTTTTTTTGTACTGATAGCCGGTATTTCCGCAGCCATCCTTGTGTGCGCTCAACGTGAGATCGATCGCTTGAAAAAAGTGAACGACCGTCTGAGCAAGTTCAATTCCACTCTACGGCTGCAGAACAAGGATTGGCACGCGAGGGTAGACGGTCTGGAGGCCACCATCAAGGAGCGCGACGCCTCGCTCGCTAGCCGGGCCGAAGCCTTCACCCTTCTCGAGGCCTAGAACAAGGACCAGGAGAAGGAGATTAGATGGCTAGCGATCAAGGAGAAGGCGCTGGTGGAGGAGCTGATGCAGGTTGGCCACACTACCGAGGGTGAGTTCCTTCTCCCGTCTTCCTTTCTTTCTGGATCCGGTAGCCGGATCTGACTCCTCTTTTCTGACAACCTTTTACCCCAACATAGACCTGCTGGCCTACAACCGGCTGCAGGAGAACTGGCCGGGAGCGCAGTCAACGGCCCACGAGCTCGTCGTCCTTCTTGGCGAGGAAGCTGCCAAGCTTCATTAGGTGGCACGGGACGTCTTCTCCTTCGTGTGGCCGGAGGCTCCGGTTCCGGAGACGATGGCGCAGCTAGCGCGAAGGTGGGGGAGGTGCCGGCTGCGGTGGACCGGCTGCAGAACTTGGCGGCGCGGGCTAGAGCGGAGATGGCTCTGACCCTCATGCTCTCCTGGTACAAGGACGCCCGCGTTGAGAAGATCGACGGTGGCTTCCGTGCCGGAGCCGATCTTGCCGCCATCCGCCAAGCCCATCCGGAGCTCCGCGGATCCGCCATCCAGATTGCCGACTACGTGGATCCCGACGAGGTGCTCACCGACTCGGAGTCCGTCGGCATTCCTGATGTGGAGGGACCGATGCCGCCGCCCGCAGGTGCTGGAATCGGATCAAGCTCCGTGCCTCCTCCGCCGTCCGAAGCTTCTGCCAGCCAAGATCTCCCTCACAGCAAGGGTCCTGCCTTCTAGTTATTGCCCCCGGATGCCGGGTGTATTTGTCTTGTCTTAGATATCCATGAACCTTGTCTGTCTGTATCGGCTATCTGTGACGCCGGGTAACTTATGGGAGCTTCGTCTCCCTTTTGTTTGCTAACGTTGAAATTCTTGAGTCTTCCTTAACTTGTGCGTTGAGTTTCCTTTTGATATTTTGCCGGCTTGCTCCGCCTGGCTAACCTCCAGTGGGGGCGTGCTAGCGCACCCACTAGGTGTATCCCCCGAGATTCGGAGTAGCTAGCGTAGCCAGGTGCTTCGAATCTTCCTCATTTCTTCCAAGTCTTCTAACTTTATCCGACTGGCCTCGTCCCAGTCGGCCGCTTTCGTCGGTTGAACGCCTTCAGCCGGGGGAACTAACATTCCAGTGGGGGCGCGCGAACGCACCCACTGGGTGTAGCCCCCGAGATTCGGAGTAGCTGGCATAGCCAGGTGCTTCGAATCTTCCTTGTCTTCTCTTGCTCCAGCCCTTGCCCTGACCTGGGCTCCGAACGGCCGGCTAAACACCTTTAGCCGATCGGGAACTACAAGATTCCACTAGGGGCGCGCGAGCGCACCTAGTGGGTGTAGCCCCCGAGATTCGAAGCGCTTGATGAAGGCAAGGACTTCGAATCTTCTTTCCTTCTCCTGAATTCTGACTCGAGGTAGTCGGACAAGAATGTACATACGCATACACACATGTCCGCATAGGTTAGTAGGTTAGTCTGCCAAATTGTAGCCGGGAAACGGCTTGTTTTTTCGAAAACTGGCTTGTCCCTTTCTAGACACTTAGTCGCTTTCCTGTGTGCTCTGCTGTTTTCGCTGTGTCCTTGCCGAGCAACCGGGTTGCGGTCTGCAGCCGGAATCGAAGGGAGCTGACAGTACATTACGCATGGTACTGACGGCTTAGCAGCTGGACTGGTTTGAGCTAGTTGCAGGGCCGGGACACCCGATCTGTCGCGTCTCCTCCCTGTTTTTCGTATGGGATGACTCGGGCTTTTGCTCTTGCTAGCCGGACAGCCGGGTTGCGGTCTGTAGCAGAGACGAAGAGTGGGCCTCTGACATCGTGACACACTACTCAGCCGGTTTGTTAACTTACCAGGCCGGGCCAGCCGGCGAGCCCCGGGTAGGGGTTGCCAGAGCCGGGAAATTTGAACCGGAGAACAGGTGCATACACATTTCTAGTAAGGAGCCCCCGAGATTCTCGTGGGGGTCCGCATTTTCATTCATAGGGTTTTCGGGATACATGCACTGCCTGGCGACTAGGTGTAAAACGGGCGCAGCAGGGCCGCGTTCCAGGGACGCTCGGTCTCCTCGTCTGACTTGTCCATCTTGTTCTTGCACGGCTACTGCGCGTCGATGAGGTAGTAGGAGTCGTTGGGCAGTGCTCGACTGATGATGAAGGGGCCCTCCCAGGGTGGCGATAACTTGTGCGTGCCCTTCGTGTCTTGCACCAGTCGGAGAACTAGGTCGCCCTCGCGGAATGCGACTGGGCGGATCTGGCTTGAATGGTAGCGACATAGTCGCTACTGGTACAGGGCTGATCTGGACAAGGCCAGCTCGCGGGCCTCCTCCAGGAGGTCTACTCCGTCCTCCCGCGCCTCCTGGTTGGCTTTTTCGTCGTATAGGAGCTTGCGCGGGGAGTCGAACTCGATGTCGGCGGAGAGGACGGCTTCCGATCTGTAGACCAGGAAGAACGGCGTGTAGCCGGTTGACCTATTCGGCGTGGTGCGGAGGCTCCACATCACAGCCAGAAGTTCTCCGATCCAACATCCGGGTGACCGCTCCAACGGCTCGATGAGACGTGGCTTGATGCCGGCTATCACTAAGCCGTTTGCTCTTTCGACTTGCCCGTTGGATTGCGGGTGCGCGACGGAGGCGAGGTCTAGTCGGATGCCCTTGTTGCTGCAGAACTGGGCGAAGGCCCCCTTGGCGAAGTTCGTGCCGTTGTCGGTGATGATGTTGTTGGGGTAGCCGAAGCGATTGATGATGTCGGTGAAGAAGGTAACAACCGTCGCTCCATCCAGCTTCCGGATAGGCTTGGCCTCGATCCATTTTGTGAACTTGTCCACTGCTACCAGCAGGTGGGTCATGCCCGCGCGTGCTCGCTTGAAAGGACCGACCATGTCGAGGCCCCAAACCGCGAAGGGCCAGGCGATCGGTATGGTCTTGAGTACCGAAGTTGGCATGTGCCTGAGTTGTCCGAAGCGTTGGCACCCATTACATGCGCGGACCAGCTGCTCAGCGTCCTCGAGGGCGGTGGGCCAATAGAAACCATGGCGGAATGCCTTGGCGACTATCGCCGTTGACGAAGCGTGGTGCCCGCACTCGCCCTGGTGGATATCCTTGAGTAGCCGGTAGCCCGTGTCCACATCAACACATCTTTGGAAGATACCGGATACGCTGCGCTTGTACAGCTCGCCGTTTATGATGGTGTATGTGTGCGCGCGGCGCCGGATTTGCCTGGCCTCCACCTCGTCGTTCGGGAGTTCTCCATTGGCGATGTAGCTCATGAAGGGCTGTGCCCAAGATGGCGCTTCCTGAATGACGAGGACGCTCCTGTCCTCCGGCTGACGGATGTTGGGGGGTCGTCCGGGTGGCGTACCCGGGATGGCAGCCCCCGAGCCACTAGGCGAGCCGGCAGCCCCCGGGTATTGCGAGCCGGAAGGCACTGCCTGGCGGGAATTGGTGCTTCGAATCTTTTTCTTCAGCGGTTCTGCCGGCTCTGCTTCTGCCGTTCCATTAGCCGGAATGCTTCCTGCCCATATGATGGATTCTGATTCTGGTGATGGGTTGATGGATGGCTTGCGCATGTGCTCCAAGGAGACCCCTGGTGGGATGGCCTGCCTGGTGGATCCGATCTTGGAGAGCGCATTGGCTGCCTCGTTGTTGATGCGGGGGACGTGGTGAAATTCCCACCCGTTGAAGGAGGCGCTGAGCTTCTGGATGTGGAATCGGTAGAGAGCCATGTTTGCATCTCTGGTGTCCCATTCCCCGGACACCTTCTGCACCACCAAGTCCGAATCGCCGAAGCACAGGATCCGGTTGACACCGATCTCCTTGGCCAGCCGGAGCCCGTGCGCCAGTGCCTCGTATTCGGCTACGTTGTTGGAGGCCTTGAAGTGGATCTGTAGCATGTACTCCAGCCGGTCTCCTTTGGGCGAGGTGAGCACGATGCCGGCTCCCAAGCCCCCGAGCATGTTCGACCCGTCGAAGTGCATTCGCTAGTGGTCCGAATCCGGAACCGGTGGGAGATACTGGGTCTCAGCCCAGTCGACGAGGAAGTCCGCCAACGCCTGCAACTTGATCATGAGCCGAGGCTCGTACTGGATGGAGTAGGCGGTGAGCTCGATGGCCCACTTGGCGACTCGGCCGGTGGCGTCCTTGTTGCCGATGATTTCCGAAAGGGGTGCAGTGCACACGACCTTAATCGGGTGCTCCTAGAAGTAGTGCTTGAGCTTCTTGCATGCCAGGTACACGCCGTAGCACATCTTCTGGTAGTGGGGGTAGTTCTGCTTGGAGAGGGAGAGAACCTCGCTGAGGTAGTATACGGGTCTCTGAACCGGCTGAGCCTTGCCTTCCTCGGGGCGCTCCACCACCAGGACGATGCTGACGACCCGGCTGATGGCTGCTATATAGAGCAACATCGGCTCCTTGCTAGCTGGTGTGGCTAGAACCGGTGCTATGGATAGCATGCGCTTGAGGTCGTGAAACGTGGTGTCGACTTGCGAAGTCCAGGAGAACTTGTCCGTCTTCTTCATCAGCTGGTACAATGGGAGTGCCTTCTCCCCCAACTGGCTGACGAAGCGACTGAGGGAAGCCAGGCATCCGGTGAACTTCTGGACCCCAAGCAGGTTCCTAGGCGGCTGCATCCTCTCGATGGCCGCGATCTTCTCCGGATTCGCCTCGATACCTTGTTGTGATACGAGGAAACCGAGGAGCTGGCCGGACGGCACCCCGAAGACGCACTTTTCCGGGTTCAGCTTCATCTGGTACTGGCGGAGGTTGCCGAATGTTTCTCCCAGATCCTCGAGGAGGGTGCGCTTCTCCTTGGTCTTGATGACCACATCATCCACGTAAGTGTGCATGTTTCGGCCTATTTGCGAGTGCAAGCATTTCTGCATACATCGCTGATAGGTGGCGCCTACGTTCTTTAGGCCGAAAGGCATGGTTACATAGCAGAAAGCCCCGTAGGGGGTGATAAATGATGTCTTAATCTGATCAGCCGGGTTTAGCCGGATCTGATTATACCCGGAATAGCAATCTAGAAAAGACAACAAATCACAGCCGGCCGTGGAATCGATGACTTGATCGATATGGGGCAAGGTGAAGGTGTCTTTCGGGCATGCCTTGTTCAGGCTGGTGTAGTCGATACACATGCGCCAGGTCTTGTTCTTCTTCAGCACCAGGACTGGGTTCGCCAACCAGTCCGGGTGGTACACTTCCATGATGAACCCGGCTGCAAGGAGCCGGGTGATCTCGTCACCGACTATCTTTCTCTTCTCCTCCACGAACCGGCGCAGAGGTTGCTTGACTGGCTTGGCATCCGGACGCACATGAAGTGAGTGCTCGGTGAACTCCCTCGGCACACCCGGCATGTCCTTGGGGGACCATGCGAAGATGTCCCGATTCTCACGGAGGAAGTCGACGAGCGCGCCTTCCTATTTGCTGTCCAAGCCGGCACCAATGGTGACGAACTTAGTCGGGTCAGAGGGGTCGAGCAGGATCCTCTTCGTCTCCTTTGCCGGCTAGAAAGCTCCTTCTCCAGCCGGTTTGCTGCTAGCCGGAATGTCCTGTTGGGCCATGGCCACATTGCGCATGATCACGCGCTTTTCTTCGGCTATGATGAGGGCCTCTGCCAGTTTGGAACCGGCTGAGGCGCATTCCATTGACCGCCTGAAACAGCCGGCAATGGTGATCATGCCGTGGGATCCCGGCATCTTCGTCTTGAGGTATGCGTAGTGGGGGATGGCCATGAACTTGGCGAGGGCAGGGCGCCCGAGGAGAGCGTGGTAAGAGCACGTCAGATTTACCACCTCGAACCAGATTGGTTTGCGGCAGAAGTTCTCCTCGGTCCCGAAGATGACGTCCAGCTGGATTTTCCCCAGCGGGGCGCAGGCTGGCCCCGGCAGTACGCCGTGGAACATCGTGGTAGTCGGGCGCAGGTCGCTTTCGCGAATGCCCAGCTTCTCCAGCGAGGACTGGTAAAGGAGGTCGAGGCTGCTGCCTTCGTCGATGAGGACACACGAGAATCGGCAGGTGCGTGCGTTGGAGAAGATGAGAGGGTCGAGCACCATGGCATAGCCCTCGGGAGTCGGCAGATGCTTAGGCTGATCCGCCCGGCTCCAGGTGATGGGGGTTTCCGACCAGTTCATGTACTGGGGGACCGGAGAGACGATGGCATTGACCTCCTTGGAGCGTCGCCTGTGGCTGTGCTTATCGTCCTGCTCCGTCTCGAAGATGTGGTAGGCGGCGTGCGGCTGGGGGTAGCCGTTGTTGTTGTTGCCGCCGTTGCCGCTGTTACCATCATTTCCGGCTCCCCTAGCCGGTGGTGGAGGTCCACCTAGTGGGGGAGGGGGAAGACGAGGCTGGTTGCCCTGGTCCTTTAGCTGGTGGGTCCAGCTGCAGTTCCGGGTGGTGTGCGTAGCCAGCTTGAAGGGACCGCTATGCCACTTGCACGAGCCGTCAAACATCTGGTCGAAGGTGAGCCATGGCTTCTGCCTTCTTGCCTCATTAGCCGGTGCGTCGGGCGCGCCCTCCACAGCATTGACCTGCCGCGTGTGGTAGCGAGGCTTCTGCTGTCCAGCCTGGCGGTCCCCATGGAACCGGTTGTCATTGCCGTGGCGTCTGGAGGATCCGGCTTCTCCTGCCGGGTTGCTTGGTCGGTCGCGAGCCGGCTCCGTGGGAGTCGGACGCCCGTCTGCGTTTACTCGGAGGGGCTTCTTCATGGCGGCATCCGCCGTGGCGTACTGGTCCGCAACCGTCATGAGCTCCGCCATGGTTTTCGGCTCATCACATAGTAGCCGGTGGCGAATCATGGTGCCCTCTCGGCAACCCTCGATGAAGAAATTGATGGCTTGGCTCTCCAGGATGCCCTCGCAAGTATTGCGCAGCTCCGTCCACTTGGCGAGGTACTCGCGGTCGGTCTCGCGGTCGCCCAGGACGCACAAGGCCAGGTCGCGCGGGCGCCCTGGACGTTTGTACGTGCCGTTGAAGTTGCGGACGAACACCTTCTCGAAGTCAGGCCTGGCGTTGATGCTGTTGGGCGCAAGGCTATTGAGCCATCTCCTTGCCGACCCGGTTAGCATGAGAGGTACGTAGCGCACGGCTGTGCGCTTGTTCCCGTGGGCGATGCCGACTGCCGTAGCGTAGTCGGTCAACCAGTCTTCCGGCTTCATGCTGCTATCGTACTTGGGGGTGTCCCTAGGCAGGGATAATTTATCCAGAAACGGCTCGTTCCGGATGCGGGGTCCGAAACAAACCGGGCCGGTCGAATCTTCCTCCTCCGTGACGCACGCTTGAGCGAGGAGCTCAATGCGGTCGCGGTCATCCGGACAATCCGGGTTGGGCACTCCCACCCGGCCCGATAGACGGGAACAGGCTGGTTTGGGCGCTCCGGTTGGCGGAGGGGGAGGTGGCGGGTTGCTGTTCACCGTCTGCTCCTGGCGCGGCTGGCCCCTATTGCCAGAGCTGCGATGCCTACTGCGGGCCCTGGGCGGCTGAGGGGAGGACGCCTGCTGGGTGTCGCACGGCGCGCCCCTGCTGTTGGCAGGTAGCTTGCTCCCCCTGGAGTAGCTAAGGTCTTCCTGCATCTACCGGTTGGCACCGGCCTGCTCGTCCGCGACGCGGAGGAGCTCCTGCACGCGAGCGTGCTGGCGGGCCCGCTCCTCGCCCTCCAGGCTGGGTAGTTCCTCTACCGTGGCTCGCGCCGCACGCAGGTTCTTGATGGGCGTTCTGTAGGTGGGCCGTGTGAGGGCAGGCGCGGGATCCGGTTCCCCGTCCTTTTCCATCCTACAGCCCAGCTCGCCTCCCCGACGCCGTACCTGGCCACGCCGGCTCGGCTCCGTGGTAGCCGGCGTAAGGCCATGCGCGTGGTCGTACTCGCGCCGGGTGATCTCGAGTTGCTTGCGGGCTGCCGCCAGCTCCATGGCCTCATGGAGGAGGATCTGTCTCTCCATGCTGAAGTTGGCCTCCGCTTCCTCCAGGTTATCCCTGAGGTTAACCGGCGTCAGGAGCCGATCAATGGCATCCTCCACTGGGTTCCGAGGCTGCGGGGGAGCGGAAGTTCCGACCTCGTCCGCGCCTCGCTCCCGCGGCTGGCGGGGATGGGAGCTGGAACCGGCCATCATGACCTCCACGCCGCAGGATGCGGCGGAGGCGCTGCCGCCTGACCACGGCAGCTCCACGATAGAGACGATTTCCCTAGGGAAACGCTCCGGGACGGTGGCGACGTAGACGGGGAGATCGCCGAATAGCAGGACGGTGCCGTTCGCCGGGAAGGAGGTTCCGGCGAAGCAGGAGGCGTTGTCGATGACGCAGTCGAAGTTGCCAAGCGTGAGCACCAGCCCGGAGGCCACGCGCTCACCGGCTGAAGTGCGGGGTCCCGTGCGGAACGTGACTCCGGTCGAAGCCATCTTGCCCCACGGTGGGTGCCAACTATCGTTGTATTGGGAACGACAGTACTTGAGGAGGTTAGATAGAGGTGTGGGGACTAGCAGGGAAGCTATCGACGGCGTCCGCAGGCGGGATTGGATACAAGCGAGCGTAGCGGGACGCAAGAAGTACCCAGGTTCGGGGCCCTCGTGATGAGGTAAAGCCTCTACTCCTGCCGGATCTGACTATGTGGAATACACGAACTACAAGTGCTCCTCGAGTTGTATGTGCTAGCTACTGCCTTAAATGCTGTATGACCAACCCTTTCTACTGAGGCCTTGCCTCTCCTTATATAGGTAGAGAGGCAAAGGTCTCACTGGCTAGTCTGACTGGCGGGCCCCATAGGCGGGTCCCAGCCGGCTAGTCATCTACAGTATCCCGTATGGCCTGTCTTTTCGGAGTACGAGCGGTATGGCTGTCGTGGGCACAATGGACGCCGTGCGAGCCCATCGTCAGCACATGCCACTGTTCACGTGTCATCCTCGCAAAGTCTTCGGTATGGCCGGGTGGTTGCCAGTCTTGTCACCGTACAGGGCATACCGTGGATACGCACGTCGTCCTGTCTCACTGATTGGGTCTGGCTACGTCGCCGTATCCGGTTGTCTCTTGCTGATCCGGCTACCGGGTGATAGCCGGCCTGTCTTACCCTGTCCGGCTGCCTCTGGCCAGCCGGACGCGATCCGACTGTCTGGTTTCTTGTCCGGTTTGGGTACCTCGGGATCATCCCCCCGACACCTGGAGCGCGGTGGTGCCACTGTATCATCAAGAGATGGCGAGTCCTGGGTTCCCCCCCACGGGATCACTTGATGTACCCTACCACAAGTCAAGACAGAGGTAAATAAGGCGACCAAATTAACATAAAGGCAAAGGGAACAGATGCATTCAGGATCATGCATAAGTATTCACAGACACACACGCCAGCAGGCATGTTCTTAAACCAAAAGAACTATCAATCAACCATTACAAAAGATAACTACGGAGAAGCTAGCTTCTTCGACTTCGACGGCTTCAGGGGCTTCATCAAGTCCGTGGCAGTGTCAGACGCCACTGACTTTCCGCCGGCCCCTGAGGCCGAGGCTTTCGCCGCCTTCTTAGCACGTTGGAGCTCCTCCGACTACTTCGCAACAGTATTTATTAAGTGATGGCCATACTTAGCACAGGAAGTCGCGAACGGAGCGAAGACTACCTGCTGACCATCTGCGCCAACAGGCATCACCTTCGACACCGCGGAGGGATCGATCTTGACTCTGTGGGCCTGCACCATGGCGAGTGACATGGTCGCGCCAGCCGCGTGGAGGGAATTCTTGTAGGTTGAAGGCACACCCCCGGCGAGTGATTCTGCCAGCTCGTCCATATTATCGACCAGCTCCGCCTTCGGCATCAACTCCTCTCGGAGGCGACTGAGGGCGACCTTGGCCTTGGAAAGTATATCTTGGACGGCGGCGCTATGGTCTTCGACTGCAGACACCGCACCTGCCAGAGCGTCATCGCGACGAAGGGCCTGCGGGTCAAAGCTCAAATCGCCAGCATCTGTACATGAACCCACACATGGATCAAAACTTCAGCGCCACCAACAAAAACATTAGATGCAGAGAAGGACAACAATATCCACAAGCAAAGGTACCCGAGAGAGCCTTGGCAACTGTGAACAGTTGTTCTTCGAACAACTTTTCCCTGGCCGCAAAGGAGGCATGCAGATCCTCTTCACGCTTCCGCGCCTCCTCACGCGCTGCGATTGCCTCGTCACGACCCTTCACAGCCGCGGCCAGTGTCTTCTCCAAGGTGGCAGCGTCACGCAACAGAGCATTATGCTCAGCTACACGACAAACAAAAGTTGCCTATCATTCAACTACACCAAAAAGAGAAGACGAAGAAGAGTAAGTGTAGAACACTCACTTTTAACCATGCGGTGACGCGTCTCCAGCATTGCATGCTAGCGGCCCATCGCCATCACTTGCTCTGCCAAGTGCGCCGCTTCCTTTACAAGGAGCTGTCGCACAAACAAAGAACCATCAGAGGAAATATATAACATCGACTGCAACACTACAAAGAAGGAAACAACTACACTTACATGGTCCTCCAATGACTCCGAAGATGTTTACCGTGCCGTCATCCGGGAAACCATTCGATGCTCCCCTGCGTGAGGAGAGCTGGAAGAGTTGTGCCCGGAGTGGGCCGCCACTAGAGGGGAAGGAGCGCGCTCGACCTCTTTCTTGGCTTTTGAGGTCGCGACTCCAGATTCCTTCAAAAATTCGACCTCGCTAGAAGATGACGACACCTCTTGACTACAAGACAAAACCCACCTTGAGAAAGGGCAAAATCTAGGGCAAGCCAACAAGAAGAAAAAGAACAATTGAACTCGAAAACTTACCAGTCAAACTTGTCAATATCAAACGTGGCCTCTGCCAACTCCGACGAAGACTCCTTAGGCAATCACATCTTCTTGCGAGAAGATGGTGCCACAGCCCTCACAGGGACGACAGGAATTGGCGACTCCGCGCCAACGACTGTACCTTCTGGAGTCGAAGGAGACGACATGTCAGAATCCTCGCTGCGCGAACGCTTGCGAGTGTCCGGACTCTCGGACTCGAGGGCTTCTTCCTCCACATCAGAAGGGACAGTCGACTCAGACTCATCCTCTTCCAAAGCTTCTCGAGGAATAACCCCCTCAGGGAGAGGAGGCATACAAGGCGATACCGCCCAATCCTACATACAGACAACAAAAATCAGCAAAAATCAAGTAAGCAACAGAAAAGCAATCAAGAAAATAAGCTACTGCGTAGCACAACTGTACCTCAGGAGGAGGATTTGAAGTATCAAAAGGAGGAACAACTGGCTCATTCGGAAGCACATCCTTGCCAGTGTACTTCGTGACCAGTCGAACCCTCTTATCCACCTCACTCGCGGACATGCCATCGGCAGACATGCGAGTGGCATCATCAGCGCCAACCCACTGAAACATGGGATGAACTCTAGCTTGAAGGGGTTGGATGCGATGACGCAGCCAGGTTCGGATAAGGGCGCAGCCTCCCTCTTCTGCGCCTATGCGACTCTCGAGGTTGTAGACGTGTTGATACAGCACGTCTGTCTCCGCGAGTTCGCCAGGCATAACTACGTTCTTCCAGGAATGCATCTTCTTGCAGGGAGTCGCGGGATCGAAGGGCGCGAGTCCAAAGTGCTCATCTTTGGACTTCTGATCACGGACATAGAACCATTTGTCCCTCCATCCCTGGACGGACTTGGTGAGCTTGATGTCGAAGTAGGTGGCGGATGGGTCGACGTGGATTCCGCAACCACCTACGTCATAAACTAAAGAGCCAGATGCGGACTGACGCTTCAATTTAAATATGCGCTTGAAAAGACCAAAGTGTGGCTCGATTCCGAGCCAGCACTCGCAAAGAGTGATGAAGCAGGTGATGTGGAGGATCGAATTTGGGGACAGCTGATGGAGCTGGAGCCCGTAGAAACAAAGAAGACCCCTAAGAAAGGGGTGGAGAGGCAAGGAAAGACCGCGAATGACGAATGCAAGAAACATCACTCGAAAACCAGCGGGAGGAGCAGGAATGGTCTCACCGCTAGGGACACGCGTACCGGCGACTGCTGCGGAGATAACTCCGTCTTGGCGAAGAAGACAGAGATCCGACGCCTTGATGATGGAAGGGCGCCATGCACCATTTGTCACGCGGGTGCCCGCGACCTTCTTCTTCCCGCTGGCGGCAGTGCTGGTGCCCGCAGCAGCGGAGCCACCCTTCTTCTTCGCCGCGGCAATGGTGGCCGCAGAATCAACAACAGCGCCTTCCTTCTTCTTCCCCATTGCGCGACAGCGGTGAGAACGGAGGAAGTAGCTGGGGAAGATACGGAGCTGGTCCAACGCCGCAGCAAGAAAGAGCGCAAGGAAGTAGAGAGCAATAGCAATGGCGATGGCAGCAAGGATGAATGAGAACAGATGGGAAAATTACCGTCGCAGAGCCACTACTTAACCCTTGGAAGATGCAATCCAACGGTTCAGAAAAACCCTACCGGACGCGTGGCACACATCGCGTTGGACACGTGGAGAAGGGGAAGCACGAACTGTCCCTCCACTACTCCCATTATGCACGGAAATCGAGGAGGCGCAGTTAAAATAAAGATTACGCACGCCCAGTCAAATCAAAGTCAGGAAGTGGGACCCACCGCTCGTCACGTCCCGTCAAACTCGCTCACGCGGGCAACTGAGGTCATACAAGCGTCAGCACTGATGTCATCAAAGCTACGCAGTGGAAAAATTCGACTACTTTAGTCCTTGCTGGAGTCTTCGACTCCACCAAGCACTCGGGGGCTACTCCCATAGGGAGCGCTGGCCGCGCACTCTACGACTTTCTTTTTCTTTTTGTAGGAACATGGACAATCAGAAGCAAACCCAAACCATTCGAAATACGATTCGATTATGGACATGGGTTACTCCCATAGGGAGCGCTAGAAAAATTCGACTGAAACAAGCAACCAAAAGACGACAGCAGTCGCAAAAGTTATTTAGTCCTTGCCTGAGTCTTCGACTCAACCATGCACTCGGGGGCTTCTCCTATAGGGAGCGCTGGTCGCGCACCCTATGATTATTTATACAGAAAACTATGGGTTGATAACATCCGCACTCGAAGCTCATGGCGACACCGCCTCATAATTTTCCCTACAAAGAGACTGCGTCTCCTGGGTCACCCGAATCGTCTCCGCGATGATAAAATTCGGATGCCGCGCTTATAGCATGAAGGTAAGACCTGAATAAGGCATGGCAACACATTTAGCTGCGCACTACCAGAAATGAATAAGGCCTGGCAACGCGTCGAGTGCTCATACCCATATAACTGGAATTCGACTCCTGTAAGACCTCCGCGGCCTGAGTCAAATTACACCAGCACTTTTCCAGATTCGAGTCCGGGGACTCGAGTTCGAGTAGATTACGTCGTTTCACCCTAAGGTGATTACAACACTTGAGAATATTTGGGTGTGTTTCTCATGTGAAGAAAGTGGGACCAGGACAAACCAAACTTGCAGACAGAAGTACCTGACATGGGTATACCCTACAGGTACTCGAGCTTGGTATATACGGTCCAAATACGTACAGTCCCACGGTGTCGCCAAGGCCCAAACAAGGGACTCGAGTGGCCTACGGACTCTCGATTGCTTGAAGAACAAGAAGAAGTTAAAGATAGAAAGTTTGAAGGGGAAAAACCCTAACTTGTAACCGACTCGACCTGCTACCTGAGACCTAGCCTATCTATATAAAGGCTAGGAGGGGGTGGCGAGGAGGACACTTGCAACCCTAGTTTCCACAACCCTTGCCAGATTGCATCTGCGCACCATTGTAACTTTTGACTCCTTCGATAATTCCACGAGCAGACAAGCAGGAGTAGGGACCTCTACGAGGCTTGAACCTGGGTAAATCCTTTGTCCCCTGTTTGCTTGTTTTCTAGCCGATAGATGTCTGCAGCGCTCCTTGCTTCTCCAAAACCCAAGTCCATAACAATGGGCATTGATGAGTTAAACCCTCGTCAGTACCCAAATGGTGTTCATTGGGTATGAAATTGGGTCTAAAGCCTACAGGGTTTACAATCCATAATCCGGCGAGGTGGTGGTCACACGTGATGTGGTGTTTGAGGAGAGCAGAAGTTGGGACTGGTGTGCCTCGGCCATCATTGAGCCACTGGAAGTTATGTATTCAGATCAGGGAGATCAATTTTTCAGAGAGCAGCAAACAGTCAAACATGGTCCTGCCGCGGCAGAGAAATCGCCTGCCGC
Organism: Avena eriantha; assembly: GCA_910589775.1. NCBI lineage: Eukaryota > Viridiplantae > Streptophyta > Magnoliopsida > Poales > Poaceae > Avena > Avena eriantha. The sequence continues at coordinate 224,065,825 of OU342746.1, read as the reverse complement.
ATCTCAGAAAATGTCTGCCATGGCAGGAGCATCTGCCGCTACAGGATCTTCATAGAGAGTGACTGTCAGATCAGCAATTCCTTTCAATATGGAGACCACTCCTGCCACGCAAGCATCTACACCTACATCACTTTCATCTCCATACACAGAGCCCTCTGAAGGCCCACAAGGAAAGCGACTCCTTGATGACATTTATGCGGAAACAACTGGGATGGATACAGAACATCCTAATGTGTGTTTGCTGAGAATGGAAGAGCCTACTACACATTCTGAGGCATTGAATGAGCAATGTTGGAAAAAGGCAATGGGAGAGGAGCTCAAGTCTATTGAAAAGAACAAAACTTGGAAGCTCTGTGATTTGCCAAAAGGTCAGAAAGCAATTGGCCTAAAATGGGTGTTTAAGTTGAAAAAGGACCTAGATGGCACCATTGTCAGGTACAAAGAAAGATTGGTTGCTAAAGGATATGCTCAGAGGCAGGGGATAGACTATGGAGAAGTCTTTGCACATGTAGCAAGGCTGGAGTCCGTCAGGCTATTAGTGGCTCTTGCAGCACAGAACCAATGGAAGATTCATCAGATGGATGTCAAATCTGCTTTTCTCAATGGAGAATTAATGGAGGAAGTCTATGTGAGTTAGCCACCTGGTTTTGAACTCAAGGGACAGAGCAGTAGAGTGTACAAGCTGCACAAAGCACTGTATGGTCTGAAACAAGCACCTAGAGCTTGGAACTCCAAGTTGGATGCAACTCTGTCAGACCTGCAGTTTGAAAAATGTCCTTCTGAGTCAGGCCTGTACAAGAAGAAAGTGAATGGTTCAGTGCTGGTAATTGGTGTGTATGTGGATGATCTAGTGATCACTGGTGATAGTGAGCAACTGATTGAGAACTTCAAGAACCAGATGAAGTTAAAATTCAGTATGTCAGATCTAGGTCTGTTGAGCTACTATCTGGGAATTGAGGTAAAATAGAGTGATGATCAGATTACTTTATGCCAATCTAGATATGCAACAAGAATCTTGGAAAAGATGGGTATGGGAGAATGTAATCCAACTCACACACTCATGGAACCAAGACTAAAACTGAGCAAATCAAGCCAGGTAGAGGAGGTGGAGGCAACTCAGTATAGAAGTGTTGTTGGCAGTCTGAGGTATCTGCTGCACACAAGACCTGATCTCAGTTTCTCTGTTGGCTATGTGAGTAGGTTTATGGAGAGACCGACCAAGGAGCACATGAGTGCTGTCAAACAGATCCTAAGGCACATCAAAGGCACTTTGAATCTTGGCTGCTGCTATAGTAAAAGTTTAGAGAAGCCTCAGTTGATTGGGTATTGTGATAGTGGTCTAGCCGGTGACATTGATGACAGGAAAAGTACTAGGGGGTGCTGTATTTCTATGGAAACTGCCCAGTTTCTTGGACTTCATAGAAGCAGATAATAGTGGCACAATCTTCATGTGAAGCTGAATATGTAGCAGCCGCATCTGCTACCTCTCAAGGGATCTAGCTGGGAAGGCTCATAGGAGAACTGCTAGGTGTCAAAGTAGTGAATACAGTGCTCAAAATAGATAATCAGTCTATAATTGCTTTGTGCAAGAATCCAGTTTTCCATGAAAGAAGCAAGCACATAGATGTGCGTTATCACTTGGTGAGAAATAGTGTTGAAGAAGGAAAACTGGCTGTTGAACATGTGAAGACCGAAGAACAGCTTGCAGACATACTTACGAAACCTCTAGCAAGGTTTTGACTGCAAGCTCTGAGAGGAAAGATTGGCATTTAGGTGATAAATTCAGACGTCTAGCTTAAGGGGGTGAAATGTTGAGATTAAGCTCGAGTCTGAACCATGTCACACTAGTTTTAGGTCTGTAATAAACTTAGGCCAGAGGCGTGCGAGTTCACGTTGCGGCAGTATCTAGTTTCAGATAAGTTCAGTAGACTTAGTCCTTCCCGTTTTAGCGTAGCTAAATACGTGCAAGGACTCGGCCACGATGACGTCCGTGGGATGGCGCAGGATTAACACATCGTGGGCGAGATTCTAGCATGAGTTGTTATCCTTCTAAATAAAAGGAAAAAACAAAAAGGACACTGGAGAAGAGCGCGTCGCAAACTCTGTCTCCCTGCACTTCCTGTGGTGTGTTCATCGTCAATAGGAGAAAAGTTCAGAGCGTGTGCTTATCGATTCCTCCATGAGATCGCGTTGCGTTATTAGTGTTAGGACCAGACATCTCCAACAACATAGGAGGGGGACAAGGGGCCACAATAATCCTCCTAGAGCCAAGAGGACCAGAGAGGCAGGGCCTCAGGGCATAGGCGGAGGTATGGGCGCTGCAAGCTTGGGGAAGGTCTACACGCTAGCTTGTCTCACCTCTCTCTCTCATGGTGACTAGGCCGGGAGGGAGAGGATAAGGGCGAGGGGGAGGCGAGCTGGGGGTGTTGTGGGTCGGGTTCGGTCTCCACTTAGTCGAGCTGGGACAAGGGGACAGGGCCAGGGCGGAGAACATAGGAGCACAGGGACATGCACACATTGACATGCCCATGCACACTCTGGTACTCGCAAAATTTGACACCTGGGGGCTCACTAGGATGACCACACCAAAAGAAAGCAAAGCGAGCAATCTTGACAGTGCAACTTTTCGAAAACAACAAGGTGTCTGATGAAATGATAGTGGCCTTGCACAACTCATAAAATTCCCACAATTTTCCAGATCCTTTCAATAGGTATATATAGTATATCTACGGAGTATGAGATCAAAATAATATGTGGAAGTGGGATTACTAGCTTGGTACCCACAAAATGCATAATGGCATGGGTATGCCAAAATGACCTTGCACACATGATCTTGGGAAGATGTTCTGGCTTTGAGATTGTATAAACCATGTGATAAATGTGGCCAAGTTTCAACTGAATTGGAGTTTGGTAGCTTGGGGTTCCTTTGGAAATCTCAAAAAGTCATATTTGAAGCATCACAAAGGAAGTACCTCAAATATTGCTCAAATGAGGTTTATCTGAGAAGATGAAATGCTCAGAATGCTAAACCATTAACATTACTGAAATATGAGCATTTATGGATGAGTGGAAGATGGCCAAATGATTTTTTGATTGAAATTGCCATAATAGGGATTATGGAATTCTTGGAAATGTTGCATTGGGGGTATGCAATATTTTGCGTGGATGGTCTCTATATGTAAGAGAGAACCATTTGGCAGCTCTGGTAGAATAATTTAAGCTCAATATGTGGTAGTTGCTTTGGTAGGGTAGCGTGAAGGGTCCCCGGAATGCAGTGGAAGGATCAAATATTTTCACCGAAAAACATTTGCATGGGATTTCAAATGTGGAGGACAGGTTAGAGATCCTTGGGAAACTTCAAGAGTCCAAAACTAAAGTCAAGCATCAAAGGGTCGATAAAATTTTAAAACGGCTTGAAAAAGTTTTACTCGGTGAAGACGCCACTAAAATAAAGGGACAAAGTATACTCACGGTTCATTAGAAAGAAATATATCAAGTCTAATCCCGATCTATCTTCCTTGAATGTAAAACTCGGACCCACCGTATGCTTCAAGGTGCTAAGGAACTCGAGAGTTAATAGGCGATAGGTGGGAGTGTCTTGAAAGAAAAAATCAAGCAAGCCAACATTGTTGCAAAGTAAATTAAAATTAAGGCCAGTGCCTAGTTGGTTCATAGTATACGAACACACCCATTTGGTAGACTTGAGCTCCCAGTCCTCGAGACTGTTGAAATGGTTGCGTTGCGATTCCTTGGTTAATCTGATACCAAGTGATGCAAGGGTAGTATCTTCAACGGGTGGTGCAACTTATACAGCCACCACACGTGTATGACTCCTTGCGTTCATCTAAAAACTTAAACTATTTAATATTTGATCCAATAGAAATAGTTAATGAATGCTCCTCTACAAATTCTACAAAATAATCTCCTCTAAAATTCAAAACTAATCATGCTCATTAAGAAAAATGGTTCATGACAAGATCTAGGTCTAGATTGATAATAGCAAGAAATAGAGCATGGTTTCGATGTAAACAAGTGAGGGTTCAGAGGAGAAACACATATATTGGGTCGTTGATGTGCGAGGAACACTACAAAAACCCCATATCGAGTGGATTTTTGGGGCGGCACAAGCGAAAAGTACTTACAATAGTTGGATGTGCGACGAATGGGATGTCGCGACAGCCAATTTTATGCCGTGGCACACTCAGTACCGGAGGGTTATGACCCGTGGTACATGACTAGCGAGCCCGACAGCACAGAATGTCGCGGTAGCTCGATGAAGTATGTTATGATTGCGCCGTGGATGGTAAGCACCGTGCTAACTGGTCAAACACATCACACTAAGTGGTGGGACCCACACTAACATGATATTGCCGATTAGACTCGGTTCTTTAAATTTTTATTATCATAGACCCGGAATGAATGTTTTCCTTTTTCTCTTTCGTAATTTTTATTTTTTGATGGATCCTCTCCCGCAATTAAAGCAAGACTGTCTGCCTCCTCCAATACTTCTCATCTTTTTTGTTTTTAGATTATTACTCCAATCCTTCTCATGTGCGGATACAAGGAGAAGGAAAGTGTTATGCAATTTCAATATGGGCCCTTGCGAATACGGCCCAAAAAGCTTAATGCCTGGACCGCACTTGCTCAAATTGCCCAGACTTGCTACTCTCCACTCGCCATTCTATATAATATAGAGGAACCCTAGCTACTAATCTCATTATCAGTCCCCACCTCACGGAGACACCTCCTACTAAAGAATTCCACGCGTAGTACCTCAATCGGGTAGCGCATGATCTAGCGCGGCCATACCATCCCAGATCTTGCGCGGCTGTTGGCTCACCGGATCTTGTGCGGCCCCTCCACATCGGATCTTTCTTGGCCCCATCACGCTGGATCTTGTGCGGCTGTTGGCTCACCGGATCTTATGCGGCCCCGTCACGCCGGATCTTGCTCGGCCCCGCCACGCTAGATTTTGCACGGGCCCACCGTTGGCTTGTCCAATCCATAGGTTTGGTACTCATCTTCTGTACACATCTTCGTTGGCTTGCTCTTTGAGATCCATTGTTTTGCTCTTTCTCCTCTTAATCATCTTTCTTGTTCTTCTTTAAGTTTCAAGCGAAGTTACCAGCATATGGCGTGTGCTCAAAGTCAAATCTGTTTTGATGATGTTGGCGAGCATAGAATCTTCAGCGTCGACATGACATTGATGTCGATCGGAATAGAGAGGCGCTCAAGAAGTGTAGGATTAGATAGGTTTTTTCTCCTAATTAGGTGTAGTTTTTGGATTTAGAGGTAGATCTACTGAATAGAGAGGAGCTCAAGACCTACTTTACCGCAGATGCTACCTCTAATCATTAAATGATTAGAGAGGGGCTCAAATCCAGTGTAATATGATATAATGTAATGGATATTTTATATATGAATAAACTGGAACGTTTGAAAATGAGATTAGCAACGTAAATCAATTATTGTCAATGTAATTAACTTTCAGTGATGCTAGACAATGTAACATGGCAAATAATGCGCGGTTGCGCGGCACGAAATTTCCGCCGGCTTTTGTAATTTAACGTGGCGCATACTCTTCCACGCCGTGGAAGTGCTAACTCGGTGGATCACGTTGTGCCACGCCAAAAAATCCACCGTCGTTTCAGAATCCCCGACGCAGTTATCCCTGACGACTTTTTTTACCGCGCGAGCGCGAGTGTGGCGACTAAGGTCGTGTCTTGGCGTTCATAAGTATCGGGGCTCGAGCTCTATATTATAGTGGAAGCGAATATAAAAAGAGTAGAGATGAAGATCCTATTGAGATGTTTTGAGGTTTGCAAGAAGAACTAACAGAAAGAGGGAATTTGTTTTAGGTTTACCTCTTCCTAGGCTGATATAGGCTGGTCATGCATGTGGTATGGGCGGGAGATATGGTCGCGGACCACCCATACCGAGGATCATTACCTTAGATTTTTAGATCCCAGGCGACAAACTCGGCATGTGCACGCAATATGACCTGATGCGCCTATACTTATGGTCGTTAAGCTTACAATACCTTTTGTAGAAAATTGATGTTTGCTCGTGCACGCGGTACATACGGGACCCAACCATACCGGTGCTCATTAAAACTTCTGTCTCCATCAACAAAAATCAATATTTTGCATTTTCTATTCCGTGAGGTGGTACGGGCGCGTGGTACGGGAAGCTCCGCCCGTACGGATAATCCTTAAGCTTGCAGCAACTTGCAAAAATGCATTTTTCATAAAGAATTTTCTACACATGCCTTTACACATCAACAAAACTCAAAAATGTCAATACATATATAAAATCAAACTAGTACTTCCGTTAACCAAGTTTTAGCAATAATTAGGATTGAGATTTACCTGTTCTTCTCCTTCCTGCATAGGATCTATAAGCAATCTTTATTAGTAACAAAAAAAAAAATAACACAAAGACTTAATTTTTTTATATTTAAGATGAGTTGCTGATGGCAATAACTCCGTGTGTACCAACTTATTGGGACTCCAAGTGCGGAGTGTTTTACTAAATGTCTTTTCCTCACAAGAATGACTCATACATCATAAACGCATCTATAATTTTTGATGTTCCATGCTTATTTTATATCTACTTTCCTATGTTTTGTCCACACTTTGTATTACTTTTACATATTTTCTAGAACTAACCTATTAACAAGATACCACTGTGCCAATTGCCTGTTTTCTGCTGTTTTTGGTTCTAGAAAACCCAGAAAAGTAATATTCTTGGAATTGGACGGGACAAAAGCCAAAATCAATATTTTACCGGGAGACACATGGAGTCCAAATGAGAAACGAAGGGGGGCCACAGGGTGGCCGCACCCCCCGGCGCGAGCAACCCTATGCCACGGCAGGGCAGGGTGTGGGCCCCCTGGCCAGGCACGGACCTCGCCCCTTCGCCTATAAAAGCCCCCCGATGCGAAAACCCTAAGTACCCGATCAAAATTCTACGAAAGAGTCTACAGCTGCCATCATCTCCATCCCTAGATCGGTAGGGATCTGAAGCTCTTCCCGGCACCCTGCCAGAGGGGAGAGTTCACCCTGGAGGCCTTCTTCATCACCATGTCTGCCTCCGGTGTGATGCGTGAGTAGTTCATCCCTGGACTACGGGTCCATGTAGTAGCTAGATGGTTGGTTCTCCTCCTTTGTGCTACCATGTTTAGATCTTGTGAGCTCCGTTCATGATCAATATCATCAATTTGTAATCTTACATGTTATGTTTGCGGGGATCCGATGGATATTGAGATGCGATTTCAGATTGATTATTGATTCATCATGTCTATGTTATTTGTGATCTTGCATGATTTCCGTTGTTAGTAGCTATCTTGGCAAAGTAGATGCTAGCAACTCCAAGAGGGAGTATTTATGCTTGATAGTGGGTTCATGCCTCTAGTAATCTGGGGAAGTGACAGAAATATTTAAGGTACTAGATGTGCTGTTGCTACTAGGGAGAAAACATCAATCCTTTGTCCATAGGGCAATCGTATTGTTTACTTTACACACTTTGCTTAATGCAATTATCTATTGCTTGCAACTTAATACTGGAGGGGGTCCAGATGATAACCCGAAGGTGGTTATTAGTCATAGATGCAGTTGGATTACGGTATATGTATAATGTTGTAATGCCCAATCAAATCTCATAGGAGTCAAGATGATTAGTATATGCATGTATTGATTTCTCGGTGTTTGTCAATTGCTCCGCTGTAGTTTGTTCACCCAACATGTCATCTTTCTTAAGGAGAATCACCACTAGTGAACTATGGACCCTGATCTAGTCTTTTAACATCAATCTACAATCTACTATTTAATGTTTTACTGTTTATTTTCTGCAAACAATCACTATCTTCCACATAATACGTTTAATCCTTTTTTTCAGCAAAACCGGTGAGATTGACAACCTCACTGTAAGTTGGGGCAAAGTTCTGTGGTTGTGTTGTGCAGGATTCCAAGTTAGAGACAACACCTTGAGGTTGTTTCCTTGCTCCTACTGGTTCGATTACCTTGGTTTAATAACTGAGGAGAACTTGCTGCTGTGCTCATCATACCTTCCTCTTGGGGTTCCCAATGAGCTCATCATATTTTGAGCCATCAAGCACTTTTTCTGGCGCCATTGCCGGGGAGTCAAGGACAACTTCACAAGGGGAGTCCTTCATAACCAATCTCTTTACCTTGTTTATTTTGTTTTGCTTAGTTTATTTTTTCTTTGTTTGCCTGTTTCCTTTATCAAAAACACAAAAAAGATAGTTGTACTAGTTTGCTTTTTATATTAAAACACAAAAAATGAATCCTCCCAAAAATACTAAGTTGTGTGAGTTCACTAGCACCAACAACAATGATTTCATGTGCACACCTATTGCTCCACCTATTCTTGAAGCTACTTTCTTTGAAATTAAACCTGCTTTACTCAATCTTGATATGAAAGAACAATTTTCTGGTGTTGGTACTGAAGATGCTGCTGCTCACCTTAATAATTTTGTTGAACTTTGTGAGATGCAAAAACATATGGATATAGATGGAGATATTATTAAGCTTAAATTGTTTCCTTTCTCTTTGAGAGGAAAAGCTAAAGAATGGCTGCAATCCCTAACTAAAAATAATTTTGGTTCTTGGACTAAATGCAAAGATTCTTTCATTGGAAAATACTATCCTCCTGCTAAGATTATATCTATGAGAAGTGAAATAATGAAGTTTAAACAATTTGATAATGAACATGTTGCTCAATTTTGGGAAATAATGAAATCTTTGGTAAAGAATTGTCCCACTCATGGACTGACTGCTTGGATAATTATTCAAACTTTTTATGCAGGACTGAATTATTCTTCAAGAAATCTGCTGGATTCTGCTGCTGGAGGTACCTTTATGACTATTATTTTGGGTGCTGCAACAAAGCTCCTTGATAATATGATGGTTAGCTATTCTGAATGGCACACTGAGAGAGCTCCACAAGGTAAGAAGGTAAACTCTGTTGAAGAAACCTCCTCCTTGAGTGATAAAATTGATGTTATTATGTCCATGCTTGTTAATGGGAAAGCTCATATTGATCCAAATCATGTTCCCTTAGCCTCTTTGGTTGCTCAAGAAGAGCAAGTTGATGTGAACTTCATTAGAAATAATAATTTTAGCAACAAAGCCTATAGGAATAATTTTGGTAATAACAATTATAGGCCATATCCTCCCAATAATGGTAATGCTTACGGAAACTCCTACAACAATAATAGAAGTGCACCCTCTGAACTTGAAGTCAGTCTTACAGATTTAATTAGTAAACAAACTGCCTTCAATAAAACTATTGAGGAAAAAATCTCTATTGCAGTCATTCTTAAATATAACATCATTGTCTGAAGCACAATCTTCTTTAAACAAAATGGTTGCTAAACATGAAACTATTGAAAATCCCTTTGCTGCTACTAATGCCATACAAGTTAGAATTGATGAAAATGTTAGACTATTAGCTGAATTGCATGCTAAGTGGGAAAGAGAAGATGAAATTGCTAGAAATAGTATTTGTACTATCACCACCACTAATGTTGATGCTAGCAAACCACATGAAGTTCCCATTCCTATTGCAACAACACCTAAAACAAATGAACCTTCTCTAATAAAAATGCTGAAATTCTTAGAAATATGGGAAACAATAGCTCTACTACCTTAGATGATAATTATGATTTTGATCTTGATGGTTGTAATATCACTGAAGTAATTATGTTCCTACAAAATCTTGCTAAAAGTCCTAATGCTAGTGATATGAATATGACCTTTACAAAACACATTATTGATGCTCTCATAAAAATTAAAGAAGAAAAGATGAAACATAAAGCTTCTATCCCTATGAATTAGAAGATGGTTGGGAACCCATCATTAATATGAAAGTGAATTATTTTGATCTCAAAGCTTTATGTGATCTTGATAGTAGTGTTTCAATTATTCCTAGAAAGATTTATTAAATGCTTGATTTGCCACCATTGGAAGATTGTTATTTAAATGTCCAACTTGATGATAATGCTAAAAAGAAACTCATGCGAAATATTAATGATGTTCTTATTATGGTTAACAATACTTATGTCCCCATTGATTTCTATGTTTTGGATGTTGAAAGCAATGCTTCTTGTCCTATTATTTTGGGAAGACCTTTTCTTAGAACAGTTGGTGCCATTATTGATATGAAAGAAGGCACCATTAAATATCAATTACCACTCAAGAAAGGTATATAAGACTTCCATAAGAAGAGAGATGATTCCTTTTGCCTCCCTATTAAAACAAAGTTTGGTCTTAATACTTCTTCATTTGATAATACTTGACTCTTTTTTCTTATGCCTAGCTCAAAGGCGTTAAAGAAAATCACTTATTGGGAGATAACCCAAATTTTGTTAGGAATCTCTTGTTGAGTCTTGGAAGTTATTACCTCTGTACTAACCTCTCCTTATCCTTTTTGTATGGTTTTTGTGCCAAGAGTAACCTCTAATGAGAGAGAAATAAGACTTGGGAAAGTTGCTATCCCGAAACAGATTTTGTGCTTCACCATAAAAAATCGTGAAACATCTATGTATGTCAGATTCAGCTGTAATTAGTTGTGCTTCTGCCCCAGGTTGTTATCCAACTTTCGTCAGCTCAACACTTTTCAATTTGAGCAACAGAAGGTCTTCGAAAAAAATCTATTTTTACCTGCAGTTATATTTTGACAGATTTCTGCCATTATTTGCATTTGCCTCTTAATCTCTTTCTCTTTGAGTTCTCTTTGATCATTTGAACTTTTAGAGGGAATTTCTACAGTATCATGTGTTTTAATGGAAGTTTTACTTGTGTTGGAACTGAACCCAAAGACTTATTATCTTGAGTACACTAATGTTGCTAATGAAGATTGTGTGAAGTTTTGTATGAAGGAAAATTTTCAAGTGTAGGGAAGGATAATGTGATAAGATGAAGTATGGAAAAAATCTCAAGCTTGGGGATGCCACCCGTGTCACCCCAAGAAATATTCAAGAACTACAAGCGTCAAAGCTTGGGGATGCCAAAGGCATCCCCTTCTTCATCAATAAAAATCTCAGGTTTTCTTCCAAACACTTCATTTTTATTGTTTCATGCACAACTGTGTTGTTCTTGGAGTGTCTTCGTTTTTTTAGTTTTCTTTTGCTTAGTTTGCTTGAATAAATTGGTTTGACCCTCGCATTCATTCATTAGTTTGCAAATAAGTTGGTTTGGATTGGAAAAGAGTAGGAAAGTTCATGCTTATAAGTGGTATAAAAGGAGCTGGTTTTGACTATGACTTAGACTTTGTCATGTCAGGCTTGGTATTGTTTTAGCTTTATGCTTAGTGATTATTGCTATAGCATGACTTGTTACAAATAATTGAGATTGCTTAATGTGCCTTGAAAGAATCATGCGTTGTTTTAGCATATTAAAGCATAGTATTGTGGTATTCTCCTTTGATGCTTTATTTGGGTTGACTTGGCGCATGCTCACACCATGTTAAGACTATACCAAGTCACCATAGCCTCTATGATCATTTAGTTTTCGACTTGTAATATCACTTTATGCTTTAATTAATAATGTTTTGTTGCTTTGCATGATTATGACCATTATTGCTCTCTTAGTTGGTCGCTCCTAGTCTTTTGCTAGCCTCCATATGTACCAAGTATGAGTTACACTCATGCATCCAACTCCAAATAAAACCAAGTTGTTCCAAAGAGTCCACCATACCTACCTATTGGCACTATTGCTATTCCAAGTATATTCATGTTTTTATCTACCTTCCGAATTAATCTTGTTATGTGAAAATTAGTGATTAAATCCCTTACAAACTTGATGGCACACTTTACTTTCTTGCACTTAATAAACTTGAACCATTGTTTCCATGTATGTTGCGTATATGCTTGTGCTTTATAAGTTGTGAATTAGAAGAACCATGTTACCATGGGGAACACTTTCAACATTGCACTTTATTTGGTTGATATCATGTTATTTTTCTCATGGATCCCAGCGGTGTGGAATAAAAGGGGAGCTTGTAAGCTTATGGAATTTGTATATGTGTTAGAGAAACGCCTGAGCTTCTAGCCTAAGCCATACCTAATCATGGTGGAAACTTGCAGCATAACCATAGTGAGCAATCTATGAAGCATCCTCAATAAAAACCTATGCAAATAGCAAATAAAAAGATTGCTGAGATGCTCATTGTCTGCTTGCCTTATCATTTTGATATGGGAAAGCTCCTGTATCATGGGGCAAGGGGTACCCCGTTGGCGGTTCTCTATGATACACATGTGCTTACAATGACAAGAACTTACTCGTGACTAAAGTTGAGTAGCATGAGGTTCGGTCTTCGTAAGTAAGGGGCATGAGATTCCAACTTATAACTTGTAAAGCATATCCTCATATTTGTTCACTTTAACCTTAATCACCTAAAGATGCTTATGATAGGGGCAATGAGAGCTGAAAGCTAATAAGTACCATAATTTTTGGAAGCTCTTTAAGAAACTTGAATCCCTGCTTCCTTCTATGAAGGCATTTCTTTTACTTTTATGTTGAGTCTCCATCTTCTATTTTTATGAACCTATTGAGAGAGCATAGTGGTCATTCTTAGTTTAATGTGCATTGTCCCAAAACTTGTTGATTGATTCATAACTTTGATATTTCTTGTTCTTAAACTATTTGTATCTAGTCAACCTTATGAACTTTGAAGGTGTCCTATGCATTTATGTTTTGCTACACTATGAGGGACAAGCTGAATACCATTCTTATTATGTTTTCTATATGTGAAACAAACAAACGTCTTTCAAAGCATTGTTATTCATGAATCTTTTTTTATACCTTTTCATGTTACAACATAGTTGCTATGTCTTATTGTTAGAACTATATCTTTCATGTCTATGTTAAACTACCATGATCCCAGCTATCAATGTTTTACAAATACCTTGATCAAGATTGTGATGGTGCATGTCACCTAAAATTATTTCTTTCTTTTTATCACTTACCTACTCAAGGACAAGTAGGAGTTAAGCTTGGGGATGTTGATACGCCATAAACGTATCTATAATTTTTGATGTTCCATGCTTGTTTCATATCTACTTTCTTATGTTTTGTCCACACTTTGGAGTAATTTTACATATTTTCTAGAACTAACCTATTAATAAGATTCCAAAGTGCTAGTTGCCTGTTTTCTGCTGTTTTCGGTTCCAGAAAAGCTAGAAAAGTAATATTCTTGGAATTGGACGGGACAAAAGCAAAAGTCAATATTTTGCCGGGAGACACATGGAGTCCGAAGGAGAGACGAAGGGGGCCATAGGGCGGCCGCACCCCCCAGCGCGGGCAACCCTAGGCTGCCCCAGGGTAGGGTGTGGGCCCCTTGGACGGCCACCGACCTCGCCCCTTCGCCTATAAAAGCCCCCGATGCAAAAACCCTAAGTACCCGATCAAAATTCCATGAAAGAGTCTGTACCTGCCATCATCTCCATCCCTAGATCGGGAGGGATCTGAAGCTCTTCCTAGCACCCTGCGGAGGGGAGTGTTCACCCTGGAGGCCTTCTTCATCACCATGCCTGCCTCCGGTGTGATGCGTGAGTAGTTCATCCTTGGACTACGGGTCCATGTAGTAGCTAGATGGTTTGTTCTCCTCCTTTGTGCTACCATATTTAGATCTTGTGAGCTCCGTTCATGATCAAGATCATCTATTTGTAATCTTACATGTTGTGTTGCGGGGATCCGATGGATATTGAGATGCTATTTCAGATTGATTATTGATTCTATCATGTCTATGTTATTTGTGATCTTGCATGCTTTCCGTTGTTAGTAGCTATCTTGGCCAAGTAGATGCTAGCAACTCCAAGAGGGAGTATTTATGCTTGATAGTGGGTTCATGCCTCTAGTAATCTAGGGAAGTGACAGAAATCTCTAAGGTACTAGATGTGCTGTTGCTACTACGGAGAATACAACAATCCTTTGTCCATAGGACAATCATATTGTTTAATTTACACACTTTGCTTAATGCAATTATCTCTTGCTTGCAACTTAATACTGGAGGGGGTTCGGATGATAACCTGAAGGTGGATTATTAGTCATAGATGTAGTTGGATTATGGTCTATGTATAATGTTGTAATGCCCAATCAAATCTCATAGGAGTAAGATGATTAGTATATGCATGTATTGCTTTCTCGGTGTTTGTCAATTGCCCCGCTGTAATTTGTTCACCCAACATGTCATCTATCTTAAGGAGAATCACCACTAGTATGGACCCCGGTCCAGTCTTTTACCATCAATCTACAATCTACTATTTACTGTTTTATTGTTTACTTTCTACAAACAATTACTATCTTCCACACAATACATTTAATCCTTTGTTTCAGCAAAACCGGTGAGATTGACAACCTCACTGTAAGTTGGGGCAAAGTTCTGTGGTTGTGTTGTGCAGGATTCCCAGTTGGAGACAACACCTTGGGATTGTTTCCTTGCTCCTACTGGTTCGACATTCTTGGTGTCATAACTGAGGGAAAACTTGCTACTGTGCTCATCATACCTTCCTCTTGGGGTTCCCAACGAGCTCATCATGTTTTGAGCCATCAAGCACTCGAGGGTTTATATCAAACTATCGGGAAATTGGCTTCTTCCTCTCCTCTTCAAGGAACCTGCAAAGAAAAGTTTTGTCTTGTGTCTCCAACTCTACTATGTGGTTTTCAAGCACAAGGTTTCGTATTAGTAATTATAAATAACAATAATATAAAAATAAAATGACATAAGTAACAACTAGACACAAAGTAAGAACAATAAAGGATAGATGTTTTTTGGTTTTTGGTGCTATGTGCAAGTGAAGAAAGTATTTTTGTACTTCCGAAATAATACATAGCAGAAAATATAAAGTTTGATAGTGGCATTGGAAAGGTATTTCTAATGGTGTAAAATGAACCGGGGTTCATGGGCTCACTTGTCTACTCTCTTTTTGGGTTACAATGTACATAATTAATTAATCAAGGACATAATATTGGTGAAACTTCTATATGTGTTTGATAAGCATTCATATGGGCATCACGTCCTAACATAGAGATGATGCAACACATCTCTCTTATACTCCTCAAAAAAGGGGAAACTCTAAGCAATTTTGAATTAAGAGTCAACAAAGTATAGCCTTAAGTAATTTGACATGATGTTTGAATCATAAATATGCCACCTTGACCAAATAAGATTATCCTACTATCACATGGATTCACTTTATCCCTAGTGAGGTAGCAAAAAAAGGTAAATACCATAATAGATCTTGAATTTGTTGTCACTATTCAATCACTATCACCATGCTACTCCATCTAACACACACTTCTACCCACACATGATCTTGCATATAAGTTAGATTAGAACAAATACTTAAGAACATGATACGTGATATGCATCTGTCAATACATCTTACACATAATAGGTTCCAATCTCATATATCAAATCATAGAATAAAGATCCACCACATAGGAATTATAAATATGACCATAATAATGTTGGGTAGCTCATATGGTACTAGATATATGAAGAACAAAGAGAGAGATAAATAAAGCTACTGCCACAAACCTATAGTCTAGAGGTGGAATACTCCCTCTTCATCATGGTTATGATGGTGGAGATGTTGGAGAAGGTAGAGATCCCTCTGACGGTGGCTCCGATAGAGTTTCCCCCTCCAACTTCGCTGGTTCTGGCTCTTTGGTGTTTCAGTATTTCTACGGCACCCTGATACGTCCATTTTGCATCACTATTCTATGTCATAATTCACTGTTATTCATTGATATATTTCGTATTGAGAGGTGATACTTATGTTATTTCATCTGTTTTTGCATAGTTGATGACTTTTGGAGCATGGACCGCTGCAGTCAGGATTCTGATGGAAAAGGTGTTGTTTGGAGGCAAAATTCGCGAAGATCAGAAAATCCGGGAAAATATATGGAAAATCCTATTTTTCCAGAAGACGAAGGTAGCCAGAAGGGGGGCTGGAGATGGGCCACAGGGGTCCCACACCACCCCCTGGCGCGGGCCAGCCTAGGCCGCGCAACCGGTGGTGTGGCCGCCCTGGTCCACCTCTGGCACTCCCCTCTAGCGTATATTATCCTCCCGAAACCCTAAGACTCGGGGGCGACCACAGAAAGATTCCGCCGCCTCTGCGGGGCGGAAAACACCGAGAGACAAAGATCTCTCCTGCAGACAGATTTCTGTCGGGGGAATTCCTTCCCAGAGAGGGGAGATCGTCGCCATCAACACCACCATCAAGCTGGACTTCATCGGGATCATCATCATCATCACCACCATCATCACTATCAGCACCCTCATCACCATCTCCATATTGCTGTAACAATTGCGTTGAATCTTGCATAGTTCATAGGGGAAACTTTCCCGGTGTTGATTACTCTTTGTAGTTGATGCTATTGAGTGAACCATTGAATTATTGTTTATGTTCAGATTGTTATACATCATTATTCCATCTCTGATCATGATCCATATGATGTCTTGTGAGTAGTTCGTTTTGCTCTTGAGGACGTGGGAGAAGTCATGTTGTTAGTAGTGGAGTTATGTGAGAAAGATTCAATAGTTTGATATTTAAGTTGTGGTGTACTTCTTCTAGTGGTGTCATGTGAACGTCGACTACATGAAACTTCACCTATATGGGCCTAGGGGAATGCATTGTGTATTTGGCTAATAATCGTAGGGGTTGCCGGAGTGACAGAAACCTGAACCCCCGTTAGGAAACCATTTCACAAGGGACGTAAGGGTCTTAGAGTTTAAAGCTATGGTTAGGTTTCTACCTTAATTACTTTCTTGTACTTACGGATGTTTGCAAGGGGTATAATCACAATTATGTATTAGTCCTAGGAAGGTTGGTACATTAGCACATGTTCACCCACACAACACTTAGCAAGCTAAAGAAGATTAATCAACTATATGAAGCGAAAGAACTTGACAGTCTTCCCATGTGTCCTCGAGAACGTTTGGTCATCTTAAGTAATACAACCGGCTTGTCGTTTGATGCACAAAGGATTGGGCCACTTGATGCATTTATTCCTATTGTCTTTTATTTACTCGTACTTTGTTTCCTTGCTTTAACGAAAACCCCTAAAAATCCGTTTGCTAAGTATTTGCAGAGAATTCCTGATCCATACCACTAGCCAGCACCTTCTGCTCCTCGTTGGATTCAACACTCTTACTTATCGAAAATACTGCGATACACCCCCTATACTTGTGGGTCATCAAGACTATTTTCTAGCGCCGTTGCTGGGGAGTGAAGCGCTATTGGAGAGTGGAACTGGTAAAGGAAACTTCTACTGTGAGTAGTGTTTACTTCTGCTAGTTGCTTTATTTTCGTTATGGATAATTCACTGAGTTTCTTATTTGGTAATGCTACTACCACTGCTAAGGTAGTAGATAAGCCACCACCTGCTGAGAATGATGTTTTTAAAATACCTACAAGAATTATTGAACGTGTTATGGATAACTACTATGTTGGGCATGGAACTGTCAATCCCGGTGATCATTTGCTCTTTATACACGAATTATGCGGGTTGTTCAAGTGTGCCGGTATTACTACAGATCAAGTTAAGAAGAAGTTATTCTCATTATCACTAAAAGGAAGTGCTAAGAATGGTATAAGCTTCTGAAGAATGGTCAAGCTCTGGAATGGGAGGAAATAGTGCCTCTCTTTTATTCAAAGTTTTATCATCCTAGTGAGATTCATAAAGATTGAAATCAAATATACAACTTTTGGCCTCTTGATGGAGAGAGTACAACTCAAGCTTGGGGGATATTGAAGTTACTAATGCTCAAATGTCCCATTCATGAGCTCCCCAATAATATTATTATCAATAACTTTTATGCAAGGCTCCCTCTACATGACAAGGATTTATTGGATGCTTCTTGTGCTGGATCATTCACTCGCATGGAAGAAGAAGCTAAATGGGATCTTATGGACCGTATTCAAGACAATGCTGAAGCTTGGGAGAATGACAAAGGTAGAAAGTCAGGTATAAATTATGATTATGAATGCACTGAATCTTTTATGGGAACTGATGACTTTCAAAATATTAGAAATGCTTATGGTCTAGACTCTCAAGCTATTGCTTCTTATTTTAAGGCTTTTGCTTCCTACATTGAAGTTCCGAAAAAGAAGTGGAATAAGTATCATGAACCTTATAAAGATGTTGCTAAGAGTGTTCCTGCAAGAAATACTGAAGTTTATACTGCTAATCATGTCTTACCTAAACCTTATATTGAGAAAATGCCTTTCCTAGTTAAGGTAAAGGAACATTCTATGATAGCTAGTATGGTTAATGAAAGTACAAGTAAAGTTGTTGAACCTGATAAACAAATGGTTGATGAACCTATAATAGAAAATGTGAAAGATTTTGTTACTAAATATGAAGAAGAGGGACACACTATCCTTTGTAAGGATACCTCTAATATTGTTTCACAAAGTAGTGTTATGAGAGCTAGTATTCCTGTGTTTTCTGTTAGAATAAGTGATCACTGCTATGATGGTTCTTGTGATAGTTATATTGTTAAGTTTATGCATGATACTAAAAATTATTATGAGAGAGGGAAAAGTGTTCTTATGTATCTCAATAATATCAAGTTTCCTCGTTTTATGCTGAAAGTTTTTATGTTGCACTTCTTTTGCCTTCTTATGCAAGTAGCCTCTGGTTTCAACAACTTGTTTGTTTACAAAATTCCCTTGCATAGGAAGTGGGTTAGACTTAAATGTGTGTGTGTTTTTGCTTCTTAATGCTCTCTTTCACTTCAATTCATATTCTTATGTGAGCATCTTCAAAATTATCACGCTCATCTTAATGGCTATAAAGAAAGAGCTTTTTGGGAGACAACCCAATTTGTTTTTGCTTTCAGTTTGTTTTTGTTTCTTTGAGTCTTGGAAGTTATTACTCCGGTAATAACCGCTCCTTATCCTTTTTGTTTGGTTTTTGTGTCAAGATCAACTTCTAATGAGAGAGAAGTAATATTTTGGGAAGTTGCTGTCCCGAAACAGATTTTTGTGCTGCACCGTAAAATTTCGTTAGAGATCTCTGTATGTCGGATTAAGCTGTAATTTTTTGTTATCCTGCCCCAGGTTGTTATTTAACTTTCGTTAGTTTCGCACTTTTTGATTTGAGCAGAAGAAGATTTTCGAAAAAATTGATCTTTACCTGCTGGTCTGTTTTGACAGATTTTGCCACTCTTGCATTTGCTTCTTTATTCGATTTCCTTTTTGAATTCTTTTTGGGTTTTCGGAAGGAGTTGCTACAGTAGTTCATGTTTTGATGGTTTTCAGTTGAAGTTGGATACAAAAGGTTTTATCACTTCACTTATATTAATGTTGCTAATGAGAACTGTGTGAAATTTTGTGTGAAAGAAATTTCCAGGTAGTGGAGAAAATGGTGTAACGAGAAAGAGAAAGGTTTCATGACTCAAGTAATAAGTGTATAAAGAAGAAGATATCGATGTTATTCAAGTGGTGACTCCGGAAGAATCTACTAAATACTAAATTCAGAGACCTGCAGAGTCTGTTTTTAAATAGGTAACAGTTCTGGTAAGAAAAGTTCTGCGAAAATACTATCCAACTATACTTTTGCAGTTTTCAGTCAATAGGGAAAGCTACGAAGTGAAAAAGGGACGGAAACGGAGCCAGGGTGGCTCACACCACCCTGTGGCGCGGGCCCAACCCTGGCCGCGCCACCAGGTGGTGAGTCCACCCCGGACTCCGCCTCCAACTCGTTTTCTCCCGGTACATTCCTTTTGTTCTGAAACTTCGTAATATATAATCCCCCGGATCTCCTGAGGTTCGTATATCGTATTTTTGTTGTGTTTTCGTTTCGATGTGTTTCTGCCAGGAACCATCTTTGAAAGCTTGGAAGCACAATGGTGTCTGCCAAGGATAAAGGAAAGGAGCCTATGGAGGAGGATCTCGAAGACCCCGAGCAGGGGCCGGTACCTTTAGTCACTTGCCCTGCATCAACGGAAGCCCTATGAGTCACTAAGGAGTTCTTCGATAAGTACCAAGACTTGAGGAGGAAGGTGGACATGCTTCAATGGGAGAATAATAGGCTTCGCAAGATGCTGGAAGATTTCCTCACGTCAACTAAGAAAATATTACCACCACCAAAGGAGTAATTCGTCATCGGGTTTGGCATCCCCTTGGTTTGTTCCACGTTTGGGGGAGTGCCGCGGTATCACATCACTATCTTCTATCTTTTTACCTTATTAGTAGAGTCATATCATGAATAGAGAAGTTATTGTGTAGGATGGTTTGCATTATGGAAGTGTCCCCTCTCTCGTTAGATATGTATCCCTTGGTGTGAGTTACCGTTATGGAATATTAATGAGAAGTTCTATCATTTACGCTTTTGCATAACTTATATTAGTTTTCAATTCGAGGTTATATGATTGATCTTGTTGTTAGTATTGGTATCACTTTGGGATCATTGAGTTAATTTAGTTGGTTTTGGCAAACCTGGCTTGGTCAGTAACACACTATTTTTGAGAGTTGAAAGAAAAAATAAAAGTACTCTAAAGAAATATAATTTCATCATCTTTGTTTCTTGATTTGCTCATAAGTCTAGTATTCTCTAGTTAAGATCTTTTGTGCTTCCAAGGAAGATTGCATGTTTGTCTTTATCATTGTATGTTTGTTTGTTTCCTTCAAATCTTGTACTTGCTACCCAGCCTTGCTAGCCAAAAACCTGTACTGAGAGGGAATTCTTCTCGTGCATCCACTCCTTAAAAACCAAAACCTTTGCCATTTGTGTCCACCATACCTACCTATTAGCATTATTGCTATTCCAAGTAAATTCTTGTTTTATCTACCTTCCAAATTAAACTTGTTATGTGAAAATTAGTGATTAAAGCTCTCACGAACTTGATGGCACACCTTATTTTCTTGCATCTAATAAACTTGAACCATTGGGTCCTTATTTGTTGCGTATATGCTTGCGCTTTATGAGTTGAAGTTAGCAGAACCATGCATCATGGGGAACGCTTTCAACACTACCATGGTACTTTGTGCCTAGTTGATATCATGATTCTTTTGCCTATGGATCCCGACGGTGTGAAATAAAAGTGGAACTTGTAAGATCATGGAGTTTATATGTGTGCTAGAGAAACGCCTGGGCCGCTAGCCTAAGCCATGCCTAATCATGGTGGAAACTTGCAGCATAACTATAGTGAGCATTCTATGAAGCATCCTCAATAAAAACCTATGCAAATAGCAAATAAAAAGATCGCTGAGATGCTCACTGTCTGCTTGCCTTGTCATTTTGCTTATGGGATAGCTCCTATGTCATGTGCAAGGGGTACCCCGTTGGCGGTTCTCAATGATACACATGTATTTACAATGACGAGAGTTTACTTGTGACTGAAGTTGAGTAGCATGAGGTTCGGTACTCATAAGTAAGGGGCATGAGATTTCAACTTATAACTTGTCAAGCATATCCTCTTAGTTGTGTCACTTTAACCTTAATCACCAAAAGATGCCTATGATAGGGGCAATGAGAGCTGAAAGCTAGTAAGTATCATAATTTTTGGGAGCTCTTTATGAGACTTGCAATCCCTGCTTCCGCGAAGGGCCTTTCTTTTACTTTTTAGTTGAGTCAGTAAACCTACTCCTTTCTATCACAGCAAGTATTTTGAGCTGTTGTGTTTCATTCATTCATATGATGATTTATTCAATAATGTTTCTTATGTTCGTTGTTTTGCACGTTGCTCTTATCTTGATGTTTACTACTTTGAAAGCTATCTTTGAAAACTAGTTATTTGTGAACTCCAGCAAATTATCAACTATTCTTTGACCAAGAGCTAAGTTTGCCATTACCAATTATGATTTACTTTATGTATCTTTATTGTATTTCCTTTACTCATTGCAAGTTGAGTTATATAATAGTGAGTTGTCTTCTATTATGATCTATGTATTGATGAATGTGATGCTTCTTGTCCATATTCTTTTATCAACTCTTCACTCCATAAACCTGAGGCCATGTTTATTGAGCTCAGTTTCGCTTGGGGACAAGCGAAGTCTAAGCTTGGGGGGGGGGGAGTTGATACGTCCATTTTGCATCACTATTCTATGTCATAATTTACTGTTATTCATTGATATATTTCGTATTGAGAGGTGATACTTATGTTATTTCATCTGTTTTTGCATAGTTGATGACTTTTGGAGCATGGACCGCTGCAGTCAGGATTCTGATGGAAAAGGTGCTGTTTGGAGGCAAAATTCGCGAAGATTAGAACATCTGGGAAAATACATAGAAAATCCTATTTTTCTAGAAGACGAAGGTAGCCAGAATGGGGCTGGAGATGGGCCACAGGGGGCCTACACCACCCCCTAGCGTGGGCTAGCCTAGGCCGCGCCACCAGGTGGTGTGGCCGCCCTGGTCCACCCATGGCACTCCCCTCTGGCGTATATATTCCTCCCGAAACCCTAAGACTCGGGGAGCGACCACAGAAAGATTCCGCCGCCTCTGCGGGGCAGAAAACACCGAGAGAGAAAGATCTCTCCGGCAGACAGATTTCTGCCAGGGGAATTCCTTCCCGGAGAGGGGAGATCGTTGCCATCAACACCACCATCAAGCTGGACTTCATCGGGATCATCATCATCATCACCACCACCATCATCATCATCAGCACCCTCATCACCATCTCCATATTGCTGTAACAATTGCGTTGAATCTTGCATAGTTCATAGGGGAAACTTTCCCGGTGTTGATTACTCTTTGTAGTTGATGCTATTGAGTGAACCATTGAATTATTGTTTATGTTCAGATTGTTATACATCATTATTCCATCTCTGATCATGATCCATATGATGTCTTGTGAGTAGTTCGTTTTGTTCTTGAGGACGTGGGAGAAGTCATGTTGTTAGTAGTGGAGTTATGTTGAGAAAGATTCAATAGTTTGATATTTAAGTTGTGGTGTACTTCTTCTAGTGGTGTCATGTGAACATCGACTACATGACACTTCACCTATATGGGCCTAGGGGAATGCATTGTGTATTTGGCTACTAATTGTAGCGGTTGCCGGAGTGACAGAAACCTGAACCCCCGTTAGGGTCTTAGAGTTTAAAGCTGTGGTTAGGTTTCTACCTTAATTACTTTCTTGTACTTACGGATGTTTACAAGGGGTATAATCACAAGTATGTATTAGTCCTAGGAAGGTCGGTATATTAGCA
This sequence comes from Avena eriantha, assembly GCA_910589775.1. Taxonomy (NCBI): domain Eukaryota; kingdom Viridiplantae; phylum Streptophyta; class Magnoliopsida; order Poales; family Poaceae; genus Avena; species Avena eriantha. Next base: position 224,042,640 of record OU342746.1, on the reverse strand, counting down.
CAGGTTCACCCACACAACACTTAGCAAGCTAAAGAAGATTAATCAACTATATGAAGCGAAAGCACTTGACAGTCTTCCCATGTGTCCTTGAGAACGTTTGGTCATCTTAAGTAATACAACCGGCTTGTCCTTTGCTGCATAAAGGATTGGGCCACTTGGTGCATTTATTTCTACTGTCTTTTATTTACTCGTACTTTGTTTACTTGCTTTATCAAAAACCCCTAAAAATCCGTTTGCTAAGTATTTGCAGAGAATTCTTGATCCATACCACTAGCCAGCACCTTCTGCTCCTCGTTGGGTTCGACACTCTTACTTATCGAAAATATTGCGATACACCCCCTATACTTGTGGGTCATCACACCCCTTCCAAAAACTCCCGAGGGGCCCTTTATATAGTGGTTTTTAGGTCTAACAAAGGCGGTGGGTGAAAGATCGAAGCGAATCAATGGTCGAGGAGGAAACTAGCATGGGTGGCACGCCCACTTACTAGGCGCGTCACTAGTGCTATTTTTGAGCCTCCTATCTCTGCTGCTGAGGTCCAAGTACTCTTGGTGTTTTTCTGGATGAAATGTTGACATCCCCGAAATCCTTGCTCCATTTGACTTTGTTTAGGTCCGTGAAAGGCAAATATACACAAAACAGGGTTTTCCTGTGCTGTAGAGTTATAAAAAAATAAAGGGGATCATTGGCAAATCTCGATAAATCAATATAAAACATCAATATAACATAATATATATGTAGCAAATATGTGGGAATTCATAGCAACAAACTATAAAATTCATGTATGCATTTTACATGCATCAGCTGCCTCCCATGAAGCGCTTATAGTTAAGGTTAATTAGCTTGACCCAGGTGGTGATCACTTTGGTTTTGGTTTTGGAAGTGGAACACTGATAGCTGTGAAAATAACCATCTTTCTCCGTGTTTAAATCATATTGTAAGTCAAATAATTAACCAAGAATCTCTCTAGCCATGCTACTAATGAGTAATTATTGCAAAGATGTGCAATCCTTGGTTTTAATTTGTGTTGTACAGGAAATCACACTTTTAAGGCGAAATCAGGAGCATTTATTGAAGATTATCATGCTGCCTACTCAGCCAAGCTAATTGAAATCGAAGAAGAGCCTTTCGAAGGTTTAACGACCAGTCGTACGGGCAAGCCCCACCCGTACAGTCCGCTCGTACTGAGTGACGTTGGCTTTGCTACGAAAATGCAACAACTTTAGTGAAGGCGCCTATATATTTAGAGACTCCAGCCGCTGCGTAGAGAGTCAGTATTCTCAGATTGCATCACAACACTACTAAAGGAGATCCACCACTTCACCATCACCATAGTCCATCCTATCCATCCTCCATCCACTCCGTAGCCATAACCATCATCTTGTACTTGAGATCTCCTTATGATTTGGTGACCATTGTAAGAATATTTGATTTCAATCTAAATATTTTGCACAATGTTTTATATCCTTAATCTTATTGTTATAAGTGAGTAGTCGTCACGGGCTACGGGTTGGGGTGAAACCTCACAACGATTATGTGCATCTAATACATGGGAATGTTGTGTGGTGATTTAATAGGAGATGTGTATCTTTGTTTCTTTGTCTCTTGTCTTGATACATGGACTTGTAGGTACCCAAGATCTCAGGGATTGATAAAGGCTTTAGGTAAGATGAGTGGTGAATGGTGACTTCATGCGAAACCCAGTAATAGCATGGGGAGTACGGTCTTTGTTTAGGGGTCCACTTAGGAGTAATATGAACATCACCATTCTTCAAGACTTTGATCTGTATTTTACTTAATAGTTGTTATAACTCGGTGCTTCATGGTATAAAAGTTGGATCAAAAGTCTATTGTTATGCATGTGGCTCGCAGGGGCTTTAGTGTTTATGGATGTACTGCCCACAACCCTATCTATATTAGATCATTTCACACATGAATGTGCTTATTGTTATCTTTATCCCATATGTATGTGCAGCTGCATGTGAATCTTTAACCCTGGTCTATTTCCATCCATTACAACAACCAATAATTCAAAGTAAACTAGAAAAGGTCCGGTAAACATAAGGTAAAACGAGTAAGCAAGTCTTATAGAAGTTCCCCATATTTTCACACAACAATTGTTTTCCAAGGTTCGATAAACCTAGGTCTACTAGGAAAAAAGCTACTATACTATATCCGTAATCTGGATAGAAGGTATCAACCTTTTTTCTGGCATCGTTGTCAGGGAAGAAATTCGCTATCTGGTGAGTTTACTAGAGACCTTGTTTTCTAGTTTACTTTTATTTTTAGTTTATTTCTTGTTATTAGTTTACCTTTTGTTATCTATTGAAAACCCAAAAAAGTTACTTACTTATTTGTTTCTCTTATTCCAAAAATATCAAAAAGAAAAGACCCATGGCTCAGAACAAGGTTGGTGAGTATGGTACTCCCAATGATGATTAAAGGCACTATTACATCTTGGGAGGAATGTACTAATATTTTTATGACTAAATTTTTCCCTCTAGCTAAGACTATGCAACTAAGGTCCAACATAACAAGATTTAGACAAGAAGACCACGAGCCACTAGCGCTTGCTTGGGAGAGAATGAAGGAAGCGGTCATAAACTGTCCTAGTCATGAGATGGAAGATTGATTTATACTACATTTATTTTATAATAATCTTAATCCAATGTCTAAGTCTATGCTAGATACCACAGCAGGAGAAACCTTCATGGGGAAGCAAGTGAATGTTGCAAAACAACTTCTTGATGATATGCAAAGCAACCATGCCCAATGACATATAGAGAGAACCTCCTTAAATAGGGTGAATTAAATCACCGAGGAGCACAATGAAGATCTTACTTCAAAGGTAGATGAGCTATTAAATATTGTAAAGGGTAACGAAGATACCCACGTAAATGCTATCACTACCGATGCTAATAAAGACAATTTTATAGCTCGTAATCCTTATAACCCTACATGGAAGAGTCAAAACAATGGCTCAAACTTTTAAAAACAATTCTAATCCTGTATGTGCTCCAAATAATAATAAATTCAATAATCATATTGGAGCAAATCATGGTAACCTCCCTTTTGAGAATGCTATTAGAACCTTTATGTAAGCACAAACTGATCAACATAATATGCTTATTAAAATAATAAAGAACCATGAAAATATTATTGGTAAATTATCTATCCAGGTCGTTGCTATTAGAAATGTACAGGCTCTGCAGGAAAGAACCAACGGTATACGGCGTCATGTAGTCCTATGGCGTGCCCTATATCTGCGAAAGTCCACGAGAAACCACGTCCGACATGGGATAACAGTGTCACGTCGGCTCTCGAAGGGCCCTACGACCGCGAGAGTCCGCAGTCGATATGGGCTCGCTCCGCCATGTCGTCTCCCGTAAGGATGGCAATGGGCAGGGTAGAGCAATACCGTACATATATCCGTGTATTCAATAGGCGCAAAAGTTTACCCATACTCGTACCCGTGGTTATAAAACTTTACCATTCACATACCCATTGGATACCCGGTGGGTAGATCCAATAGTACACAAGTTATTCACAATTTTACGTTCATCAATAACATATTTGAAAAAAGATAATTAACCCGAGATAAAATGTTATTTCATCCCGAAAACTTGTTAACGAACATAAAATATTCGAATGTACATGTAGACAATTTTTTGATTTTTTTGGCATTTCGAAATATGTTTTCTCACAATGGATGCAAATGCACCCGTGAGACAAAAGGGATTTCCGAGGGATGAGTGTGCGATTGCGAATTCTAAACTTCGATACTTTCATATACTCGCCTACCTATTATTAAGTCGACACATAGAATGTTTTTCACCCCGAAAATTTGTGAACAAAAATAATAGGTTCGAATGCATATGTTTTCTCAATGGGTGCAAATGCACCCATTGTGAGCCGAATAGCCACCTCACTCGTTCCTAGGCTTCTTGCCACATAGGTTGAAATCTATAGGTAAGTTTGACATGTCAGTTTAAATGGGCAGGGTGTAACTATACCTATGGGTACAAATCTATACTCGTGTCAGTACTGGTAACTTAACAGGTAGGACATGGCTATTATCCCTGTGTATGAAAGTGTGTCTATACCCTACCCATGCGGGTACGGTACCAGTGGGTATCCCTACCCGTCGGTAAAATTACCGTCCTTAGTCTTCTGTCGGGCCCCGTCACCCGGCGGGTGCGGAGGCCTGTCATGCCCATAACGCCTTTCACCGTGCGCGTTCCTGCCCACGTACGCTGATGGCGCACCCAGTACGCGCGCATGGTCCACTGTCCTGTGATACGGGGTACGATGATGCGTGTGCCACCCATCCGCGTTCTGGAATCTTTCGCCATGGCTCGCAGCGGGGCCTGCCTCACGGGATAGCAAGGCTCCGTTGTGACATTACCGTGTGTCCTCTTCATCTCCATTCCACAACCGAAAAGAAACGAGACGACGCGAATAGCAGTTTGAACCGAAATAATCTAACACTATTATTTAGTTTGATTAAAAAGTCTCCGATTAACTTTGGTGGTGAGCACCACTTCCGGTATGACCGTGGTGTGGTCTAGTCCTTTTCTTTTCTGCTCGAGCCCCGAACGGTGTGCAACTTGCAGGTCACCCAGGAATAAAAAATAGTTATAGACCGAGTGAGATGATAGGTAATTCTGAAGCATTGGATATTGATAGCCACTGCCCTACTTCCAGCAGATCACCATATATAGTGTCTAATCAATAATACAGTCGTTAGTGTATGTCCGAGCGGATCGTACGTTACGGCAATAGCTGCAAGTCAAATACTCGTTTGCTCGAAAAAGAATTGCAACACCAACTGCATGCTCCAAGCCCTAAACCGAAAAGTACTAATCACTTGGGTCCAAAACCATGCACCACATGGTCCACGAGTGATCGATCACATGCATGGCTGCAGCAACTAACCACCGTTGTGTGCGTACTTAGGTTAGCTTAAGCGTTGCCTTCAGAGATTTAATGGTTCCGTCTATGGCACGGCTGATGGAGATTTCTTTAAAGTCTGAATCGATTTTCAGAAGCAATTCATGTTGTACTTTCGTGACACACTACACTAAAATTGCACTTTTAAGAAACCAAACTCAGACGTTAGAAGGTCTCAATACAACTGAGAATTCTCAAAACCAAGAGTAAACGCCACTGGACGATAACTTGAGGTGTTGAGCAGAAGTTGCTCGATCAATGTCCACTAATAAGTGAGGATCTTGGCCCTAACTTATGCAGTAGCGCCTAGAGAGAGACCTCGTACGAGGGGTTGTTAACTGAGTACTAGCGGGCGAGTGGCGACCGTTCACCAGCTAGCTAGCACCTTAGCAGTTGCGAAGTACTAGTTTAAAACCATAGCGCTAGTGGTGCAAGTTAAACCGCCGACAAATCGTGCGTATTCTGGGGGCAACCACGCCTGCGTCTTCCCATGTCGCCTACTATCGCTAGCAATGTTGACTTTGCAGAAAATAATTGGTGTGATTTCAGTTAACCTAAGTACTGTATGCATGATTCGGAAATTAATATTGCAACGCACTCTTCGGTGTGGTCCGAAAAGTTTAGACGCTGAAGCTGCCGGTGGACTCATGCATGCTGGCCGCGGAGCTCGTTGGTTTGCGGTCAAAGTTGTCGGACGAGTACATAGCGGGTCGAGTTGCTTGTAATCTCGCGTAGGGTCTATCTAGCTTCGCCAATTACCCAGAGAGGCCAAATGAGGGTGAATATAAATCTAACACGCAAACAGTCATTTGAATCAGACAGAAACGGTTGAACTCAAATACCGCTGTTAGGTCAACTCTTCTTGGCCCGTCTTGTCAGTATTTCCCGTTATCCTTGACGGTCGTGGAGTAGTTTAACCCTTCATGGACCAGATCTATTTCTCTGTTCTGCTCTTCTCCCATGTTTCCCTCCCCATAACCTTTGCTTAGCTCAGGATGCTTGTCTCAGATCGGAGCTCGCACTTGCTCTCCTTGCATCCCTGCCATGTCCAGTCAACCTCCCACGCCCTAATCGAAGCTCGCAGCCATCGCCGTCGCATTGTCTACCATATCGGAGCATCGCGTCCCCGGCCTAGTCTCTCGCCTCTGGCTAGTCATTCTAGCACGGCGGAGCACGTCCCGTCGGGCGATCCTGGCTGGCGACCGACCTTGGGCTGTTGCGTGCTGTCGCGCACCCCAGGCATGGTAGCTGTCGTCTTTCAGCTCTCGTTTTCGGATCAGACGAAATGTGGCCAAGATTGAGGTATGCACGCCGTCATTCAATTTTTTCGTCCGGTTCGAGGACAGGTCAGACACCGAATGCATTCTGCATTCTTCTCGTTCTTTCGAGTGCTGCGGAGTGAAAATGAGCTTCACGCACTGGCATCACGCCTGTGGGTGGGACGATCGGTTGGGGCAGCTTCATTTCTTCTCCAAACTTGGCTTTGATGGCCTCCCATTGGATACTTCGGAGCCAGAGGCCCTCAAGCAGGTCGTCAGTAGCCTTGGCGGCGAGCTGGTAGAGATTGTGCCACCGACCGACAGATGGATCATTGAGGTAAAGGCGTGGCTGAAAGATCCGGACGCCGTTCCTAAGATGTACAAGGTGGAGATTCCATGTAGGGCACGACAATAGCTTAGCTGGAAGCACTTGGCCATGATCCAACTAGAGGAGGTTTTGAAATCCGTACATGGAATTCAGGACCCCAACGAGGCGGCCAAAAAGCATCCTCGTCGCCTGCAGTGTTGGCCTGGAAGGATCGATGACATAGGACCACCACCGTTTCGCGATGACGCACACAGTTTTGGTGGGGGAACTGGGCGTGGACAAGCTGGTGGTTTTGATTTCCCTAGAGTGAAGACAGAGCTCTAGTGAATTGGTGTAGTATGTGTGACTACTGGCTAATGAATTTGTAGTATGGAGAGCGGAGCAGGTAGTTATCTTGGACTAAAAATATGTAATAGTTCGAATTGATGTAATATGTGTGGCTATTGAATTTGAAGTATGTTTGTCGTATTGAACACCGTGCTTTATAATTTCTATGAATAACCAAGGACAACCTCCTGAAAAGAGGGTGAACTGGCAATGAGCAATGCCAATTCTGTGCTTACCAGGAAACTGTAGTTCATCTTCTCTTCAAGTACAAGGTAGCTAGATTATTTTGCCAAGTGATGAGCGATCCGAAAGACAATAAATGATTGACGAACATTTCCTGATGATCCTTATAACACTGTCTACTGGTTTTGTAACACGGTGAACTGCATGACCATTTTGCAGACAACACAAGACAAATGAAAAATGGGGTTTTAAAGAATTGTATCCTTAGGTCAAATCCCGTAATCGGGACTGTGGCACTAGGATTCAGTTTGTTGGGAGGGTGATGTTCAACACGGCCATGCTTATGAGACAATGTCTTCAGATTGATCCAGTTCTGGTGAAAATGCAAACTGTTGTGTCCGAATTGCTTGACTATAATATTTACCGAGGTTTCTTCCAAATTGTATGGAACGTGCATGAATAAACCATGCAAAATCAGTACATAAATGTTGTATGAATTTGTCTGTCTGGGATAAATATGGCAGTTACCTGGATTTAACCACGAGTAGTAATTTAATAAATAGATACTTGATAGTATTTGTTTACATCAGTAGTACTTCCATACAAAAGAGTGTGATAGCTGCACATAGCATCGAGCTAAACTTCCTACTAGTTTCATAACAATGTGTCAGCATTCCATCTACAAAAGTCATTCTTCAGTCTGAACTTACCTATTCTTCACAGAAGAAACTACAGATATCCACCAGAAAAGTTGGCTGGCCAATTGCCTTAAGAGGACGTAAGTTCAGTGATCATTCAAGCTCAAGTGATCTTTTTTTCCTTCCCGCCAAACTTCAAGAGATCTGCATTCCTTCATGCACGTTCGCTCTGGTTGAAACAGTCCCGGTTCAGTATGACCATCCATGCCCCCGCAACGATATCTTTGAACCTGAACTCCGACATCTCATGGCAGGGGTCATAGGTCCGTGTAAATCAGAACCTAAATTCCGACCCTGAGTTGTTGCTCGCCGTCGGCTCCAGCTATCGAACAATCCAACAGGCTGAGTGTAGACGGACGGTCGCCAGCGTGTTCTGGCCTCCGACGGTAGGTTGGATGGATCTTCTTTGCCGCAGACGGCGTGTTCCCAGCCCTCCACTGCGGTAAGGTCGCACGCGCCGAAGCATGGACGCGGGAGTTCCTAGACCTTGGTGTTGTCCTGTTCGAGGGTTTGTACCCTCGACAACATGCTCCCATGAATGATTTGAGATGTGCCTTGTCCCCCTACGTGGAGCACGCCGTAATGCCGCTGCTCGCTTTATCCATAGTGCTCTCTTGGCCCTGTTTGCTGCCGCCGACGACACCGCCGATGCAACACAATATGCGAAATCATCTCGCCTAGGATGGCAATGGAAGACCTGCCTTGAAGTAGAGCTTCATGGCCCGCCTTAGAGGGGTCAAATACCCAAGTTTTGGCGGCGGCGGCTGATAGTTTTGAGATTCGACACATTTTTGATGGTTTTTATTGATGGTTTTCTCCTGGATTTGATCGTTTTCTAGCTTTACCTAACGCTAATACTTCGTTAGCGAACACAACTTGGTTTTTAATGTGTGTTTCAGGTTCTGAACGTCAACAAAGGGTTTTAACTAGCGAAACACAATATCCAGGTGAAAACAAGAAAGTCTCTCTTTGGAAGGAATCGAGGGAAGCGTACAGAGGCTTTAACGAGCAACTATATGGCGGGAACAATTTTTCTGGCCGTATAGTTCCCGCCGACAATTTCCCTAAAGGGACCAGGGACAAAAACACAACACAGCAGCCGCCACACCATCCAGAAGAGAGAAAGAAGAGATCTGGAGAAGAAGGAGGAGACGTTCTTCATCTCGCTCCACGATCTTCGACCTCCTAGGCAACACACCCCCATAGCCATTACTTATACTTGAGAGAGAGAGAGAGAGAGAGAGAGAGAGAGAGATCTTCACCTTCCAAGACTAGGGTTTGAGATTGTTTCTTCCCATCTTGAATTGTGTTGGATTGCTTTTCTATTCTTGTTGTGGATCTCCACGGTAATATCAAGAAGAACTCCCTTTATTTAATTATATTGATGATGATTTCTTCTCTCATGTGTGAGTAAGTTCCTTGGGCATGGGAGATGTAAGGGATTGGTGAGATGTGATGTGTCTTCATATATTTTCCATTAGTTTGTGATTGATTTTAATTACTATATTATGTATGCTTGACTATCTGTGGGATGCCTAATGCTTTTTGTCCAATTAAGGGCCCAGACAACATGATACTTTGTTCTACATGGATAGGATCTTGTTCGCTAGCAGACTGACGACCCCCCGAGTGACACGGGGATATCAATGGAAAACTAGCAGACTCGAGGATAACGAGGAACAACCATGCTTATTGCATTAGTCCTATCTAAGGAACTTGATCGCTAAGCGACCTGAAGGGTCTTAATCGTTTAGTGTTTGACCATGGTTTTGGTAACAGACTAGTAGGATTATTGAAGTTGGGATGAAATCTACCAAGAGGAGTTCTGGCTAATTATGGTTGCTCGCCTACATATATATTTATAAGATTACAATTGTTACATTTATCAATCATCCATCTGGCACATTCACTATCACCATGAACTGTATCTCCCCACGCCTTTTTCGTCATCTCCAGAAAATAACAAACAACCGAATCATTCTTTACTTTTATGCCTTTTGTTTCTAAAGTTTACATTTTAGTTTTATTTAAATACATCCAGTTTAATCTAAATCTCATTCTCATTTTTACAGTTGCAGTCAATTCACTCGAAGACCTGTGACAACTTTGGGTGTGGCCGAGACTTCACCATAAACACTTACCTTTGGGCTCCCTGCGGGATTGATCTATACTTCGAAACTAACCACAAATGATCTGTGCACTTTCAGACATGAAGCTATTTTCTGCCGCCATTGCCGGGGAGCTAATAGCTAAGTGTTTGTCTCTTGACATTTCAGGTGTTTCTACTACAAAAATGTTCTCCCTAGGAGACAAAGGGTCTGCACGCTCTAGTAGGACCTATTTACTAGATTATATTGATCGTGTGCCTACTTAGAGACACGAGGAAATTATTGAAAAACTTTTAAGATCAAATAAAGTTGAAGTTGAAAACTTGAGTGATATAATGGAAATCATGTCTATTTATAGGACAACTCCTAAGAAACCTGAGAAAACTCTCAGAGAATACAGTTCTCCAAGTTCTGAATTTCTTAAGTAACCAATAGAATTCCCTAACCCTAGAGTTAGAGAATATCGATTTGATGGTGGAATTATTAGAATTTTGTAGGAAAAAGCTTTTAGTGGAAGGGAAGATGAAGACCCAGGAAGACATCTTAGAGAGTTCGACGATGTGGTAACATCACTTGGACCAAAAGGTTTACCAAGGGATTTCTCTCATCTAAAATTATTTTGTTGGTCTCTTAAAGGTAAGGCTCTAGACTGGTAATATTCTCTCCCTTGCCATTACATCAAATGTTGGGAAAATTGCATTGTCAAATTCATAAACAGGTTTAATCCTTTAAAAAAGGTAACTGAACTAAGAAAGAATATAGGCAACTTTAGTCAAAACGTGGGAGAAAACTACCCACAAGCCTGGGATAGATTCTTTGGAATGATCAATAGTGTTCCTAATCATGGCTATTCTGAATCAACTATTTGCCATTTATTCTACCACGGTCTTAATACTCAATGTAGAGAGTTGCTTGACTTCTTAGCGGGAGGATCGATAAATACTTTAACTATTAAAGAATATTTAGAATTGATGTCGACTAGGGCAAAGAATGATTCTTTATATAATCCTGATTTCGGCACTAAGCTGGAAAAAGGGATACTTCGGATAACTCCTGATCTTATGCCTGAAGTACGCAAAACAATGAAAGAAAAAGGTATACCTTCTGAACTTGTTAAGAAAAACAAAGTAGACTTGTTACAAGTTTTTACTGAAGAAGATGAAACTAGAAAAGTTTTTCAAGAACTAAAACATCGACAAGCAAAATCTCATAATAACTTGCATAAGCACTTTCAAAAACATAAAAAGATTTTGGCGGAACTCATGGAAAATTATGAAGAGATCAGCCAAGAAATAAAATTATTTGACAAGTCTCTTAGCATGATGAAACCCAGTTTGAACAAATAGCATCTGGTTATCAAATTTTTCTTCAAGATGATAAAGATATCCTTGTTTCTACTAATGTTGTTACAAGAAGAGGTGCAGTTGTTACAGGACCGTTAGGACCACGAGAATATGAAGCTGAAAAAGAGCGAAAGGAAAAAGCCTTGCTCAAAGCAAGCCAAGAAGATGATACACTGGTGGATCCTCAAGACAAAACTGCTCAAGAAACACAAAATCAAACCAAGGAGGGCCAAGATGATGCACATGATGACCGTTATGACTCTGATACAGAGACGGTTGATCCAAGAGAAGAAAAAAAGCAAGCAATGAAGATGAAGTTGTTGTAGTAGAGAAGAAGAAAAGCAATAAGCAACAACAAAAGAAAGCAACGAAAGAGCCTGAACCCCCACAAAAGGTAAAAGACAAGAATAAAAAAGGTGACAAAAAGCTTCCCTTTCTAGATTGAAAAAAGAAAGCACCAGATTAGGTAATCTAGGATTCTTTTACAAAAACACTTGGTGACCTTCGTCTAGAAATTCCGTTTGCGGATGCAATTAAAGTTCCTACCTATTCTAAATTCCTTAGTAATATTCTTAGTAGAAAGAAAGAAATAACTGAAACTGTTGCCATGGTGACTAGTTATCTTGCTAATGGGAAACTATTGTCTAAATCAGGAGATCCTGGAATACCAACTATTTCATGCTCAATAGGCAAGACTAATATTCACAATGCCTTATGTGATTTAGGTGCTAGAGTTAGTGTAATGCCATACTCCCTCTATAAAAGGTTAGGATTAGGGGAGTATTCCCCTACTACTATCACTTTATAGATGGCTGACAAGTCCACTAAACAACCCATTGGTATGGTTGAGGATGTTCTACTTAGAATAGATGAACATGTTATTCCCACTGATTTTATTATTCTTGAAATGCCAGAGGATGCAAGATTATCTATAATACTTGGAAGACCTTCCCTTAGTACTGCAGGAGAATCAGTTTGATTATGCTGAAGGGAAAATAATCTTCAATGTTTATGATGCTGAAATCATCCGGTATTTTCCAAAGAAGCTAGAAGCTGCAGAAAGATATGTTCCACCGACAAAATGAGTTCATGTGGTAAGTGCCTTTGATAAGGGGCAACCCAAGGTAAGAATTCGAGAACAGAGAAGGGGTTGAGTTATTCAACCATTCTCAATAAAATGCTTAATGGGAGTCAACCCATCACATCAATAAAATAAACTAAAGAATAAAAAGTTCATCACATTCTGATGGCTCAATGCACGGCGCCTAGAAAAATGCTTGATGGCGATGTTGATGTAGAGCTCGTTGGGAACCCCAAGAGGAAGGTATGATGAGCACAGCAACAAGTTTCCCTCAGTTATGAAACCAAGGTTTAATCGAACCAGTAGGAGCAAGGAAACACCGCAAAGGTGTTACTAGCTGAGCTTTGGCAGGGCGCACTACCTGTGCTAGTAGCAACGTGGAGACCTGCACAACACAACCACAGAACTTTATCCCCAACTTGCGATGAGGTTGTCAATCTCACCGTGTTTTGCGGAAAACAAAGGATTAAACGTATCGAATGGAAAGAAGTAAAAGTTTGCAGAAAGAAAACACAAAGCAGAAACAGTTTATAGATTGTATGTAAAGTAAAGGACCGGGATCCATAGTTGACTACATGTGGCTCTCCTTAGATAGATAACATTCTGGGTGAACAAATTACAGCGGGGCAATTGACAAACACCGAGAAAGCAATACATGCATATACTAATCATCTTGACCCCTTTGAGACTTGATTGGGCATTACAACATAATACATAGACCGCCATCCAACTGCATCTATGACTAATAATCCACCTTCAGGTTATCATCCGAACCCCCTCCAGTATTAAGTTGCAAGCAACATATTATTGCTTTACGAACTGCGTGTAAAGTAAACAATACGATTGTTCTATGAACAAAGGATTGTTGTTTTATCCCTAGTAGCAACAACACATCTAGTACCTTAGAGATTTCTGTCACTTCCCCAGATTACCAGAGGCATGAACCCACTATCGAGCATAAATACTAACTCTTGGAGTTTCTAGCATATACTTGGCCAAGATAGCTACTAACAACGGAAAGCATGCAAGATCTCAAATAACAAAGACATGATAGAATCAATAATCAATCTGAAATAGCATCTCAATATCCATCGGATCCCCGCAAACACAACATGTATGAATTACAAATAGATGATCTTGATCATGAACGGAGCTCACAAGATCTAAACATGAAAGCACAAAGGAGGAGAAACCAGCCATCTAGCTACTACGTGGATCCGTAGTCCAAGGATGAACTACTCACGCATCACACCGGAGGCTTGCATGGTGATGAAGAATGCCTCCAGGGTGAATTCCCCTCTCCGGCAGGATGCCGGGAAGAGCTTCAGATCCCCCCGATCTAGGGACAGAGATGACGGCGGCTATAGATTCTTTCATGGATTTTTGATCGGGTACCTAGGGTTTTTGTCCTCAGGGCAACTTATAGGCGGAAGGAGAGGCCGAGGGGGTGCTGGGGGTGGCCAGACCACCCCCTGGCGCGGGTAAGGCCTGGCCGCGTGGCCAGGTGGTGTGGCCGGCCCCCAGCCCTTCTCCGTCTCGTATTCTGGCACTTGATTCCTTTCGGAAAAATAGGCACTTTGGCTTTTGTCCCGTCCAATTCCGAGAATATTCATTTTCTGACTTTTCTGGAACCAAAAACAACAGAAAACAGGCAGCTGGCACTGTGGCTCTTGTTAATAGGTTAGTCCAAGAAATCATAATAAAAGTACTCCAAAGTTGGAACAAAACACAAGAAAGTGGATAAAACCAAGCATGGAACATCAAAAATTATAGATACATTTGCAATGTATCAACATCCCCAAGCTTAACTCCTGCTCCTCCTCGAGTAGGTAAGTGATAAAAAGAAATAATTTTTGAGGTGACATGCACCATCAAAACTTGATCAAAGTATTTGCAAAACTCAAAGCTGGGATCATAGTACTTCAATCATAACATGAAAGACAAAGTTCTAGCAATAAGCAAAGAAACTATGATACAACATGAAAAGGCACAAACAAAAGATTCATGAATAACATGCTTTGCAAGACGTTTGTTTGTTTCACATAAAGAAAACATAGCATAATAGTATTCAGCTTGTCCTTCAATAGAGTAGCAAATATAAATGCATAGGACACCTTCAAAGTTCATAATAGTGACTAGATACAATAGTTTCAAACAAGCAACAACAAGTTATGCATCAATCAACTAGTCTTGGGAAAATGCACATAGAACTAAGAATGGCCACTATGCTCTCAAAGTAGTGCATAAAGATAGAAGGTGGAGACTCAATATAATGGTGGAAGAAAAGCCTTTGTAAAAGGAAGTAGGGATTCAAGTCTCATAAAGAGCTTCCAAAAATTATGGTACTTATAGCTTTCAGCTCTCATTGCCCCTATCATAAGCATCTTGAAGGTGATTAAGGTTAAAGTGACACAACTAAGAGGATATGCTTGACAAGTTATAAACCGAAATCTCATGCCCCTTACTTACGAAGACCGATGCTCATGCTACTCAACTTCAGTCACGAGTAAGCTCTTGTCATTGTAAGTATATGTGTATCATTAAGAACCGCCAACGGGGTACCCCTTGCACATGATACGGGAGCTTTCCCATAATCAAAATGACAAGGCAAGCAGACAATGAGCATCTCAGCGATCTTTTTATTTACTATTTGCATAGGTTTTTATTGAGGATGCTTCATAGAGTGCTCACTATGGTGATGCTGCAAGTTTCCACCATGATTAGGCATGGCTTAGGCTAGCGGCCCAGGCGTTTCTCTAATACATATACAAACTCCATGATCTTACAAGTTCCACTTTTATTTCACACCGCCGGGATCCGTAAGCAAAAGAACATAATATCAACGGGGTACAAAGTACAAGTGCAATGTTGAAAGCGTTCCCCATGGTACATGGTTCTGCTAATTTCAACTTATAAAGCGCAAGCATATACACAACAAAGAAGGACCCAATGGTTCAAGTTTATTAGAGGCAAAAGTGTGCCATCAAGTTCGTGAGAGCTTTAATCACTAGTTTTCTCATAACAAGTGAAAGGTAAACAAAAGCATGAATATACTTGGAATAGCATAAGCTAGTAGGTAGGTATGGTGGAATCTTTGGAAAAACTTGGTTTAGGGAGTTGGATGCATGAGTGGAACTCATACTTGGTTGTGGAGGCTAGCAAAAGACTGGGAGCGACAAACTAAGAGAGCAATAATGGCCATAATCATGCAGAGCGACAAAACATCATTGATCAAAGCATAAAGTGATACTCCAAGTTGAAAACTAAAGGATCATAAAGGCTATGGTGACTTGGGATAGTCATAACATGGTGTGAGCAGGCACCAAGTCAACCCAAATAAAGCAGCAAAGGAGAATACCACTATACTATGCTTTAATATGCTAAAACAACGCATGATTCATCCAAGGAACATTAAGGAATCTCAATTGTTTATAACAAGCCATGCTATAGCAAATAATACTAAGCATAAAGCCAAAACAATATCGAGCATGGCATGACAAAGCATAGGCCACAGTCAAAAACGAGCTCTTTTTACCACATAAGCATAAACTTTCCTACTCTTTTCCAAACCAAACCAAACTATTTATAAACCAAAGTGTGAAAGAGGGGGTCCAACCAACTTATTCAGAAAACTAATCAAACCAAGCAAACTAAAAAAACAAAATGAAAACAAAAAAGAAGACGCTCCAAGAGAAACACAACTGTGCACGAAACAATAAAAATGAAGCGTTTGGAAGAAACCTGGAATTTTTATTGATGAAGAAGGGGATGCCTTGGGCATCCCCAAGATTTGACGCTTGTACCTCTTGGATATTTCTTGGGGTGACACGCGTGGCATCCCTAAGCTTGAGCTTTAGTCCATCCTTCATTTCGTTATTCATTCCTTCCATACACCTGAAATTTTTCCTTCATACAAAACTTCACACAATCTCATTAGCAACATTAGTGCACTTAAGATAAATAAGTCTCAAGGTTCAGTTCTAACACCAAATAAACTTCCATTAGAACACTAGCTACTGTAGCACTTCCCTCAAAAATCTCAATTCCCCAAAGGAACTCAAGAAGGAACTAACAAGAAGCAAATGCAGAAAAATGGCAGAAATCTGTCAAAACAGACCAGCAGGTAAAGACGAATTTTTTCGAAGACCTTCTGTTGCTCAAATCAAAAAGTGTTGAACTAACGAAAGTTAGATAACAACCTGGGGCAGAATCACAAAATATTACAGCTCAATCCGACATACAGAGCTCTCTCAGAAATTTTTACGGTGAAGTACAGAAATCTGTTTTGGGACAGCAACTTTCCCAATCATTACTTCACTCTCATTAGAGGTTACTCTTGGCACAAAAAGCAAATAAAAAGGATAAGGAGAGGTTATTACAGAGGTAATAACTTCCAAGACTCAACTAAAACTCTTGGGTTATCTCCCAACAAGTACTTTTCTTTAACGCCTTTAAGTTAGGCATAAGAACCAAAGAAAGAATCAAGTGTTCTCAAATGAAGAAGCATTAAGGCCAACTTTCTTGCCCTTACCTCTCTTATTTTTATTCTTAACCTTGGGGAAAATATGATTGTTTGGTGGAGAAGAAAGGTGCATGGTCCCCTTTCCCACATCTATTATTGCTCCAAGGAGTCCTAATAGGGACCTTCCAAGTGTAATTTGTCCTTTTCCTGCACATTCAATAACAAGATAATCAATAGAAATCATTTTCCCAAGGATCTTTGTAAACACTCCTTCAACTATTCCAAGAGGTAATATGGTAGTATTATTGGTGAGAGATATTTCTTTTCCTCCTTCAACGAGCCCCCAAAGATTCAGAGATTCATAAATAGCTTTGGGCATAAGACAAAATTCAGACATGATATCACAGCGAGGTTGAAAAGTTTTAGTGTTTATCTCAATCTTTACTGTAGGGAACCACTTTGATGGTTCAGAGTTTATTGGAACATAATCATGTTGCTCCCTAAGCGTATTATAGAACCCTTCTAATCTAGTAGTGCTAGCCTCAAGTGTGTCCAACCTAGCAAATATTTTTGCGAAAGAAGTATCAGTTTGGCTAGGCAAGTTGTAAGTGAGGATTAATTTCTTTATAGCATTAATGGCATCATCCTCATTACTTTGGAGGAAATCTCCTCCCGCAATAGCATCTAAAGCATATCTATAGCAAAGAGCAATCCCAAGGTAAAAACTGCTAAGGAACAATCCTTGAATCATTTTAGGCTCAGTCTTTTCATGTAGATCAGAGATTCTAGACCAAGCTTCCTTAAAACTTTCCTCAATTCCTTGTTTAAAAGTGAGAATCATTTCCTCGGGTGACATGGTGATTGGAGCAAGGCTAGACATAGTGGCAACTCAAGATAGGAATTAATTTTTTTTGTGTGTTTTCAAATAAGAAAGCAAATAAGTAAAACTAATTTTTTTGTGTTTTTTGAAGAACAAAACAAGCAAACAAAGAAAAAAGAAACTAAGCAAAACAAAAAGAACAAAGTAAAGAGATTGGTTATGAGGGACTCCCCTTGTGAAGATGTCCTTGACTCCCCGGCAATGGCGCCATAAAAATCTTTAATGGCGTGTAGTTGACGTGGGAGTTTCTTCTTTTTCGTTCCCCGGCAACGGCGCCAGAAAAATGCTTGATGGCTCAATGCACGGCGCCTAGAAAAATGCTTGATGGCGGTGTTGATGTAGAGCTCATTGGGAACCCCAAGAGGAAGGTATGATGAGCATAGCAGCAAGTTTCCCTCAGTTATGAAACCAAGGTTTAATCGAACCAGTAGGAGCAAGGAAACACCTCAAAGGTGTTACTAGCTGAGCTTTGGCAGGGCGCACTACCGGTGCTAGTAGCAACGTGGAGACCTGCACAACACAACCACAAACCTTTGTCCCCAACTTTCGATGAGGTTGTCAATCTCACCGTGTTTTGCGGAAAACAAAGGATTAAACGTATCGAATGGAAAGAAGTAAAAGTTTGTAGAAAGAAAACACAAAGCAGAAACAGTTTATAGATTGTATGTAAAGCAAAGGACCGGGATCCATAGTTCACTAGAGGTGGCTCTCCTTAGATAGATAACATGCTGGGTGAACAAATTACAGTGGGGCAATTGACAAACACCGAGAAATCAATACATGCATATACTAATCATCTTGACTCCTTTGAGACTTGATTGGGCATTACAACATAATACATAGACCGCCATCCAACTGCATCTATGACTAATAATCCACCTTCTGTTTATCATCCGAACCCCCTCCAGTATTAAGTTGCAAGCAACAGATTATTGCTTTACGAACTGCGTGTAAAGTAAACAATACAATTGTTCTATGAACAAAGGATTGTTGTTTTCTCCCTAGTAGCAACAGCACATCTAGTACCTTAGAGATTTCTGTCACTTCCCCAGATTACCAGAGGCATGAACCCACTATCGAGCATAAATACTAACTCTTGGAGTTGCTAGCATCTACTTTGCCAAGATAGCTACTAACAACGGAAAGCATGCAAGATCTCAAATAACAAAGACATGATAGAATCAATAATCAATCTGAACTAGCATCTCAATATCCATCGGATCCCCGCAAACACAACATGTATGAATTACAAATAGATGATCTTGATCATGAACGGAGCTCACAAGATCTAAACATGAAAGCACAAAGGAGGAGAAACCAGCCATCTAGCTACTACATGGATCCGTAGTCCAAGGATGAACTACTCACGCATCACACCGGAGGCTTGCATGGTGATGAAGAAGGCCTCCAGGGTGAATTCCCCTCTCCGGTAGGGTGTCGGGAAGAGCTTTAGATCCCCCTGATCAAGGGACAGAGACGGCGGCAGCTATAGACTCTTTCGTGGATTTTTGATCGGGTACCTAGGGTTTTTGTCCCGAGGGCAACTTATAGGTGGAAGGAGAGGCCGAGGGGGTGCTGGGGGCGGCCAGACCACCCCCTGGCGTGGGCCAGGCCTGGCCGCGCAGCCAGGTGGTGTGGCCGGCCCCCAGCCCTTCTCTGTCTCGTATTCTGGCACTTGATCCCTTCTGGAAAAATAGGCACTTTGGCTTTTGTCCCGTCCAATTCCGAGAATATTCATTTTCTGACTTTTCTAGAACCAAAAACAACAGAAAACAGGCAGCTGGCACTGTGGCTCTTGTTAATAGGTTAGTCCAAGAAATCATAATAAAAGTACTCCAAAGTTGGAATGAAACACAAGAAAGTGGATAAAACCAAGCATGGAACATCAAAAATTATAGATACATTTGCAATGTATCATATTCCTACAACTTTTTCACAGACATTCTTGCGGAAGCGCGCCTGTGAAGATGCAGCTATCAAAAAGTAGTAGAAAAATTGATTGAACGAATGTAGAATAAGTATGAAAATAAAAGTTTATGTTATTATCTACAAAGGTTAAAATTCTGCTCATTAAATGCTGATGTTGGTCGACAGTTTCTATTGTCATTTTCTGTCAAAAATATGGTATTTTGTTGAGTTTTAGGATAAGAAGGTATTCTCGAAGAAACAAAAAAAATTCATGACTACTGATGGTTTAATGACCACCTATACACCGGGAATAAAAATTCCGGCCATATAGTTCCGGTCGTATAGATATCTTTGCCATCAACAATTTTCTTGCGTGGGCACAGAGAATTTAACGACCAACTATCGTACATATATTAAATTTAGGCTCAAGTGACCCTAATCGACTAAGATGCTCCCGCTGTCTTCATCATCAACGATGTTGTACGCATCACCGTCTACCTCCTCCGTGTCAGAATAGATGCCGATGTTCCCCGCCGCGTTCATCCCCCTCGTGAATTCTTCACAGCGCACCGCCTTGATAATGGTGGAGGTCGTACGCCCATGCACTATCCAAAAGCGCTGCCTCCCTTCGGGGTTGCTTAGGTCCAGGTGGATATCCCGCCTGTGGGCTTAGCACAGCAAAATCAGTGCCATCCGCTCCTTATTGAACTATTTTGTCCAGTACGCGCTCGTGCGCGAGTATTGATCCATTGCCCTATTTCACTCTAGAAGCTGGCGGTAGTGCTCCTTGATCTGCCTCGCCAACGCGTTGTCGTGCAAGAGCGGCGCAACAAGCACCCCGGCGTAGCTGAGCTCGAGTATGTCGTAGTGGGTGCACATCTGAGCATCTTACAAACTGAGTTTGGGCCTCTCCATGGCAAGGAAGGAAAATGATCTGAGCTTCGACCCCATGGTTATGTCCTTACAGGGATAAGGGCAAGGAGGTATGCCTACTCGTGATTGCCACTGCCAATCAGGTCGTAGAAAAGACTACTCGTGAATCTCCCTTACGAAGGACATCAATGTTGTCCAGGTTCCCCGATCCAATGGCGCCTAACAATCGGGACGCAGAACTAACCTGCAACCGCTCGAGGCTTCTAGAAGACCCGATACAGTGTGTCGGAAGCTGTACCAAAGAATCCACTAGAGTGTGTGTGGTCATTTGGATCAATGTGATTTAAGAGAAGAACACATGCAATGATACTAGTGGATCAATGACTCTAATGGATCAGTGTGGTTTTGGAGAAGAACATATGCAATAACTCTAGTGGATCCATGTGTTAAACCATGGTCACAAAGACCAAAAACACATACGAAAGCAGCTTCCACATTGCATGTTGCACCAGTGTGGCATAAGCTGCACCATAGAATCCACTATAGTGTGTGTGGTCATGTGGATCAATGTGGTTTAGCAGAAGAACACATGAAGTGAGACTAGTGGATCAATGTGGTTTTAGGAGAAGAACACATGCAATGACCATAGGGACTCCTTGTATCAAACCATGGTCACAGAGACCAAAAACACATAGGAAAGCAGCTTCCACATTGCATGTTGCACCAGTGTGGCAGAAGCTGCACCACAAAATCCATTGGAGTGTGTGTGGTCATTGATGGCTATGAAATATAGCCATCTATGTCCACATTTAAACTGGATATTATTCATGTTTTTGATGAAATATCTCTCTAAACCTTGCAAGTAATGCCTAATATTCAAAGGGGTATGCAATTCTTTCTTTCTATTTTTTCTGTGTAGATAATGATGTTTTATGATGGAAAATCACTACATTAAAGTCAAATATATGAGATTTCTAGCAACCAGAAGAAACCAGGAGTCGTGGGTCGGAGGCAGACGCTTTAACGACCAACTATACGACCGGAATAAAATTCCGGCTGTATAGTTCTGGCCGTATAGTTGCCATCGATGCCGCTAGGTCAAACATAAAAACTTTCATGAAGGGACCCCTATATAAAGAGGCCTCGGGCAACAAGAAAGGAAAGCTCGCAGATACCATCAGCCTCCCCCTATATCACCATCCACAACACCAACGAGCCACCAGAGGAATAGACTTGGATCTAATCTCTCCACCACCTTAGCCACATTCCACCACTTGTAATAGTAGATCTCTTCTTCTATTGGCAACATTGTAAGACTATTTGCTATCCATCTCATGATTTCCACTACAATGTTTATGATCTTTGATCTCATCTCTATGTGTGAGTAATTCTCCTTGGGCTAAGGGCTTCGGCCTAGCCATGTAGCTTTTTGTGCATGTTGTTTATCATAGATGGGATCATGTATTAGTTTGTATGACATGATGATTATTGTATCCTCTCTTGCCTCAATCTAAGGACTTGTCAGGTACCCAAGACCCCGAGGATTGAGCCAGGTATAGGGAGTATGAGTAATGACTAATCTGCAGGTTGGGAACCCTAGTGACAGAAAGGGTAGTACTGCTGTATGTGAGGGATTTACTTGGGATTAATGGTGACATCACTATGCATATCATTAGTTCTCTTTCTTCTATGGATGAGACTAGTAGGTTATTTCTATAAGCAGTTGCAGAGGCAATAGCAATTATGGATGCACTGCCCACATATAATTTATCTTGCTCTAACAACTACATGCATACTTTATTTCTATCTTTTATTCCCATCAGATGTTTTGCATACCTACAGGTGAAACTGAACGCCCTCTGCCCTCTCTCTCCATCATCGGAAACAACAACAAAACGCAAACTCTTGGTCCGGTAAAAACACAAAAGGAATTCTAAAACTCCCTAAAGTCCGTTAAAGTAACTTCACTATGCTTCTGCTTCCCGAGGATTCGATAAACCTAGGTCCACTAGGGAAAAAGAGCTATATTACATCCGTAATCCGGATTGAAGGTATCAACCCTTTTTGTGGTGCTGTTGCCGAGGAAGCAATAGCTACCTTGGTGAGGTTAGTAGGAACCTTGCTAGTTTTAATTTTGGCTTTTAATTTTGTTAGTTTGCTTTTAGTCTTTATTTGAAAAACCAAAAAAAAATAGTTAGTCCTTAAATTCTTGTTTTTATTATTATCATAAGTTTCTGTTTAAGAAAACCCAAAAACATAGGAAATATGGTTGAAAAGAAGCTTGGGGAATTTGACACTCCCAATAATGATTATTTGCGTACTCCTATTACTCAGCCAACAATTGCTGCTGATGACTATGAAATTAAGCCCCATTATTTAAGTTTGGTTCAACAAAATCAATTTGGAGCTCTGTTGTTGAGGACGCAGGTATGCACTTGAATACTTTCACTGAAATATGTGCGCATAAAAGATGTTGACCCCGATGCGGTCAAATTGTGTTTATTTCCTTTCTCTCTTAGAGGAAGAGCAAAATAATGGTTGCTAGATTTGCCTAAAAATACTATTACATCATGGGTGGGATGTACTTCTTTATTTATGACTAAATTTTTCCCACCTACAAAGACTATGCAACTAAGATCTTATATTACTGGTTTTAGACAGGAGGAGCGTGAGCCACTAGGGCTTGCATGGGAGAGGATGAAAGAATGCTTAACAAACTGTCCCAGCCATGGGATGGAAGATTGGTTAATCCTCCATTTATTTTATAATGCTCTTAATCCTGTCTCTAAGTCTATGCTTGATACTGCAGTTGGAGGAACATTCATGGGTATACATATTACCGAAGCAAAGCAGCTGCTAGGCAATATGCAAGACAACCATGCCCAATGGAATGTAGAAAGATCAAACATGAAGAAGGTGAACTCTGTATCACCACAAGAAAATGAAGAACTCAATGCTAAGTTAGATGAGCTCATATTAGTCATGAAAGGTAAGGAAACCCAGGTAAGAGCTATCCCCGAAACTAATATTGAAGAAGTAGACTTCATAGCTCGTAATGATTATAACCCTGCTTGGAAGAAAAATTATAATCCTAATTTTCAAAAACATTATTCTAATCCTGCAGGTAACTCTAATAATAATATGTGAACTAGTAATGGTAGTCTCCAAGAAACACTTAAGTCTTTTATAAACTCACAAAATGAACAAAACAATATTCTTGTTAAAATAACGGAGAACCATGATGCTATGCTTGGTAAATTATCTAACCAAGATGTAAGTTTTAGGAGCGATTTGTAGGCCCTCCAAGAAAGGACGAGGATTGTTGAGGCACAGATAGATAAGATGACCGAGAGTCAAACTCTCATTCTAGCTAAATTTGTAGGTAAATTTGAGCCCAATCCTGTTGAAGACCTCAAAATGATGAGAATCCAAAGGGAGGAGCCTGAAGATCTTGATTATTGTAACGCTCCCTCACCAAGCTACACCGTTGAAGATCTTGTAAAAAGGATCAACATTAAAATTTCGGTGAGTGAAGGAAGCGATGAAGCCATGTATCAACACTTCGTTGATCAGGTAGCGATAAAGGTACGCAAGCTTGAAGAGGAATACAAGAAAATCGCTGAAAAATTACCTATTAAACTACATGATATATTTTAGCCTATGATTAAAATTAAACTTAGGACAAATGAAATAGCTGCACTTTGTGATCTAGGTGCAAGCGTTTCAACAATCCCAAAGAGTATTTTTAACAAGTTAAATCTTGGCTCTTTCGAAATCACCGAACTAAAACTACATCTTGCAGATTCTACCTATAAACAAGCTATAGGAATTAAGGAGAACACTTTAGTTCACATTAAAGGTTATCATACTCTAATTGACTTTGTTATTGTTGACATGCCTGAAGATGCTACTGCTCCTATTATACTAGGCCGTCCCTTCTTAAGAACTATGAAGGCTTTAATTAATCTCCATGAAGGGAACATGAAGCTTCAATTGCCTTCGCGGGATCATTTTGTTATCCATGTGCCCAGGAAAAAGAAAGCCAAACATGATGAGAAGGAGGCCATCACTTTAAAGGCCAACTACTTTGGAGTGGGTGTTCCACTCATCTGGCCTAAGTGAGAAACATCAAGGTCAAGCTATGACCATAAAAGAGCGCTCTCATGGGAGGCAACCCATGTGAAGTAAAGGTTTGAGTTAAGTTTTTAGTTTTTAGTTTAAGTTTATGTTTAATAAAGAGTGCTAGAAAACTCCATTTGAGGAGAAGAAGTTCGGTAGTACTTAAAATTCTGCTTTATACATGTTGTTGTTGGTCGATAATTTTAACTGTCAACTTTCTGTCAAAATCAAGGTATTTCGCTAAGTTTCAGTATAAGAAGTAATTCACGAAAAGCGGATTTTTTTTATGGACACAGAGAGTTTAATGACCAATTATACGGCGGGAATAAAAATTCTGGCCATATAGTGCTGGCCGTATAGATATTTGTTCCATCGACAATCTTTCTTTCAAAAGTACTGACTGTTTAACGACCAACTATACAGTTGGAATAAAAAAATTCCAGCTGTATAGCTCCGGTCGTATAGATATTGATGCTTTTCTACAAATTCTTTTCCAGTTATAGACGGTTTGACAACCAACTATATGGCAGGAACAAATTGTTCCGTCCGTATACATCCGGCTGTATAGTTGCACCGCCAAGTGGAAACCCTAAAATTTTGACAGCCGGCCAACTATATGGCAGGAACAGAATGTTCCAGCCGTATAGTTGCGTCCAGCCATAAAATCGCATGGGAAGGTACCTCCAACTCCAAAACTTCAATCCTTTTTCTTTCTTCTACCTCCAAACTCTCTCAAAACCTCAAGAGATTGTTACTTCTACTCAATTTCGTTCGATTTCCTCGCACATAAGTGATCTACAGTATATTTCTCTTTCGATCCTCTAATTACTTTTTGCAAATTCATTTTCGATCAATTGACATTATAAATCTAGGGTGAGACCTACTATGAACTAATTGCCATGATTATCTTGCCTAGATTATTATTTAGAGAGGATTCTTTAGTGTGCTATGATGAGGAATATGTTATACTTATTATTGTTGGATCAATTTTTTATTTTTGTCTTCCTTTATTGTTTTAGATGATGAACACAAGGAGCCAAACTCGTGCTTGTGCTGCCGCTAGCGCTTCTTGGGTTGTCACTCAATAACGCATGGGGATACAGTTTAGGAATGAGCTCCAACACGATCGCTTCAACAAGATCAAGAACAACAAAGTGAAGGCCATGAAGTGGGCTTCCCCCATAATATTGAACTAACTCGGTATTTCGGATGACTTCAATTTACTTTGCAATAGAGCTAGACTGCAAAACTTTGTGTACAATGATGTGCCTACTTATCACCGGTTAACCATTGAATTCCTAAGTTCGTTGCAAAGCACTGTTAAACAATGGCAAGGAGAGGTCGATTTCTTTCCGACTTCTGAACAACAACTACACTTTAACACTAGATGAATGGTGCGCATGTTTTAATTTCCCAAACAATGATGTTAATGCTTTATGCGCATCCTTTACTGGCTTAAATCCTTCGCCTTGAACAATATTATAATGGAATGAGTTTCACTACTAGAGTAAGCAAGGGGAAGAATATTGAACATCCTCAATTCGCTATTTGTTCTATGTTATTGCTAACACCTTGCAGGCACGTAATGAGTTCACGAGACTCAATGAGGAGGACATCTTAGTTCTCGCAAAAGGCTGCTTACATCATCTGCGACTTGTCACTCAACTTGGGCGCAATCCTTGTGCGCTACCTGGAGCACCATTCCTCCCAAAGCCAAGGACTAATCACAAGTGGAGGCGTCATCACCGTGCTCGCCAATGCCCTAGGCATCAACCTAGGTGAGTTTCAACCTGTGCTAGGTGAGAGACGTGTTGGTTTCTCTACTTTGAAAGCTTGTGGAATGCTCACTAGGAGAGGTGGTGTTTATTACCTGCATATTGTGGGATCTGGGCATATCTACCCTGCTCCTATGCCTAATGGTCTTTTCTCTATCGAGGAAGGACGTTTGCTATATGACTTGTAGGTTGAGCAACACCAACCCGAGGAGGAGATTTCGGATGAGGATGAGGACCGAGAAGAGCAGTAAGAAGTTCCTTATCAAGAGGAGCAACCATCAACCCGGTTCGCTACATACCAAGACTTCCAAGAACTTGGAGGGACTGTGGAGAGGATGCATAGCCTCTCTTTGAACCTCCGAGAGTCCACTAGTAATTTATCAACTCAATTTGCTGGAGTTCCGACTTTTTCCCGCCACCACAATGATTTGAAGGGCTTGCAAAAGCCTAAGCTTGGGGAAATTTCCTCATGTATCTTTATTTGGCGTTCATTTGCTTTTATTTATTTCGAGGTTGTGTTTTTAATTCGAGATTATAAGCACTCGTGTTGGTTTCCCCAACACTTTATCTTTAGTTATTTGTATTTGCTTTTGAGATTTTCTAGTCGAGCTTTGCCGCCAATTTTCTATTCTTTAAATTCCCTCTCTTAAAACAACAAAAATATTTCCCATTTTTCTTTATTTTCCCTCTTTCTTTTCTTTCCTCCTCGAGGTTCTCATGTATTTGCAGGAGAGTGATCGACTTCGAGTTTCCAAGAAACAAATAAAAAGGAAGAGAGAAGTGGAACCAAACATGAGAGGTATATCTTATGACTCGCCACTTTTGAAGTTTGAGAAACTCATGCTAGTTAGTAGCAAATGTTAAGATGTTATATTGGTGGAGTGAGTCTTTTTATTGTAGTAAGATTTTTGTTTGCATGGGTATTTAGTTGGGTACATTTTGTTCCAGCTCTCTAATTAACCAAGTCTTGCCTAAAAATCGCTAAACAATTGTAATAAGAAAAAGTCTCACAATTGAAGGCTTGGGTGTTGTAGTGTTTAGTCTGCTTGAAGTCTTATTTCTAGAGACACTCAACACCACTGAAAATGTTGATTGACTTGATATCTCTCTTTGAAAGGATTTCTAGAGACACTCAACCTCAAGGTGTTGTCTCCAACTTGGAATCCTGCATAACACAACCACAAAACTTTGCCCCCAACTTACAGTGAGGTTGTCAATCTCATGGTTTTGCTAAAAACAAACGATTAAACGTATTGTGTGGAAGATAGTAATTGCTTGCAGAAATTAAACAGTAAAACAGTAAATAGTAGATGGTAGATTGATGGTAAAAGACTAGACAGGGGTCCATAGTTCACTAGTGGTGATTCTCCTTAAGATAGATGACATGTTGGGTGAACAAATTACAGTGGGGCAATTGACAGACATCGAGAAACCATACAAGCATTTACTAATCATCTTGACTCCTATGAGATCTGATTGGGCATTACAACATTATACATAGACCGTAATCCAACTGCATCTATGACTAATAATCCACCTTCAGGTTATCATCCGAACCCCCTCCAGTATTAAGTTGCAAGCAATAGATAATTGCATTAAGCAAAGTGTGTAAAGTAAAAAATACAATTGCCCTATGGACAAAGGATTGCTGTTTTCTCCCTAGTAGCAACAGGACATCTAGTACCTTAGAGGTTCCTATCACTTCCCCAGATTACTAGAGGCATGAACCCACTATCGAGCATAAATACTCCCTCTTGGAGTTGCTAGCATCTACTTGGCCAAGATAGCTACAAACAACGGAAAGGATGCAAGATCACAAATAACATAGACATGATGGAATCAATAATCAATCTGAAATAGCATCTCAATATCCATCGGATCCCCGCAAACACAACATGCAGGATTACAAATAGATGATCTTGATCATGAATGGAGCTCACAAGATCTAAACATGGTAGCACAAAGGAGAAGAACCAACCATCTAGCTACTACATGGACCTGTAGTCCAGGGATGAACTACTCACGCATCACACCGGAGGAAGGCATGGTGATGAAGAAGTCCTCCAGGGTGATCTCTCCCCTCCGGCAGGGTGCCAGGAAGAGCTTCAGATCCCTCCCGATCTAGGGATGGAGATGACGGCGGCTACAGACTCTTTCGTGGATTTTTGATTGGGTACTTAGGGTTTTTGTCCTAGGAGGCTTTTATAGGCGGAAGGGCAAGGCCGGTGGAGTACCGTGGGGCCCACACCCCTAGTGGCGCGCCCCCCAGGCCGCGCCGCCCTAGGGTGTGGCTGCCCTGGTTCTCCGCTTCGTCTCCCCTCCAAACTCTGTGTTGCTTCAGGTAAAATATTGACTTTGGCTTTTTTCCGTCCAATTCCGAGAATATTTCCTTACTAGCTTTTCTGAAACCAAAAATAGCAGAAAACAGACAACTAGCACTATGGCATCTTGTTAATAGGTTAGATCTAGAAAATGTGTAAAAATACTCTAAAGTGTGGACAAAACATAAGAAAGTAGATATAAAACAAGCATGGAACATCAAAAATTATAGATACGTTTATGAAGTATCATGGATCAATGTGGTTTTAGGAGAAGAACACATGCAATGTCTATAGTGGATCCATGTGTCAAAACATGGTCACACAAACCAAAAACATATAGGAAAGCAGCTTCCACATTGCATGTTGCACCAGTGTGGCAGAAGCTACACAACAGAATCCACTAGAGTGTGTGTGTGGTCATGTGGATCAATGTGGTTTTGGAGAAGAAAGACATGCAATGCCACTAGCGGATCAATGTGGCTTTAGGAAAAGAACACATGCAATGATAGTGGATCCATGTGTCAAACCATGGTCACATATACCGAAAACACATAGGAAAGTGGCTTCCACATTCCATGTTGCACCGGTGTGACAGAAGTTGCATCACAGAATCCACTAGAGTGTCTGTGGTCATGTGGATCAATGTGGTTTAGGAGAAGAACACATGCAATGCCTCTAGTGGATCAATGACTCTAGTGGATCAATGTGGTTTAGGAAAAGAACACATGCAATGAATCTAGTGGTTCCATGTGTTAAACCATGGTCACAAAGACCAAAAACACATAGTAAAGCAGCTCCCGCATTGCATGTTGCACCAGTATGTCAGAAGCTCCACCACACAACCCACTAGTGTTTGTATGGATCGATGTGATTAATAAAAAATAACACATGCAATGTGGTCTTGTGGATTAATGACACTAGTGGATCAATGTGGCTTTAGGAAAAAAACACATGCAATGACTCTAGTGTATCCATGTGTCAAACCATGGTCATAGAGACCAAAAAGATATAGGAAAGTAGCTTTCACATTGCATGCTACAGCGGTGTGGCAGAAGGTGCACCATAGAATCCACTTGTATGTGTGTGTGTGTGGATCTATGTGGTTTAGGAAAAAGAGAACACATGAAATGTCTCTAGTGGATCAATGTGGTTTAGGATAAGAACACATGCAATGACTAGTGGATCCATGTGTCCAACCATGGTCGGGGAGACCAAAAACACATAGGTAAGCAACTTTCACATGGAATGTTGCACTAGTGTGGCAGAAGCTACACCATAGAATCCACTAGTGTGTGTGTGGTAATGTGAATCAATGTGGTTTTGGAGAAGAACACATGTAATGACACTAGTGGATCAATGACTCTAGTCGATCAATGTGGTATAGGAGAAGAACACATGCAATGACTCTAGTGGATCCCAGTGTCAAACCATGGTCACACAGACCAAAAACACATAGGAAAGCAGCTTCCACATGGAATGTTGCACCAGTGTGGCAGAAGCTTTACCCCACAAGAGTGTGTGTGGTCATGTCGAACAATGTGGTTTAGGAGAAGAACACATTTAATGACACTAGCGGATTAATGACCTTAGTGGATCAATGTGGTTTAGGATAAGAGCACATGCAATCACTCTAGTGGATCCATATGTTAAACCATGGTCATAGAGACCAAAAACACATAGGAAAGCAGCTTCCATATTGCATGGTGCACCAGTGTAGCAGAAGCTACATCACAGAATCCACTCAAGTGTGTGTGGTCATGTGGATGAATGTGGTTTTGGAAAATAACATATGTAATGAATAGTGGATCAATGTGGTTTTAGGAGAAGAACACATGCAATTACTCTAGGGACTCCATGTGTCAAGCCATGGTCACGAGACCAAAAACACATAGGAAAGCAGCTTCCAAATTGCATCTTGTGTTAGTCTGACAAAAGCTGCACCATAGAATCCACTAAAGTGTGTGTGTGTGTGTGTGTATCATTGTGGTTTAGGAAAAAGAACACATGCAATGACACTAGTGGATCAATTTAGTTTAGGAGAAGAACACATCCAATGACTCTAGAGGATCCATGTGTCAAACCATGGTCACATAGACCAAGAACGCATAGGAAAGCAGCTTCCACATGGAATGTTGCACTAAGTGTGACGAAATTGCATCACAGAATCCACTAGAGTGTGTGTGGTCATGTGAATCAATGTGGTTTTAGGAGAAGAACACATGCAATGACTCTATGGACTCCATGTGTCAAACGATGGTCATAGATACCAAAGACACATAGGAAAGCAGCTTCCACATTGCATGTTGCATCAGTGTGGCAGAAGCTGCACCATAGAATCCACTAGAGAGAGTGTGTATGTGTATCAATGTGGTTTAGAAAGAAGAACACATGCAATGACACTAGTGGATCAATGTGGTTTATGATAAGAACACATGCAATAACTCTAGTGTAACCATGTGTCAAACCATGGTCACAGAGACCAAAAACACATAGGAAAGCAGCTTCCACATGGAATGTTGCACCTGTGGAGTGTGTGTGGTCATGTGGATCAATGTGGTTTAGGAGAGAACACATGCATTGACACTAGTGGATCAATGTGGTTATAGGATAAGAACACATGCAATGACTCTAGTGGATGCATGTGTCAAAACATGGTCACAGCCAAAAAGACATACGAAAGCATCTTCCACATTGCATGTTGCACCAGTGTGGTAGAAGCTGCACCACAAAATCCACTAGAGTGTGTGTGATCATGTGGATCATGTGTATCAATATGTTTTAGGAAAAATAACACATGCAATGACACTAGTGGATCAATGACTCTAGTGGATCAATGTGGTTTTAGGAGAAGAACACATGCAATGACTCTAGTGGATCCATGTGTCAAACCATGCTCACAGAGACAAGAAACACATAGGAAATCAGCTTCCACATGGAATGTTGCACCAGTGTGGCAAAAGCTGCACCACGGAATCGTCTAGAGTGTGTGTGGTAATGTGGATCAATGTGGTTTAGGAGAAGAACACATGCAATGACAGAAGTGGATCAATGAATCTAGTGGATCAATGTAGTTTAGGAGAAGAACACATGCAATGACTCTAGTGCATCCATGTATCAAACCATGGTCGCAAAGATCAAACACAGATAGGAAAGCAACTTCCACATGGAGTGTTGCACCAGTGTGGAATAAGATGCACCACATAATCCACTAGAGCATGTGTGGTCATGTGGAACAATGTGGTTTAGGAGAAGAACACATTTACTGACACTAGTGGATCAATGACTCTAGTGGATCAATGTGGTTTAGGAGAAGAACACATGCAATGACTCTAGTGGATCCATGCGTGAAATCATGGTCATAGAGACCAAAAACACATAGGAAAGGAGCTTCCACATTCCATGTTGCACTAGTGGGGCAGAAGCTGCATCATAGAATCCACTAGAGTGTGTCTGGTTATGTGGATCGATGTGGTTTTGGAAAACAACACATGTAATGACTCTAGTGGATCAATGAATCTAGTGGATCAATGTGGCTTTAGGAAAAGAACACATGCAATGACTCCAGGGACACCATGTGTCAAACCATGGTTACAGAGAACAAAAGCACATAGGAAAGTAGCTTCAACATTACATATCGCATCAGTGTGGAAGAAGCTGCACCACAGAATCCACTAGAGAGAGAGTGTGTGTGCGTGGATCAATGTGGTTTAGGAAGAAGAACACCTAAAATGACACTAGTGGATCAATGTGGTTTAGGAGAAGAACACATGCAATAACTCTAGTGGAACCATGTGTCAAACCATAGTCACAGAGACCAAAAACACATAGGAAAGCAGCTTCCACATGGAATGTTGCACCAGTGTGACAGAAGTTGCATCACAGAATCCACTAGAGTGTGTGTTGTCATGTGGATCAATGTGGTTTAGGAGAAGAATACATGCAATGACATTAGTAGATCAATGTGGTTTTAGGAGAACAACACATGCAATGGCTCTAGTGGAACCATGTGTCAAACCATGGTCATAGAGACCAAAAACACATAGGAAAGCAGCTTCCATATTGCATGTTGCACCAGTGTGGCAGAAGCTGCACCATATAATCCACTAGAGTGTGTGTGGTAATGGGACTCAATGTGGGTTAGGAGAAGAACACATGCAATGACACTAGTGGATCAATGACTAGTGGATCAATGTGGTTTAGGAAAATAACACATGTAATAACTCTAGTGGATCCCTATGTCAAACCATGATGGTCACAAAGACCAAAAACATATAGGATAACAATTTCCACATTGCATGTTGCACTAGTGTGGCACAAGTTGCATCAGAGAATCGACTGGATTGTGTGTGGTCATGTCGATCGATGTGGTTTGGGAAAAGAACACATGCAATGACACTAGTGGATCAATGTGGTTTTAGCAGAAGAACACATGCAATGACTCTAGGGACTCTATGTGTCAAACCATGGTCATAGAGACCAAAAACACATAGGAAAGCAGAGTCATAATTGCATGTTGCACTAGTGTGGCAGAAGCTACACCACAAAATCCACTAGTGTGTGTGTGGATCAATGTGGTTTAGGAAAAAAACACATGCAATGTATTCTTATGCATCAATGACTCTAGTGGATCAATGTGGCTTTAGGAAAAGAACACTTGCAATGACCCTAGGGACTCCATGTGTCAAACCATGGTCACATAGACTAAATACACATAGTAAAGTAGCTTCCACATTGCATGCTGCATCAGAGTGGCAGAAGTTGCACCACGAAATCCACTAGAGAGTGTGTGTGTGTGGATCAACGTGGCTTAGGAAAAAGAACACATGCAATTACACTAGTGGATCAATGTGGTTTAGGAGAAGAACACATGCAATGACACTAGTGGATCAATGTGGTTTTAGGAAAAGAACACATGCAATGAATCTAGTGGATCCATGTGTCAAACCATGGTAAGAGACCAAAAATACATAGGAAAGTAGCTTCCACATTGCATGCTACACTAGCGTGGCATAAGTTGCACCACAAAATCCACTAGAGTGTGTGTCTGTGTGTATCATGTGGATCAATGTGCTTTAGGAGAAGAACACATGCAATGACACTAGTGGATCAATGTGGTTTTAGGAAAGTAACACATGCAATGACTCTAGTAGATCCATGTGTCAAACCATGCTCATAGAGACCAAAAACACATAGGAAAGCAGCTTAGACATTGCATGTTCCACTAGTGTGGCAGAAGCTGCACCACAGAATCCACTAGAGTGTGTGTGGTCATGTGGATAAATGTGGTATTGAAGAAGAACACATGTAATGAAACTAGTGGATCAATGTGGTTTTAGGAAAAGAACACATGCAATGACCCTAGTGGACCCATGTATCAAATCATGGTCACAGAGACCAAAAACACATTGGAAAGCAGCTTCCACATTGCATGTTGCACCAGTGTGGTAGAAGCTGCATCACAGAATCCACTAGAGTGTGTGTGGTCATGTGGATCAATGTGTTTTAGGAGAATAACACATGCAATGACACTAGTGGATCAATGAGGATTTAGAAAAAGAACACATGCAATGACTCTAGTGGATCCATGTGTCAAACCATGGTCAGAGAGACCAAAAACCACCTAGGAAAGCAGCTTCCACATTGCATGTTGCATTAGTGTGGTAGAAGCTGCACCATAGAATCCACTAGAGAGTGTGTGTGTGTGTGTGTGTGGATCAATGTGGTTTAGGAAAAATAACACATGCAATGACACTAGTGAATCAATGTGGTTTAGGAGAAGAACACATGTAATGACTCTAGTGGATCCTAGCGTCAAACCATGGTCACAGAGACCAAATACACATAGGAAAGGAGCTTCCACATGGAATGTTGCACCGATGAGATAGAAGTTGCATCACATAATCCATTAGAGTGTGTGTGGTCATGTGGATCAATGTGGATTAAGAGAAGAACACATGCAATGAAACTAGTGGATCAATGTGGCTTTCGGTAAAGAACACATGCAATGACTCTAGTGGATCCATGTGTCAAACCATTGTCACAAAGACCAAAAAGACATAGAAAGTTGCAACACAGAACCAACTAGAGAGTGTGTGTATGTGGATCATGTGGATCAATGTGGTTTAGGAGAAGAACACATGCAATGACACTGGTGGATCAATGTGGTTTTAGGAAAATAACACATGCAATGACCACTAGTGGATCAATGTGGTTTAGGAGAAGAACACATGCAATGACTCTAGTGGATCCATGTGTCAAACCATGGTCACAGAGACCAAAAACACACAGGAAAGCAACTTCCACATGGAATGTTGCACCGATGTGATAGAAGTTGCATCATAGAATCCATTAGAGTGTATGTGGTCATGTGGATCAATGTGGTTTAAAAGAATAACACATGCAATGACACTAATGGATCAATGTGGCTTTCGGTAAAGAACACATGCAATGACTCTAGTGGATCCATGTGTCAAACCATTTATCACAAAGACCAAAAAGACATAGAAAGTTGCAACACATAATACAACTAGAGAGTGTGTGTATGTTGATCATGTGGATCAATGTGGTTTAGGAGAACAACACATGCAATGACACTAGTGGATCAATGTGGTTTTAAGAAAATAACACATGCAATGACCACTAGTGGACCAATGTGGTTTAGGAAGAACACATGCAATGACTCTAGTGGATCCATGTGTCAAACCATGGTCCCAGAGACCAAAAAACACATAGGAAAGCAGCTTTCACATTGCATGCTACACCAGTGTGGCAGAAGCTGCACCATAGAATCCACTAGAGTGTGTGTGGTCATGTGGATCAATGCGGTTTTGGAGAAGAAAACATGCAATGACACTAGTGGATCAATGTGGATTTAGGAAAAGAACACATGCAATGACTCTAGTGGATCCATGTGTTAAACCATGGTCACAGAGACCAAAAACACATAGGAAAGGAGCTTCCACATAGAATCTTGCGCCAGTGTGACATAAGTCGCATCACAGAATCCAGTAGAGTGTGTGTCGTCATGTGGATCAATGTGGTTTAGGAGAAGAACACATGCAATGACACTAGTGGATCAATGACTAGTGGATCAATGTGATTTAGGAAAAGAACACATGTAATGACTCTAGTGGATCCATGTGTCAAACCATGGTCACAGTAACCAAAAACACATAGGAAGTTGCACCATAGAATTCACTAGGAAGTTGCACCACAATATCTTTATCTAACCCCCTTAGTGTGTTTTTTCCTTTGAAAAGAGCACAAACATTTGCTCACTCTGGCTACTATGCCCTTATTAGTTGACACAGATGTCACACGGATCGTGCCCACCAACCATTGATCCTCTGTGATCCAACGGGTAGGATAACCCCTCTCTATCTATGTGACCTCTCTATCCGTTTCACCGATACTTTACCTCCATAAAAAAATGAAAACCATTTAAAATAAATAAATAAATGTAAACGCTCCGTCTGGTGCCGGTGATGCCTAGTCATCATCTTCTCCATCCCCGTCATCTTCGTCACCGTCACTGTCCTTGCCATCACCATCGTCTATGTCCTCCTCGGATGACTCGTCACCTTGCCCTTCTTTGTATATGCGTGCTCTCTCCTTGTCGGAGTCCTCCTCCTCCTTGTAGTCCCATAGGTCCACCTCACTCTCCTCCGCTTCTGCCTCCAACTGATCTATGAACGCCTCATCGTTGGCCGAGTCGGAGTCGTCCACATAGTTGTCTCCTCTCTTCTTCCTGGTCTTCTTCATGGTGGTTTTGTAGGTCTTCCTCTAGTTCCTCTTGTTGTCCGTACTCGCCAGTGCAACACGTGCCCCTGTCTTGGCAGGTGCTTTGCGCTTGATCATGGCTCCAGGTGCACCATGCTCCTCCTGCCCGGCTGGTACAAACTTTGATGTCACGGTGTCCTCGAGTACCGATGTCAATGGATCCTGGCGTGGTTGGACATGACGTGGTGCCTCCGTTGGAGACTCGCGGGAGCAAACAATGCCTTGAATAGTAGGGGACACAGGACGGTCAGTGGACGGCTTGGATCTTTCATTGCCATGGCGAGGGGCTATGGAAGATCGAGGAAGTTGTTCGGAATGAGTGATGGCGGGTATACAATGTTAGGTGCTGATCTGATCAAGGGGCGAGCAACGGTTTTACGCGTCAGTTCATGTGTCATGTATGCGCATGCATTTTTCGATTATTAAAAAATGTATTATCTCGCGTACTGAACATAATTTGATCACAACAAAAGTGACACACTGTATTCTAGACTCGTAAATATCCCGTGTGTTCTTGTCGACGTTGAGGTCAACGTGTGTGCCTATCGACATGGAGTTCGACGTACCGATGTGATCGTGTAGCAGTTGCAGGCGTCATTGCCCTTTCAACACATGACACACGCACGCGGGACATGCACGCCATTTCCTATGATTACCACCCGGCCCCACTCCTTTTTAGGGGGAAAGTTCCACTCCTTTTATTATATACTGGATTTTAGGAGGCGCCAAAGACCATTGAACTGTCCATCACAATAATACAAGTCCAATCAAGTCCCATCGATTCACTGGCTTCTTTGAAACGGTAGATGGTGGTCTTGTATAATACTAGACCACGACATGTACTCTTTAACTCTTCTCCCACACTAATCACTCTCTTCTTCTGATTGCCACCACCACCCTCCCCTTGCAAACCATGGATCCCCTGAGGAAAGTCTGGTCGACCATCCTAATGGAGAAAAAGGAGAGAGCTCACTGTCTGGAAATCCTTTCTCTACCAGCCCCTCAAGCTCCCTCGCTCACAGAGGCCAAATCTCTCCCGATAATGGCGCCGAATGTTCCAACAGGCGAGGGCTCCTCCCGATACGGTCTTCTTGTTCTACTTATTCTCCATCTCCTTCTCCATCATGATCTTATTCTACTTCTTATTTTCATCTTCTTCTTGCTCTTCATCTTCTACGTATTACAGGTCGTCCGTGGACCCAGAATCCACCATGACAGCAGCGTTGCAGTACCTGTTCGGCCCATTCAACGTCTCAGCGAGGTACCAAATCTCCACACTTCTATTTCTTTGAGTATTAGTTGTGTCTGCCCCACATTGGGTTTTTGTGAGTTTTATTAGTTTTCATGATTATGACTAGATCTCTTGGTCTTTCTTTAATACTGTTGTTCATAGATTCAATGGGGATTTTGTGATTTGGATTAGTTTTCATGATTATGACTAGATCTCTTGGTCTTTTTTAAATACTGATGTTCATAGATTCAATGGGGATTTGGTGATTTGTATTAGTATTCACCTAGAACCTGGAGTATAATTATAGAATTTCTATTTCAAATAACATGAATGATGTAGCAAGCGAAGGCCGAGTACCATGCCAAGGTGGTCGCGATTAGTGCCAAGATTGACAACCTATACTCGTTGTGGATTTATACAAGTACTATTCATCTATGATTGTTTCCATTATCATTGCCATGATGTTGATTGCCTCCATGTTTGAGTAGATCATTAGTTCTTGGGGAGATGGAGAAACCCTAGTATGAGATTGAAATAAGATAAAGTCTATTATGATATTCATCGTTGTGACCATGTGTTAGATTCTCTACATCTCGATGTTGATAGAAGTTGACCTCTCAATATTTGCCTCTCGTGGGGACTTGATGGAGGAAACTACTTGTTGGTAGATGGAGGCATGCTAGCACTTATAGTGACTATAAAGATGTTAGCAATCCTTAAGTATCAACTTCGGAAATCGTGGAAACTCACGGAACACTATCCATGCCATGGGATACGTCCTACGGGATTACGTCCCTTAATAACGCAGTAATTCGATTGATGTCGATTGCTGACTGATGTGGTTATGAGGATGATGTGAGCAGCGGTGTTGCCTATTCGTCCACATACGGAGTTCCTCCCACACATACATAGTTGAGAATGTTCATGATGACAATATTTATCTTAGATCTTTTCAATACTAGTGGTGTATCCGCTACTCCCTAAGAACGCCTTTTCCCTACTACAGTTCCAATCTTTCTTTACATACGTGATTCTTACTTTCTGTATTAAGTTACTTTGCTTCACTTTATTATTTCTCTTATACCCAAAACCCCAAAACACCATTTTACACATTACTCGCATTTTATCTTGTTACTTAGAACTTTATCTAGCATTTCTATTGCAATATTTATTTCAAGAATTATTAGACTTCAGACTCCTGCTCCTTGTGGGATCGATATCTTTATTTCGAAACTAGCTACAAACAATGTATGCACTTGCAGTCATCAAGCTATTTTCTGGCGCCGTTGCCGGGGAGCTAAGCGTTGTAGTTTTTTAGTTTTTTCTTATTTATTTTTGTCTTGCTAAATTTTGTTTTGAGTTACAGGTTTCCACCAACACGATGGAGTTTGAGCATAGGACTAGTGCTAACCCACTCAACCACTTTGGGAAGCCCTATGATATTGATAAAAGAGACAACTCTAATGAGAAGACAAGGGGGTTCAAAATAAATCCTCTACTACTTAGTATTCTACGTAAGAAGCAATTTACTGGAGATGAAGAAGATCCTGATCCATATGAGCATATTGCATGTTTTAAAGATATATGTGGCACTTTTCAGTTGACAGGATATACTGCCGATGAGGTAAGGGTTAAACT
Organism: Avena eriantha; assembly: GCA_910589775.1. Lineage (NCBI taxonomy): Eukaryota > Viridiplantae > Streptophyta > Magnoliopsida > Poales > Poaceae > Avena > Avena eriantha. The sequence continues at coordinate 224,003,377 of OU342746.1, read as the reverse complement.
TTTTAGTCAAACTTTGACAAGTACAGCTCTCTCTCATGGTATAGATCTCTACCCCCTGAAGCCACTACTACTTGGGATAATTTAGCTTGTGAATTTCTATTAAAATATTATCCATTATCAAAATCTTTTGTAATCAGGCGTCTTATAATGACTTGGAAGAATCATTCTAATGAAGGACTAGTAAGAGCTTATATTAGATTTAAAGATTTACTACGACTATGTCCTCATCATGATTTACCTGAATGGTATTTACTACATATCTTTTATGGCGGTTTAATTGAACCTAATAAAATTGAACTAGACTCTTTCACAGAAGGAGCCTTTATGAATCTTCCTATACCTAAAGCTTGGGCTTTACTTAATAGAATTTGTTACCACATAGTTTCTTGGAATTTTGGTCTAGGAAGTGAAGGAGGTGTAGAAATAGAGCATGATTGTATTCATGATTATAATAAAAAAGTCCATGTCAAAGAATTGTCTAAAGAACTTTATCTGGATTTAGATCTCATGTTGCAAGTTGTTAAAGCTTTTGCAGAACATATTCAAGCTCCAAAGGAGGGTCTAGTCAAGTATGATCCACCACCTGAACTAGTGAGGGAAAGATAAGATAAAGCAACACTTGCCTCCGTAGAACCAATATATGAAGTGCCTTTCCCTAACACTGCACAAAAGCATATTTTTGAATATGAACAGGTCAAAGCAGTACAGGTAAAAAGGGAAGAGGAAAGCATGCCAGAAGTCAAGGAACATCTGAAGGAAAACAAAGATGAAGAGGTAACCAAGGAAGCAATTATGGCTATGTACTCACACTATAACATAGTTGAACTTTATGTAGAGACTTCCATATTGGTTGAAGGTAAAACAAAGGTAAAATATGTGGGTAAACCTATTCTTCCCTACATATTTAAAGAAACCTCTCATTACGGTTTATGTCATCTTGGCACCGAAGTTAATGTTATATCATATGATTTCTACCTAGAAATAAAAGAAGAAATAGAACTGGCTAGGATTGAAAATACTGATATAACAATTATGTTAGCCAATAAAAACCTTAGATTTCCAATGGGAGTAGTTGACAATGCAACTATCACAATTAGCAACAAAAACTTTCCTATCGATTTTGTAGTTGTTGACATGCCAGCTGACACTTTTTGCCCTATTATATTTGGAAGAACCTTTTTGGGTGAATAGGTGCCTATGTTAATTTCAAGGAGATTATGACTCTTAAGCTTGGGGAAACGGAAAATAGATTCCATTTTTTCCAAATTTAAAGACAAGCCTCCACAAGCACAAGAATAAGAGGAAGAGAGAACCATTTAGGAAATGGCAGCCCTTTTCTTTGGTAATGGAGAAGAAGAAATAAATGAAGATCCAAATTATGAAGAAATAGTTATGGAGGACAAGTCCTTAGAAGAACTAGAAGATGAATTTGATTCACTTCCTATTTTGGGACCACCAACTGATGAGGCTTTTGAAGAGCCAGAAAAGAGAGGGGACGAGGAACTACGACGCCCAGAGTTGAAGACTCTACCAGATAATCTCAAATACAGGTTTTTAGATGATACCAATAAATTGCCTGTTATTATTAGTGCTAAACTTTCAGGAGAAGAAGAAGAACTCATGAGGATACTTAAGGAGCATCGCCAAGCCTTTGGGTACTCAATGGATGACTTGAAGGGCATTAGTGACATGATAGCTGTCCATCGAATATTCATGGAAGAAGGTGCAAAACCAGTTGAGGAATTTAATAGAAGATTAAAGCCTGAAATGAAAGAAGTGGTAAGAAAAGAAATTGCACGCCTACTGGACACAGGTATAATTTATCCTGTTAAAGAGAGTGATTGGGTAAGCCATGTTCATTATGTTCCTAAGAAGGGCGGTTATACTATTGTTCCTAATGAAAACAATGAACTAATACCTACTAGAACTGTTGTTGGGCACATGATGTGCATAGGTGTCAGGAAATTGAATAAAGAAACTAGGAAAGATCACTATCCGTTACCGTTCATAGATCAAACTTTAGAAGGTTAACAAACCATACTCATTTTTGTTACTTGGACGGATATTCTGGTTTCTCTCAAATAGCTGTTCATCCGGATGACCAACTTAAAACAACTTTCATAAGTCCTTACGGTTTACATGCTTACCGATGTATGCCTTTTGGTCCATGTAATGCTCCAGCTACTTTTCAATGATGTATGACTGCTATTTTCGCTGATTTCATAGAACTTATAATAGAAGTATTTATGGATGACTTTTCTATCTATGGAACTTCATTTACAAGCTGCTTGGACAATCTCAAGAAAGTTTTGCAGCATTGTGAAGAAACTAATCTTGTTATAAACTAGGAGAAGTGCCACTTTATGGTCAAATAAGGTATAGTCCTCGGACATAAAGTATTAGGTAAGGGAATTGAAGTGGATAGAGCTAAGGTTGAAGCAATAGAAAGAATGCCACCACCTAGGGATATTAAAGGTATAAGAAGTTTTCTTTGTCATGTGGGTTTTTACAGAAGGTTCATTAGAAATTTCTTAGGGATATCTAAACCTTTGACTAACCTCTTACAAAAGGGAATGAGATTTAATTTTGATGATAAGTGTCTTGAAGCCTTTGATAAACTTAAATATGCTTTAACTCGTGCTCCCACCATTAAACCACCTATCTGGGATACAACCTTTGACTTAATATGTGAAGCTAGCGATGATGTTGTAGGACTAACTCTTGGACAACATATTGGTCAAAGATTTAATATCATACATCATGCTAGTAGAACTCTCAATGGCGCCCAAAAGAATTACCCTAAGGAAGAAAAGGAACTGTTCGCTGTATTTTTCTCTTGCGATAAATTTCGTTCTAATATAGTTGATGCAAAGATAAGAGTTCATACGGATCATGATGGTTTAAAAGAACTCCTTGAGAGGAAAGAACATAAGCCAAGACTGATCCGTTGGATTATTTCACTTCAAGAATTTGAGTTGCAGATTATGCAGAGGTAAGAAATAAAGATGTTAGATGCAGTGTCCATGCTTGCCTAGGAGGACACTAGTCTTATTGAGAGGAACTTTAGTCCTGGTGATTTTTGTTTACAGGAATTATTTGATGAACCAAATTCAATTCCTCTAAGAGAGAAGGAGTCCTTGTTATGGGAGGAACCTTTTATCCCTGATTAAGCAAGTGGTAAGTGCAAGGTAAGTATTCTTACCCAAATAAGTGATTTATTTTCACAATTTTTACTCTTGAAATTTCTATTTTCGAATTCCTTGTATTTTTCTGAAGTTTTATAGGGGTTTTACCAACTATACGGGCAGAGCTATACGACTAGAGCAGGATCTCCCGCTGTATAGTTGGTCGTTAAACTCTCTGTATCATCTTCGTGAAATTATTTTCGATATCTGAGCCTATACGGTCGCAACTATACGATCAGAGCAAAAATTCCGGCCGTATAGTTGGTCGTTGAACTCTTAGATAGTTTTGCTTTTTGGTGTTGGTTACTATACGGTCGTAACTATACGATCGGAGCAAAAATTCTGTCCGTATAGTTGGTCGTTAAACTCCCAGGCACTTTTGATTTTCGGTGTTCGAAACTATACGGTCGCAACTATATGAACGGAACAAAAATTCCGGCCGTATAGTTGTTTGTTAAACTCTCAGACACTTTTCGTTCGATCTTTCTTTTTCCATAAAAAACATTATTGTCGGTTTCGAGTCATGATTTAATCGACCTGGACTCGAGATATTTGAAAATATCTGCTCGGAACCAACTATACAACTGGACCTATACGGATCGTGTCCGTATAGTTGGTCGTTACGCGGCAGGTTTCTCGCGAGTTTTACCGACCTCTGACCCCTCTTATATACTGACATTGTCTCTCTCTAATCGCAATCTACAGAAACCAATCCGCTCCAGGACGTGGTAAATCCATGCGGCTCATTGCTCCTTCTAGGGACCGCTCTAGCAGCCCGTCCATGGAGGATGGTGACGAGGAGGTGGAGAGGTTTAGCCCGAGATCAATTGGGTGGCGATGAAGAAAGCTCAACAAGAGAGAGAAGATCGCAAGCCACATGGAAAAGGGCATGTGGAGACGGTCAAATTCATCACCACAGATCCAAGGCCGTACAAGCGTAAGGAATTATCTAATATTGGTGCAGGTGCTAGCAAGGAAGGGGAGGTTCCACTCTCGAGACCAACCATTGGTGCTCGTATGAAGGTTAAACCTCAAGAAGAGTGGAGGTATAGTTTCCACTTCCCTGATCCATCAATCATGGATGAGGAAGAAGAAGCTATCCCCAGGACCAAGGATCGAGTGCGGGAACTACAGATATATCAGAAGCAATAGCTACTCCACCGCGTCGAAGTCCGACACCTTCTCAATGAGATGGAAAAGAAGGAGGATCTCCTTCCATTGGTGACCAAGATCGCAGATAGAGTGGATAGTCTGCAATCTGATCTGCGCAGGTGCTACAGCCGCATAACTGCTCCGGAGGAGACCAACAAGAAGCTACACACCTTGGTGTTACAGACCATGGCGCCCCAGTGATCTGCAACAATTACGGTATCAAATAATCGCAAGGGATTATTTAATCCCGCTTGGCTTGATTCAAAGCTTGGTGAGATCTTTAAGACCTTGTAATCTATCTTATAAGTTTTTATTATTCTTGCATTAGTTCAAACTAGAAATAAAGTTTGCATCATTAGAACTCCCTTCAGGAATAGTCGATCCCTTTTATTAAATTCCGAGTTTATTATTATATATGGAGCAATATTGAGTTCGTGTTTGCTTTATTTATATATGAATGGCTTGAGTATGATTTTACTTGCACTTGATGATAGCAATAGGAGTCTTCCACACCATTGGTATTAATGGAACACATAAAGATAATTTGGTCAATATGCTGTAAGATTACTGTTTGATTCACAAAGAAAAATTATCTATACAATTAAGTTGAAAAAGAAACCTTGAACAAAGGAAAATGAAGTGCTATCTAAATAGAGTGAGAAAAAGTCGTGGTAGAATCTCAAGTCATAAGAATGCTTCATATACAATTGTCATTTGATAATTGAGATCGTTGAACTTTAAAATCCTACATGAAGTGGAATATATGGCTAGCTCCTTTGCACACCACTTAAAACAAAAGTGTGAGCATATATGCAAAAGAAAAGAAAAAGAAAGAAGAAAAAGAGCGAATGTGCAAAGAGCAAATAGGCATATGCCACTGTATTGTAGTATGACAAAGAGACACTTTTGAGATTTTGAATCCCAAGTGAATACGTTTATCCTAAAACACTTTGGACTACCTCGTTAACTCACTCGGCTGAACCGGATTCTTTTATATTATGTTGAGATTCATCTTTTATGAACTATTGATAACTAAGGTGTGGACGCTTTCCAATACTATTTAGATGGTTAGAGTAAGATACTATTCATGAACTTATTCCACTGTATCGTACATGATAAACACATGCTGCAATTGCCTCATTTATTTTATCGATTCAGCTTCATGAATATGAGGATCACATCCATTAAGCTAAAATCTTACTCGGGACAAGCAAGAGTCTAGGCTTGGGGAAGTTGATGAGTGCATATTTGCATCATGTTTTACATTATTATTTTGCATTGTAGATGTAGGATTTTGGTATTTTACGGCGTTCGCGCGCACATGTTATGTCTGTTTTCAACAGGATCAGGACAGATGATGGATCCAATGGATACAATTATTGAAGCAGTTTTACTATGGAGAAAAGGAGTCAAAACAATGTAAATCGCTTATTTGGTAAATATTAATAATACCAAAAGAAAACCAGAAGCGAACAAAGGAGGCAGAGAGCGTAATGACCAACTATACGGCGGGAGAATTTTCTCTGCCCATATAGCTCCGACTGTATAGTTGGCGCCGCCTCAGCCTCGTCAAATAGTTTCACCCCGTGCAATTGGTTCGAGGAGACGACATACAGAACACCTAGAAATCGCAGAAACCTCATCTCTGGAAGGCATCTGGAGGGGAAACTCATCCACCAGGGATCCATCTTCACCCTGCGCAGATCCGGGAGGCTAAGGCATCGATCTTCATCATCCACTCCTGCATCAGCACCATCTTCATCCATCCCATCTACCTCTTGTCTAGATCTTGTTGTAATTCCTATACTCATTGTGGATTTATACAAGTACTATTCATCTATGATTGTTTCCAATATCATTGCCATGATGTTGATTGCCTCCATGTCTGAGTAGATCATTAGTTCTTGGGGAGATGGAGAAACCCTAGTATGAGATTGAAATAAGATAAATTCTATTATGATATTCATCTCTGTGACCATGTGTTAGATTCTCTACATCTCGATGTTGAGAGAAGTCGACCTCTCAATATTTGCCTCTCGTGGGGACTTGATGGAGGGAACTACTTGTTGGTAGACTGAGGCGTGCTAGCACTTACAGTGACTATAAAGCTATTAGCAATCCTTACGTATCAACTTGGGAAATCGAGGAAACTCACGGAACACTATCCATGCCATGGGATATGTCCTATGGGATTACATCCCTTAATAGCGCAGCAATTCGATTCATGTCAATTTTTGACTGTTGTGGTTATGAGGATGATGTGAGCAGCGGTTGTTGCCTATTCATCCACATATGGAGTTCCTCTCACACATACATAGTTGAGAATGTTCATGATGATAATCTCTATCTTAGATCTTTTGAATACTAGTGGTGTATCCGCTACTCCCTAAGAACGATTTTTCCCTATTGCAGTTCCAATCTTTCTTTACATACGCGATACTTACCTTTTGTATTAAGTTACTTTGCTTTACTTTATTATTGCTCTTATACCCAAAACCCAAAAACACCTTGTTACACATTACTCACATTTTATCTTGTTACTTAGAACTTTATCTAGCATTTCTATTGCAATATTTATTTCAAGAATTATTAGACTTCAGACTCCTGCTCCATGTGGGATCGATATCTTTATTTCGAAACTAGATACAAATGATCTATGCACTTGTAGTCATTAGTTTACCACTACTATTTAGTGACATTGGAAAACCCCACAGCACACTAAACTGCAGAAAAACCTTATTTGCTTTGAAATTGAAATTATGACAATGCCACTAGTAGATTCATAAAATGTTGATTAGTCCTAGATTGCGTCTTCTTTCAAATTATGACTATGCCACAAGTTGATTTAGTTAATTATGGAAACTAACCACTTTGATCCGGTGAACTGAACAAATCATACTATATATTTTTGTTGCAGGGAAAAAGGCGAAAGCTCAACCCGTACCTGTCGACCTGGCTAAATGACAAGATAGCCATCCAAAGGGAGAAGCAAAATTCTCACAAGTTGGCCTTTGACCACCTGCGTGCTAAAGTTGTGGTGCTTTTTGACAAGTGCCACAAACTGAAAGAGGAAAACGCCGTCTAGGAGAAACTTGACAGGGAAGGTCACACCTCGGCTAGCAAGCAAACGAAGATCATGAAGGAGCTCATGGAGGAAAATCGTAAGGTTATAGACAAACTTCTGGAATCCCTGATAGAGCGGTCGAACCTGTGGGAGGCGCACGTCCAAGGACTGAAGGAGCAGGCAAAGACCATAGAGAACCTAGCCAATCTTAGGAAGGAAAACGAGCAGTTCCGGGCTAGGCTCGCTTGAACCCAACATATGTCTATTTAGTACTGAACTGCATGTTTTATCCTATGTAGTGGTGATTTTGTAAACATGAACTTAACTCTATGCACAATATGTGTTCTTTTGAAATTAATTTTCTCGAGGAGTGAGTTTGGCTTAGTTAAGAAAGCCCAACTGTAGGTCTTACAGTTAACTAGTTTTACGCATTGACACGGCATAAATTATACATCTAGAATTTCCTTTATCCTCCGTAGTCTGTCTTTGTTCACCTCGCACGCCTTCTTCAGTTCCTTCAACAGATCCGCAATATAGTGCTCTAGCTTCTTATTGTCTTCCCTGATCTGATCCCTCTCCTTTTCTACATTCTAAATCAGCAACATGTGACTATCCTGAAGCTTTAGTGTAGTTCCCACAACCAGGCTCCCATTGACTGTGTCACTTAGTTCTTACTGCAAATACTTGATTTCTTGTTCTAGCTCCTTATTTCATATCGACAGCTTGACATTTTTTTATAGCTACATCACAAGCATCAGTAAATCTCCCCGACCTTTCCAACTCATACATCTCCCATAACTGGGCCAAACATTTCTTAAGTGCATCTGGCCACTTAAGATCCACCCACTCTACTGCTTTACACACCGGGGCAACCTAAAAGCACACTCTATCATGTTATGAACATAACACGATACATTTTTCTTCATGTCACCGTTGAACCTAATGTAAACACACCTGGTTTATATAGCCCAAAAACCTTCTCCCAGTGTTACTACATTCGAATGCAACATATCTCCTCAATTTTAGCCCATGGCAACATATCTCACAGCTGAAATTGAACACGATTGCATGCACAAATGAAGCTCGGATCAAGGGAATTACCAATTCCTAACTCTAGCTGAGAAAGCAGAGGAACTCACATATGGGAAAGAAGACTCGATATCAGAGAGAAGGCTATCGCTGCTCGACTGGTCGTCCTCGTCATTCCAAGATGGCATGGCGAATGCGTCGGCATCGGTGACGGTGAGGAGAGAGAGAGGAGGCGAGTGTAAGAGAGAGAGAACGAAAGTGTGGGTAAAGTGAAGTGCGTCCCTGCTGCAACATTGACTAAATTGGCATGTTACAATAGTTTAATGGATACCATGCCCTTTCACTGGATTACTGTCTCCTACCTAATAGGTTTTCTCTTCCTACATTCTTATTTTAAATATTAAACCTATACTTCCTCCATCCCATTTTCTTTGACTAATAGGAACATAGAAGTATATTACATCATCTCAAGAAACAAAATCATGTCAACTACAATGTGTGTATGCATCACGTGTTCAGTGATGTTTCACAAAAATTATATTACAATCTCTCAACAAACATAATCACAGAAACAAGTATAGTACATCTTACCAAGAAACATAAGCATGTCAACTACAATGTACTTATGTCTCATTACAACAAAGATGGTTTCAGTGAGTGCTATGTCTGAAAGTATAAACAGCTTGCACAATATTATATCGCAATCTCTCAACAAACATAATCACAAAAACACAATTTAAATGCAACAACTATCTATGTTACAAATATAGACAGGGGAACCCCGCGGTCCATATGACAAGCCTAGGGTAGAATATATCATCGGATCTCATCAACGTTGATCACCCTATTCTATTTAGACATCAGAAATGGTAGCCGGGAAGAACACCTTCCTGGTTTGCTTCTTTCAATGCATAATCTTCAGTATCCAAAACCTCTATGAATACCTGCTTCTTATGATGCCACCACCAGAGTCGTGCCATATTCTTAGGGCCAATACTTATTTCCTTATCGATCATCTCTCTCATTTCATCAAGAGTTATGTTTTTGGAATCGACGGTGATCTCCACAGTACATGACGAAACTGGCTTATTAACTCCATCATCAAGTTTTCCCATGTATGAATCCACCTCTAAGTGTATGTTGAACTTAACTATATCAGCATCCATTGGTCCATAGTCTCAAGGAGCCGAAGCTCTGGAAGCAAGATCTCCAGTATCTGCATACATATCATCAATCATTGCTTCAACTTTCACCTTCGATCAGCTGCACAACACTCCCAAACCATCTGAAGCTCATGGGAGTGCTCAATTTGCATATAAGTATCAGTCATGTTGCACCACATCAATTTTGTCCTCTTTCTAGATCCCCAAGGAATCCTAGCATGAAGCATATCTATCAGCTGCAAAACAGACACAACCTCTTTGCAATTCACAAGTAGATGCACATCCTACCCGAACACAACCCACTCGCAACCAAGATTTTTTGCAGTATACTGGCGGACATGAACTATGAACGCATATAGGTATGTTGTATCGAAGCTGTGCCTAATTTGATTAAAAAGGGGGCTTTTTAGTTCATTCGATTCTATATTGCAGTAACTAATCTACTTGTAAGATAAGGCACAAATAATAAAAATTCACCTCTCGCTCTTCACCGGGGTTGTTTTCTTTGTGATCTGGGTGCCACATCCCTGCACCGCCACCGAAAAATCCTCCACCGACCTTGCTTTTCTCTTCAACCCGCTGCTTGTGGGTACCTTGGTAGCAGACTTCTGGCTGACCTCCTCGCTAATCAAGGCTAAAGACCTCGCCGCTTCTTTGTGTTGAGCCCGAGACTCTGGCTTCGACGAACCCGAATCAGTCGCCTACATAGCTACCACCTTCGCCTGGCAAGACATGCTGGGCCTCCGCCGCCACCACTGCCGGAGTGAGTGTTGGGGGAGGAAGAAAAAAGGACCTTTGCCACCGCCTGGTTCAATGTTGGGGAAGGGAGAAAAAGGATCGCCGTTGCACACAGATTCAGTGTCGGGAGCTAGGAAAGTACAATAATGGCTTTGCCCCTACGGCACATGCAGGGTGGCTAAGAAGGGGCATGACAGGAACTAGTGTAAAAGAATATCCTAACTTAATGGGGAAGTTTTGGAAATATTTGGTTTGGCCACCGTTCACTCGAAATGCCCCTCTCGGCAATCCCTCCCCCAACTTTTCGAATCGTGGTGATTACAAGCAACTCGTGTACCGCTATACCTTGGCATCTCAACGTTTGGGCTGCAAAATTATATCCTCCTCGCCACGGGCATAGATCCCACAAGAGAGCAAGGATCTGCAGTTGGCAAGACCTATATTGGAATTCATCCCCTTTGAGTCAAAATGTAGGTAGTTTTAGATACTAACACATATGGCCTGCAAGTGCACAGGTTCATCAAAGAATGTTTTCACGGAAGTATTAATTCGAATTTTTATATCGATCCCAACAAGGAGCCTAGGAAAGTTTTTTTATGCGGTGTTTCTGTCGCACCCAAGGTGTCACAGGTCTTGAGTGAATTGACTGCAAAAGTTGACGGTGGAAGTGGTGAGTAAAAGATATAGAAAACTTGCTTAGGAAATAAGTAAATTGCACAAAAGTAAAGATGTGAAAGTTGTGTAAAGGTCGTGCAGATGAGAAGTTAGGTGCGGAGAGAAACGGTTCATGGTGATAGAGAAAGTGCCAAATGGAATAAGTGGAATAAGTGATAGTGATACTTCTTATTTATGAGTGAGTAGGCAAGCAACCCATATACCGACTAGGAGTCCTCATGCACAATTCTTCCCAGTACCAATGATCCATCTGCCTGTTACCACGACCATGGTCAACGCATTAATTAAGGTCTTGCGACCGGATCAAGGCTTTAATCTTAATGGTTCCTTGTTGTCCTTGAGTAGTACTAGCTCTTTATTGATATCGGTCGTATCACTCGGGGGTCGCCAAATTTCTAGCATACAAGTTCATACCTATGAGATATTTGGATCATGTTACCTAGGCCCTTAAACTAGATAAAAATCATTAGGCAAACATAGATAATCATTCTCACTATTAAATAAACACTACAACAATCAAAAAATGGATGAATTTAAAGGAGGCACAACACATCTCACCAATCCCCTACATCTCCCACGCCTATGGGGATTTACTCAGGCATGAGAGGAAGACAAATAAAAGGCATAATTTTATTGCAAATAAAGTTATTGTAGCAAACCACAATAACGATTAAAGATCAAGTCAAATACAAACCGAAGTTAGATCAAAGTATTAAGCTCTAATCTTACAAGTGCAAATCTCTCTCTCTCTCTCTAAGTAATGATGGAATGGTGGTGGAGTGTGTGCTTCAGAGGTCGGAGATCGTCAAGGAACGAGGCGAAGTTCTTCTCCTCTTCCAGATCTGATCTTTTCCTCTAAATGGCTTGCGACGGTTGTATCTTCTATTATGTGGTTCTTCTCGTCTCCCCTCCTTCACGAAAGTTGCTTGTATTGATATAAGGAAGGTGTCAGCGTGTAGTACGGGCGGGCGGTATGGGCGTGTCCCGACCATACCACTGGTCGTTAAGCACTCTGAACGCCTCCAATGAAAGGGGCTATAATTGGGGATTTTCTTATTCTGGTGTAATTATCCCATAAATACTATTAGATCTTTAATAAATGTTCATTACCTAAAAACCATCACAAGAAACCAAGGATTCGCTAATTGTGACATTACCATTAGTGGAAAGTTAAGGGAATATGCCCCGAGAGGCAATAATAAAGTTGTTATTATGTATATTCCAAGTATATGATAGATGTTTATTTTGCATGCTATAATTGTATTAATATGGAAATGTTAATACATGTGTGTTTAATAAACAAATGGAAAGTTCCTAGTTATGCCTCTCTTTAAACTAGCTCGTTGATTAACAAGATGATCAAAGTTTCCTGATCATGGGCATTGGATGCCATTAATAACGAGGTCACAACATTGGGGAAATGATGTGATGAACATTCATCCGAAGTATAGCATTACAATAAAAGTCATTGAAATTATATTGCTATAACATCATACGAAGTAATCCTAGTCCTTAGACCATGAGATCATGTTAATCACTAATACGAGAGGAGTATCTTGATAACATCAAATGTCACACCGTAAAAGGGTGACTATAAAGTTGGGTCCAGTGCTACGAAGGTGTTATGTAGAGGCTCATGGATCAAGAGTGGGATTTGTCCATCCCGATGATGGATAGATGTACTCTGGGCCCTCTTGGTGATATCACATTGAGAATAACTTGCAAGCAAGTGATGTGATCACTAGAATGTTATATCACGGGAACGAGAAAAGAGTGCATGTTGGTAACGAGATCAAACTAGGTATTTGGATATAGATAATCGAATCTCAGACATGTAATATATCATGATACAAAGGGATTAAGTTACTGATGTTAAAGGTTCTCACGATAATAGAAGTCATCGTTGAATGTGCAGGAGTCAGAATGGATCTCCAGGTCCTGCTTCTGATTATTGATATGAGAGGAGTCTCAATCATGTATGTATTATTCGCGAACCGTAGGGTGACACACTTAAGGGTTGCCAAACACCATTTGGAGAATATATGTTTGAGACGAAAGAATTGCAAAGCGCTAGATTCATTTCAATGGAAACCAGAATTGTTTCGAGTGAAATTGCAGAAACTAGTTCTACATGTGATATTGAAATGTTGCAAGGGGTTTTATGTGAATGTTTGTTAATTAAAGTAGTTAAAAAAATTCTGAATAAAATAAATAAAAGAGTTTTATTAAATGAGAGTTTCATTAAATTTGGTGGGAATTTAATGCATGCGAGTGGATGTATGAGTGGAGGCATGTTTATGTGAGTGGAGCTTCCACCACATGAATGAGGAAGAGGTGGGGGAACCCCCCTTGGGCCCTGGCCATGGGGAGGGGAGAAGCCCCCCTCTCCTATAAAAGACCCCCCTCTCCTCCCTCACAAAGCACACCTCCTCGTGAAGGATCTCTCTCCCCCTCTAGATATATTCCCCCCATGGTCTCGGATTAGCGAGATACATGTTCTTGGTGGCTATTCATCTGGAAGGATTTGCTGCTTCCGCTGATTCGCTGGAGCGAGGAGGTGGAGGTTATTCTTTGGCCTAAACGTGTGTGCGAGGACGGATGCGCTACTGATTTGCGGTGCTAGGACTTCCACACGATCTTGAGATCGGCAAGCGTTCGACTACATCATCCACGAGTTCCAACTCGTTAACAAAGCTTTGTTATCTTCGAGAGTAAGTTCTCCATGGATGTATATCCACTTGTTGCTTGTATCTAGTAGATAGATCTTGGCGTATAGTTCCATCGTAGGAATTTTTTGTTTTCTATGCTGCGAACCCAACAGAAAGGGGTAAACTTGAGTGAAATCCGGCAATAAACAAGAGGCAAACCAATGGTAAAAAGTAATGAAATTTAGATCTATCAAACATCCATTGATATCCTAAGATAATCTCTGATAATGTTTCCCAATGAATCGACCGATATTTGTGCTCAATTGGATTATCCGGGGTTTTGGGAATGTTAGCTAGAGATAGCAGCTGCGGGAGGATTCGAGGCAAGAGGATGTGGACATAGTGGGCCTTCAGGAGACGATTAGACAGGACTTATCCATCCCTGAGCTGCATGGGTTGAGCAGTCATAGGTTTATTTGGCATTGGCTACCAGCAGATGGGCACTCAGGAAGAATCCTCATAGGCATGAAGGAGGATACCTTTGAGGTAGAGGACATGTAATGCGGGGAATTCTTGTGAGTATGTCCCTCACCCATAAACGATCTAACCTCAGCTGGGAGGTTATTATCATCTATGGACCTGTAGACCATCGTCGATCCACTGCATTCCTGGTGGATCTAGCTTCCAATGTGGGGCGATGCACCTTACTGGTAGTATTGGCGGGAGACGTCAACCTCATCCGTGCCTCAGACGACAAAAGCTAGGATAATGTGGATCTCCCTAGGATGTGGATGTTCAATGCCTACATTGCTGATCTGGCGCTTAGAGAGATTACCCGTGTGGGGGGGGGGGGATACACCTTGTCAAATAACCGGGTGGACCCTATCAGGAGTGTGCTAGATAAGGTCCTTGTATTAGTGGAATGGGAGATGGCCTATCCCCTTTGCTCCTTACGAGCAATTACGAGGATTGGGTCGGATCATTTCCCACTCCTACTTTCCACGGGGGGCAGGACCCCGCCGAGGCTTAATTGTTTTCACTCTGAGAACTTCTGGCTTCAACAACCTAGGTTTGTGGAGTTGGTAAAGGCCAAGTGGGGAGAGGTGGCAACTTCGGCCCCAAGGGAACGTACTGTCGTAGATGTGTGGCACTTCTGTGCTATGATGGCCCATCAATTCATGTGAGGGTGGGGGCCAACCTTTGCACCGAGTTGTGGCGCAAAAAAGGTTACCTTCTCACGGCCATCCAGAAATTGGACTGGGCTTCGGACACTGTAGGCCTTTCCACAGAGGAATGGCTGCAGCGGTATGCACTTGAGGACTCCCTTATGGAGATATATACAGGGAGAGGAGACTTTTTGGCGGCAGGAGAGCCGTCCGAATTGGCTCCTCAAAGGGCACGCAAACACCGCCTACTTTCATGCCATTGCTAATGGCAGACGTAGGAAGTGCTCCATCCCCTGCCTCTGGGAGGACAGACATCTCTTGGAGGGGGCCAAGGATGCCACCTCCCATATTTACTCCTTTTATAAGGAGTTGTTCTCGGCGAGTCCCCATACAGGGGTCGCGGTTGCATGGGACTTTTGTCCAGAGGGGGCTAGGGTTTCCGAGACAGAGAATGTGGAGTTTACATTCCCATTCTTGTCGGTAGAGGTAGAGCGGGCCATCATGGAGATGAAGGACAATTCTGCCCCTGGGCCTAATGGCCTCCCTCTTATTTTCTTCCAGAAATTCTGGGAGGGAATACAAGGAGCTATTATGCCCATGTTCTAGCAACTTTATGTCGGAACCCTTGTGATGTCCTACTTGAAGTTTGGCATGATTACCCAGATCCCCAAGGTTGTGGGGGCCACAGATATACGCCAGTTTAGGCCGATCACAGTTATTAATGTTATTCAATGGATTATGTCCAAGGTATGTGCACGCAGACTCGCTCTGGTTATGGAGCGCCTGATACACCCATACCAGTTTGCCTTCCGTAAAGGCAAATATATCCATGATGGGATTTTGGCACTTCATGAAATTATTCATGAAGTGAAGGTTAGACGTCAAAGGGGTGTCTTTCTGAAGCTATACTTCTAGAATGCATATGATCAGCTAGATTGGGCCTTTCTACACCAGGTCCTTCAATGCCGGGGCCTTGATGATCGTGTGATAGGGTGGATCATGCAGATTGTCATGAGTGGGAACACGACAATAAATATAAATGGAGAGGTGGGACCCTACTTTAAACCCTCGTGTGGGGTTAGGCAAGGGGACCGTATCTCTCCTATCTTGTTTAATGCCACAATGTATGGCCTTGCGGATATCCTGGAGAAGGCCCAGATCTCTGGCCACATCTCAGGTGTGGTGGGGCATCTTATCCCTGGGGATGGGGTAACCCATCTCTAATATGTTGATGATACCATGATTATGGTGGAAGGGTCGTAGCAGGATATCGCCAACCTGTAATTCCTTCTACTTTGCTTTGAGGCCATGTCAGGCCTCAAAATCAACTTTGACAAGAGTGAGGTGATGGTGCTTGGTTACTCCTTGGATGAACAACAGAAGATTGCTAATAACCTAAATTGCCGACCGGCAGTCTTCCCCTTGAATTACCTAGGGATGCTAGTCAGGGACACCAGGATCCTAACGAAGGACTTGGAGCCCCTTATGGGTCGGGTTAAGGAGAAATATGAGCCATGGAAAGGAAGGTTCACCTCCAAAGGAAGCAAGACCATCCCCATCGACTCCTGTCACTCTAGCCTCCCCATGTACATCATGGGGTTAAACCTCCTAGAGGAGGGTGTCCATGCCAAATTCGACAAGGAGCTATCTCAATTCTTCTGGATGGCGAATGATGGCCACCAGAAGTACCATATGGTTAAGTGGGTCAACATTTGCGCCCCAAAGAGCGTGGGGGCATAGGGATTTTATCATCTCATCACATGAATGTGGCCCTTATGCTCAGATGGGTATGACAGATTTTAACGGATGATGGTGGCTGATGGCGTGTGGTTGACTTGGGAGAAAGTCCTGGTCAACAGCACCAGAAAGATAGCTTGTTGGCCCAAATATATTGAGCTCGTTGGGGAACCCCAAGAGGAAGGTATGATGAGCACATCAGCAAGTTTTTCCCTCAGCTATGAAACCAAGGTTATCGAATAAGTAGGAGCAAGGAAACACCTCCAAGGTATTGTTTCAAACTTGGAATCCTGCACAACACAACCACATAACTTTGCCCCCAACTTACAGTGAGGTTGTCAATCTCACCGGTTTTGCTGAAAACAAAGGATTAAGCGTATCATGTGGAAGAAAGTAATAACTTGCAGAAAGTAAATAGAAAATAGTAAACAGTTGTAGATTGATGGTAAAAGAAAGGACCGGGGTCCATGGTTCACTAGTGGTGATTCTCCTTAAGATAGATGACATGTTGGGTGAACAAATTACAGCGGGGCAATTGACAAACATCGACAAAGCATACATGCATATAGTAATCATCTTGACTCCTTTGAGATTCGATTGGGCATTACAACATTATACATAGACAGTAATCCAACTGCATCTATGACTAATAATCCACCTTTAGGTTATCATCTGAACCCCCTCCAGTATTAAGTTGCAAGCAACAGATAATTGCATTAAGCATTGCGTGTAAAGTAAACAATATGATTGTTCTATGGACAAAGGATTGTTGTTTTCTCCCTAGTAGCAACAACACATCTAGTACCTTAGAGATTTCTGTCACTTCCCCAGATTTCTAGAGGCATGAACCCACTATCAAGCATAAATACTCCCTCTTGGAGTTGCTAGCATCTACTCGGCCAAGATAGCTACTAACAATGGAAAGCATGTAAGATCAGAAATGACAAAGACATGATAGAATCAATAATCAATCTGAAATAGCATCTCAATATCCTTCGGATCCCCGCAAACACAACATGTAGGATTACAAATAGATAATCTTGATCATGAATGGAGCTCACAAGATCTAAACATGATAGCACAAAGGAGAAGAACCAACCATCTAGCTACTACATGGACCCGTAGTCCAAGGATGAACTACTCACGCATCACACCAGAGGCTTGCATGGTGATGAAGAAGGCCTCCAGGGTGAATTCTCCCCTCCGGCAGGGTGCCGGGAAGAGCTTCAGATCCCTTCCGATCTAGGGATGGAGATGACAGTGACTACAGACTCTTTCGTGGAATTTTGATCGGGTACTTAGGGTTTTCATCCCGGGAGGCTTTTATAGGCGGAAGGGTAAGGTCGGTGGAGTGCCAAGGGCCCACACCAGGTGGAGGCGTTCCTAGGGCTGGTCGCGCCACCCTAGGGTGTGGCCGCCCTGGTGCCCCTCTTCAGCTACCCTCCGGACTCCGTGTTGCTTCGGGTAAAATATTGACTTTGAATTTTATCTGGTCCAATTCTGAGAATATTTCCTTACTAGCTTTTCTGAAACCAAAACAGCAGAAAATAGGCAACTATCACTGTGGCATCTTGTTAATATGTTAGTTCCAGAAAATGTATAAAAAACTCCAAAGTATGGACAAAACGTAAGAAAATAGATATAAAACAAGCATGGAACATCAAAAATTGTAGATACGTTTACGACGTATCAATGGCCTTTGGCTACAACTAATAAAAGCCAAATATCTTCGGGGGAGGCCGCTAAGGGCTTGCGAACACCGGGAGGGGTCTCAGTTTTGGAGATCTATCCAGGATATCAAGGCGGAGATCCGGAAGGGGATATCCATTTCCATCGGAGATGGAAAGAACACCCTCTTCTGGCTTGACCCTTGGGTTGGGGGCCACTCTATGCGCCACGAGGAGCTGTTCGAGATTTGCGTGGATCCTTTGCTTCTGGTGGCTAAGGCCTGTCAAGGCGGGATCTGGTAGGTTGCATTCCGGCGGAACCTAGGGACGACCGAGAGGGCTAGCTAGGATGGGCTTCGGGACAGCCCCCGCTGTCCCAACCCCTATCCCCGGATAGCATGGCTTGGAGTCTTGTACCCTCAGGATCATTCACCGTTGGCTCGACATATCGGGCCCTGTTTAGTGGGCCCATCCTTTCTTGGACCTCCCACCTATGGAAGGCCCCTACCCCTGAAGATCAAAAAATTTCTCTCGAAGCTACTACGAGACCGGCTTCCCCCAGGAGTGTAGGTGGCCAAGCGGCATGGTCCTGGTAATGGCATGTTCCCGCTTTGTGCCATCCCAGAAACGGTCACCCACATCTTGTTCTCTTGCCCTGCGGCTTGCTTCCTTTGGAACTTCACTTGTGAGGCTTTGGGACCTGCCTGGCATGCTTCAAACCTAGGGGAATCCTGGAAGCCAATGCAAATCATACTGGTAGGAGGAGGCGCCTCTTTCTGGTTAGTGTTTGTGGTGATGACCTGGACCCTATGGAATATCCGTAATATGATGGTCATAGAGCGAGTCTTCCTGCGCCGTGCCTCTGACTCGACTTTCAAATTTCTAGCTTTTTTGCAGCAGTGGTACCCGTTGTGTAGACGGTGGGACATGGATCGGCTGGATGTGATGATAGAGGACCTTCTACTGGCATCCCACCAACTTGCTACACCACCCAGCCGCTGAGGGGTTCTCCAGGAGGGAGAGGACTCTTGTATCTGGTTATGTTTGTGCCGTGTTAGTGACTTGGTGTTGTGTGCCTCCGGGCATGTTGTGTTGGACCTTTTCTATTTTGTTCGTGGTGTCGTTGGTTTATACTGGATGATGTATGGATGTTGCTTTATTTATAAAGCTGGACGTATGCCTGTTTCGAGGAGATAACACTCTGGCCATCATTCTAATATATCTTTATCTATATATGGCTGCAGTAACTAACCACCCGTTGTGTACGTACTTAGGTTAGCTAAGCGGTCCCTTCAGAGGTTTAATGGTTCCTTGTATGCCACGGTTGATACAGATTTATTTAAAGTCTATGTTGTAATTTGGCAGCGCAGCTCGGGAGCGTGCGGCTAGACAGCGGTGCGGCTAGGCCAAAAGCGCCTTCGCCGTGGTTCCAGGGGCTAGGTGACAGTTTTGTGGCCCTTGCTGCAGAGCTGCACGACAGATGGCGACGGATCCCTCCCGGCCTAGATCTGGGCCCATTTGGGCCCCATCTGGGTATGAGCGGGCTAGGCTAGGACCTGCCTACGTTGTCTCCGGTGGACCAAGGAGTAGTCCGGCCCTGGGGTGGCGGCGACGATAACATGCCTATTACAGCGCGGCGCCAGGAGCTTCACTAGCCTGGTTTGGGCTTGGCCCAATCGAAGAGGCCTGGTTTGCTCCAGATGCTGCGTCCGGTCAGTCATCGCCATTAGCATGGAGGTTGTTCCCTCCCGCATGGGTGTTGTACTGCCGCTCCTCATTCCCGGCTGCCTCCTATTGGTCTCGCAGGTATCGCGATGTTGGCCTCGGTGAGAAAGGATTATGTTTGCGAGATCGTGTTGGCGCATGTTAGTGGACGTCACATTTGGTGGAGCACGATGGGTCATCTAGGGTTTTGCTTTTTTGGGGGTCGGGAGAAATCCCTATCGGTGTGGTTGCCACCGATGCGGTGACGCCCGCTGTTCTTCCAGAAGGGCGTCGGTTGTACCCCTTCCCCGCTCCCCTCGCGTACCAGGGGAAACCCTAGGACCAATCCGACCAACAACGCCATCATCGTCACATTTCTTATTGAAGATGCTGCGCAATTCTGAGTGCTAGGAGCGTGGTGGGTATCCTCCGAAGGGCGCAGCGGTATCGAGTTGTCATCGTTTTCGTCGATTTGCCCGTTGTTGGCATTGTTTATTTTTTGGTATGAGTGTTGTTTGCCCCCAACAATTGTATCGGGTGGTATATAACAGGACCAAAGCTTATTACAAGGAGACACTATAATAAAATGAACTTTATTGAAAATCAACAGAGAACTAGCAAATCCAGAAGTAAACGCCACTAGATCACTTGAGCTGTTTCGCAGAAGTTGCTCGATCGATCGATATCCACTAATAATTGAGGATCTTGTCCTAGGTTCGTGCAGTAGCTGCGGATCGCAAGGACTTACTAGTCACTACTAGCTGGCGACCGTTCACCAGCTAGGCAGCTACTAGCAGCCACCGCAGCTTGCAAGATTTAAAGTAGTTTTAACCTAGCGCTAGTGATATCAGTTAACCCTCCGACAAATCGGACGTATTAGAGCAACAGTACTACTACCGCCGTCTCAAAGTTTAAGCCTTATTTTTACTCTCTCTGATCTAAATTAGTCGACTTTTGTCTAGATTTGAACGTATCTAGCACTAAAAACAAGTCTAGATACATTTGAATCTAGACAAATCTAAGTAAACTAACTTGGGTCAGAGGGAGTAAAATAAATCAAGCTACCAAGAGTTTAACTAAACTTTTAATTTTTTTAATCAAAAACTATGATACTATATAGGTACCACGAGAAAATATGTTTGATGGCATATCAAAGGGCATGGATTTCATATTATAAATATTAATATATTTTTCTGAAAACTTGATCAAAACTTTACCATAGTTTGATTTTTGAAAGAAAAAATATAATCCTTAAATTTTGGGATGGAGGTAGGTATAGTCAACTGGTTATAAGAGATTAAATATTATAATTTTATGAGGTAGAGGAGAGAGAATGTAAGCAGACTTCGAGTTGAGAACTAGCTTTATCACGTGCCCCTAGACATTTTATGGGAGTAAAATGTGAGTCACATATTGATTAAGTAATATATATTTATACCTAACTATTGTACATATGACTGGCTATAAATGATATGACATTTGAGCCGGTTGAACTTGCTCTAAGAGCAACTCTAGCGGATACCGCAAAACCGCTGTCCCTCAAAATTTTCCGCCGATATACCGTACCGTGGCCCAAAAGTGGCCTTTCCAGATACCGCAAAACGGCCCGTACCGGATATATTTTTGTCGTTTCCCGTAAAACCGTCCAGCATATATTCGGGAACGGTGGCCGTGGATGCGGTAGACCACATCCACTTCTCCCCAATCCCCACGTGCAGAAACCCTCCAGGGGTCTCGCCGCCGACACCGATTCCGCCGCCGCCCGTCGCCTCCGCTCAAATCGCCGCCGCCCGTCGCCGCATCAGCCCTCCCCGCATCCATGGCCGGCCAATCATGCCGCAATGTTGCCGGCTGTGGCGGCGCTTTGCCGCGCCGGAGTGGTAGCTCGAGCAGCTGAGCTCGCGCGCCGCCGGTCTCCGCGGAGGAGGCAGCCCGCCGCCGCTCGAAGGCCGCGCGTGTTCGCGGAGCTCTGGCCCGGAGCCGCACCACCTCGCCGGCTTGGGCCGGCTTCGGGCTTTTCGGCCCTGGCCGCAACGACGCGGAGGCGGACGGTTCTCGCGCGGCCGTGCCCGTTGTCCGTGTCCCGCTGCGAGCTCCAGCTGTCGCGGACGCGCCCCGCGCGCGCTCCGTCCCCACCACGTGGCGCGCACGTCGTCGCCGACTCCGACGACTCCGACTCTGACTCCGACTCCGGTGACGGCGCATCCACGGAGAACGACGACCTCCGTGAGGCGGAGTTTAATTCCCTCGGCATGATCGTCTCTGATGTGTGGCAGCGCGCCAAGCGCCGCCGTGACGAGTGTGTCGCGGAGCAGGATGAGGTCCGCCGTGCGATGCGTCGTTCCATGCGCGGCTCGACTTCTTCGTCGTGGACTACTCCGACGACTCCGTCTCCTCCGACAGCGAGTAGGCGCGACGCCGCAACAACGAGCTCCGGTGAGTAGCTACCGCCGGTAGGGTTAGGTCTGCGCTAGGGTTTGATTTGATGTGTAAATTATGATGATCTGTAAGATCAAACTATCCCCGTATGTATGAACCTGTGATCGACCTGGCGTCAAAACTGTTTTTTCTTTAATTTACAGTACGTGATTCGGTATCTACTCCGCGCTGCAAAAGTGGTTTACGATAAACTGTAGACCACTTTTACGATACAAACTTTTAGAGTATCTGCTAGAGATGCTCTTGCTAGGCAATCGCAACTGCATTGGCAAGTGCCGCGTGCTACATTGGCTAGGTTTTCCGCGGCGGTTCGTTCGGACAACAGCTACTGAGTAGGTAGCAATGTTGACTTTGGAAAGATGATTAATTGCCGTGATTACAATTAACTTAAGTATGCATGATTAAGAATTGTAAGCTAGCTGTAGGTAAAGCGGACGTTTTAACCAGATCTTAATTCGGAAATATTGCAACGCACTCTTCGGCGGTGTGGTCCGAAAAGTACGGACGCTGAAGCTGCCGGTGTACTCCTGCAGGCATCTCTTCAGTTGGAAATAGCTATATATGTTGAGTTTATTATGCCATGTACAATGCTAGGAAGACATGCCTTCTTTTAGCTTTTCACATCATTTAGAGAAGACAAAAGATATAACTTGTACAATACATTATCTCTTATTGATATCTCGAGCGATTAATGCGAATTAACTATTTTTAGTAAGAAATTGGTTGGCTAAGAAAAGACATATGCTACAATGAAGAAAATAGTCTTCTCTTATTTTTAAGAGATCATCCCTTAGCTAAGGGAAGACAACCTTCTCTTTCTTATTTATCTCTCCTCCAACTAGACAATAATCCAACGTGGCAAGCATAAGGGAAGGCTGATGTCACCGTATACATACCCTTAGCCCTCATCGAAACAGGCTTTACACCCGAAGCAACCACCTAATACACGGTTGAGACCACTGCTAGGCAGACAACACAAATCAAGTACAAAAGAACCAAGACAGAGAAAAAGAAGAAGACAAAAAGAGAATAAGATAAAACAAACCCGACAACAGCGGCTCGACGGAAACGAAGATGACTCGCAACTGCCGCTTCTTCCGGAGAATTTCCACCACAGTCCTAGCGCCGCGGAGCGTCATGTACCAGGCAGTACCTCCAAGAAGGAAAGTGATGATGATGATGTTGCTGCCCAGAATGGTCCTAGGGTTTCCCCCGGTACGCTACACAAGATGGGAAGAGGAACACCCAACGCCCTTCAGGAAGGCTAGAGACACCCGCAGTCGTCACCGCGTCGGTGTCGAAACGACAAGGATTTCTCCCTACCCCTAAAAAACCCTCCTGGACACTTCGTATTGCTCCATCAAACTCGTCGTCCACCAACACACGCCACCACATTCTAGTAGTCACCATCGTCGTCTCACCGTGACCCACGTTGCGAGGCCGGTAAGACCGAAAGGAAGGAGCTTCGATGAGGGTTGGTGGTACAGCCACGCAGGAGGGAACAACCTCCACCGTCGGAGGGCAGTAGCCGACCAGATGCAACAGTAGGGGCAAACCAGACCCTCCCTAGTCCGGCCGAGCCCTAATGGTCCTGTGAAGCCCCGCCCCCTCACTACAGCAAGAGTGCCACCATCATCGCCAATCCCAACTCTAGCCCCTACTCCTTCGTCCACTAGAAGATCCGCCACCATCGCAGGTCCCGCTGCTAAGCAGCAGCTCCATCGCCAACGCACGCACCCGGGCTTGTCGAACCGCCGCTCGTCTGAGGAGCACAACTGCGACAACCAAATCGCACTTGGGGTGTCAACATACACGACCACGAGAAGTCTGCATGTCCGAGCACATAGGAAAAAATCAGGGAAACAACATCAGTGCGACGAGCACTCGGCCACGGTGCCTCCGGGCCGCAGCATGTCGCACCTCGTAGAACCACACCGGTTTTGCTAGACGGTATCCTGACCTGGACCCGCCCGGTCCAAATCCGGTACCTGACCATGACACGGAAGGTCCTGCCGCATGTAGAAATCACCGTTTCCTACCCTCTGCGCGGCCCGCCTAAGCCCAAATCAGGACCAAAGGGCCTAGATCTAGGCCTGCATACCCAGGCAGCCAATGTGCCATGGGCACCAAATACTTCACCGCTCTACCATCCCGCCAGCTACACCTCCTGCGTCGCCGTGCCGCCAAGTCACAGCCCAGATCTGGGCCTGCATACCCACGCAGCCAAAGTGCCAAGGGCACCACATACGTCACTGCTCTGCCATCCCGCTAGCCGCACCTCCTGCGTCACTGTGCCGCCAAGTCGCTACCCGAGCTGAGAGCACCACAGAGGGGAACCGCTGCCATTAGGAGACCCCGTATCTCCCTCTACGCGCACGGGAAATGAGGGCCACCGTCACCGTCACCGCACGAGCTTAGCCCGCCAGCGCACGCTGACAGCGACGAGGGACGAGGAGGGTAGGAGGGGACCTGAAGGGGGCGGTGGCTAGAATTCGCTCCGTTGTCTACAGGAGATGAGTGAAGCGAGCGAACCGTTTCCTCAAAACAGGCTTCCGCCCAGCTTTATAAATAAAGAAAATCATCCATACAGAATTCGAAACCGACAAACAACACGAGAAAGTATGAACTGCTGGGGCGAAACCACAAAAAGACCCAAAACAAAGTCTCACGAAAGGAACAAACAAAACAAAGAGATACAACTCCCTAAGGGAGGCCAACTCAATGACTGGACGGTGTTGATATGCAGCGTGTCGCCACAATAAGAAGCTCCATCCTCTCGTTCAGCTGCTACCACTACTACAAAAAGGCCAAGAATTTAAAGATCGAGTCGAAGACACGACATAGGAAGACACGCTCGATGACCATCTTATTATGAATATTTCATAGGGTCCAGGTCATCGCCGCAAACGTTAACCAGAAGAGGTGCCTCCTCCTGCCGGTACGGTTTGCGACCGCTTCTAGGAATTCCCCGAGGTCTGAAGCCTGCCACTCATGTCCCAGTGCCTCATGGAGAAAATTCCATAGGAAGCGTGCCGCGGGACAGGAGAACAAAATGTGGGTCGCACTAGTAAAAAATGGGCCTTTGGTTCGGGCCATTAGTCCCGGCCGTGGCTGGGGCCGGGACTAATGGTCCGAACCAGACGGCCCGAGGAGGCCGAGGCACTTTATCCCGGTCCGTAAGGAACCATTAGTCCTGGTTTGAGATACAAACCGGGACAAATGGGTCTGGGCCGACGCGCGTGCTCCTGGCAGAACCTTTAGTCCCGGTTTATATCTCAAACCGGCACTAATGGCCTGGCCCTATATATATGCACCCAGCCCTCCACTCTCTCCTGTTTTTTTCCTATGTGAGAGGTGGGTATAACTTTGTGCTAACTTTTTTTCTTCATATGCACTAGAGGTGTTCGGTGAAATGCCTGTTAGAGCGATGCCACTTGAGTTCACACAAGACAAAATATGATATGAGGTGCCAGAGCGACACTTAAGGTTTCTCCTCTTTGTTTTGAAGTGTCCTAAAAGGTTAGCAACTATTTTCTCGCTTTTAATGCGCGGTACTAATTTAAGCATCATAATTGCGTTTGATATATATGCATTATTGTATGATGCAGATGAGCCACCCATGGATGTACGGTGACCGACGCTCTGACGCTTACAGAGAAGGCGTGCGTTCTTTTTGCCTTGTGGCCGAGGCGAACAAGCGGCGGGATGGTTTTATGTGTTGTCCATGTGTTGAATGTCGGAATGAGCAGGCTCACACTTCCTCAAGAGTCATTCAGAGCCACCTGCTTCGGTCCGGTTTCATGTCCGGCTATAATGTTTGGACCAAGCACGGAGAAAGAGGGGTTATGATGGAAGACGGCGATGAAGAAGAGAACGATGATGACAACTACTGATCTATGTTCCCTGAATACGATGATACCGCATTTGAAGATAATGAAGAAGAAGGGGGTGAAGAATGGGAACCAGATGAGCCCGTTGATGATTTTGGTCGGGTCATTAGTGATGCAAGGCGAGACTGCGACACCGAAAAGGAGAGGTTGCAGTTCGAGCAGATGTTACAGGACCACAACACATTGCTGTATCCAACTTGTGAAGATGGCCAGAAGAAGCTGGGTAGCACACTGGAATTGTTGAAGTGGAAGGCAGAGACCAGTATGACTGACTCGGGATTTGAAAAGTTGCGGGTAATAATGAAGAAGCTGCTTTCAAGAAATAACCAATTGCCCTCCAGTACGTACGAAGCAAAGAAACTTGTCTGCCCTCTAGGATTAGACGTGCAGAAGATACATGCATGCCCTAATGACTGCATCCTCTACCGCGGTGAGAAGTACGAGAATATGGATAAATGCCCGGTATGCACTGCATTGCGGTATAAGATCAGAAAAGATGACCCTGGTGATGTTGAGGGCGAGCAACCCAGGAAGAGGGTTCCTGCCAAGGTGATGTGGTATGCTCCTATAATACCACGGTTGAAACGTTTGTTCAGAAATAAAGAGCATTACAAGTTGTTGCGATGGCACATGGACGACCGTAAGAAAGATGGGATGTTGAGGCACCCTGCTGATGGTCGGGAGTGGAGAAAAATCGAGAGAGACTTCCCGGACTTTGCTGGTGACGCAAGGAACTTATGGTTTGGTCTAAGTACCGATGGCATGAATCCTTTTGGGGAGCAGAACTGCAGTCATAGCACCTGACACGTGACTCTATGTATCTACAACCTTCCTCCTTGGTTGTGCATGAAGCGGAAGTTTATTATGATGCCAGTGCTCATCCAAGGCCCGAAGCAACCCGGCAACGACATTGATGTGTACCTAAGGCCATTAGTTGACGAACTTCTACAGTTGTGGGCCAAACCAGGTGTACGTGTGTGGGATGAGCACAAACAGCAGGAATTTGACCTACAAGCGTTGCTGTTCGTAACCATCAATGATTGGCCTGCTCTTAGTAACATTTCAGGACAGATGAACAAAGGATACAATGCATGCACACACTGTTTAGATGAGACTGAAAGTATATATCTGGATAAATGTAGAAAGAATGTGTACCCATACAATCGTCGTTTTCTTCCGCCCAGTCATCCCTTAAAGAACAAAGGCAAGCATTTCAATGGCAAGGCAGAAACCCGGACGAAGCCTGTCCCCCGTAGTGGTGCTGATGTATTTGGTATGGTTAAGGATTTGGATGTAATCTTTGTAAAGGGTCCTAGAGGACAACCTGTTCTGAAAGACCCCATTACCGGACACGCACCCATGTGGAAGAAGAAATCTATATTTTGGGAGCTACCCTATTGGAAAGTGCATGAGGTCCGCTCTGCAATCGACGTGATGCACCTGACGAAGAATCTTTTCGTGAATATTCTAGGCTTCCTGAGCTTGTATGGGAAGTCAAAAGATACCCCGGCAGCACGGGAGGACCAGAAACATCATAAAGGACGAGACGACAAGCATCCAGTGCAGTTTCAAGGGCTTGCCAGCTACGCTCTTACCAAAGAAGAGAAGGAAATCTTTTTTAAAGTCCTTTTCAGTATCAAGGTCCCGTCTGGCTTCTCGTCAAATATAAAAGGAATAGTAAATATGAAAGAGAAAAAAATTCAAAACCTAAAGTCTCATGACTGCCATGTGCTTATGACGCAATTGCTTCCGGTTGCATTGAGGGGAATTCTACCAGAAAATGTTCGACTAGCCATTGTGAAGGTATGTGCATTCCTCAATGCAATTTCTCAGAAGGTAATCGATCGAGAAAGTCTATCAGGGTTACAGATTGATGTGGTCCAATGTCTGGTCAGCTTTGAGTTGTTGTTACCGCCATCCTTCTTCAATATTATGACGCACCTCCTAGTTCACCTAGTCGAAGAGATTAGAATTCCCGGTCCTGTGTTTCTACACAATATGTTCCCCTTCGAGAGGTTCATGGGAGTCTTAAAGAAATATGTTCATAACCATGCTAGACCAGAAGGAAGCATCTCCAAGGGCTATGGAACAGAGGAGGTCATTGAGTTTTTTGTTGACTTTCTTCCTGACCTTAAGCCGATTGGTGTTCCTGAATCTCGGTATGAGGGGAGGATGACTGGAAAAGGCACACTAGGAAGGAAATCAATGGTATGTAGGGACGGACATTCTTTCACTCAAGCACACTACACAGTTCTACACAATTCCACTGTGGTGGCTCCGTATATCGAGAACCACAAGAATATTCTATGCTCCGAAAACCCGGGGAAGCCTGAAACCTTGATTAAAGGGGAACACGAGAAGAATTTTGGCAATTGGTTGCAGACACATCTCATGAATAACACCACTGTTGGAGATGAGTTGTACTCGTTGGCCAGGTTACCATCTTTGACTATATGTACTTGCCAAGGGTACGAGATAAATGGGAATACATTTTACACGATCGCCCAAGATAAAAAGAGCACCAACCAAAACAGTGGTGTCCGCTTTGATGCAACAGATGACAATGGGCAGATTGACACATATTATGGGTACATAGAGGAGATATGGGAACTTGACTATGGACCTACTTTTAAGGTCCCTTTGTTTCGGTGCAAATGGGTCAAGCTGACAGGAGGCGGGGTACATGTAGACGAAAAGTACGGCATGAAAACAGTGGATCTCAACAATCTTGCGTACATGGATGAACCATTCGTGCTAGCCAACGATGTGGCTCAGGTTTTCTATGTGAAGGACATGTCTACCAAACCGAGAAAAAGGAAAGATAAGCAAAAGAGTACAGAATACAATGAGCCAAAGCGCCACATAGTTCTTTCAGGGAAAAGAAACATCGTGGGAGTGGATGACAAGACAGACATGTCAGAAGATTACAATAAGTTTCATGAAATTCCGCCCTTCAAAGTGAAAACTGACCCAAGCATCCTGTTAAATGATGAAGATTCTCCATGGCTACGGTGCAGAAGAAAACCACAACACTAGATGTTGGTGATGTGTAATAATGTATTAAACCTTTTATTTGAGACATAAATCTATGTAATGTATTAAACCTTTTATTTGAGACATAAAGGTCCCCTTTCATGTAATACATCTTGCTCAATCAAACTAGACGTTGACGACCGGGTTCGGAGCCGCAGTAGGTGATCACACAAAGAGAAGGAACCATCACAAGAGAAGGAACCCACAAACACTAAGGATACATTGCACAACTGAAAATTAAGATACATAGCACAACTAAAACTTAAGAAACATGCCTAATGGTTGGAGTGATTCAGTCATGCTCCTGCCTAGCCCTGTAATACGCGCCATTGTAGTCGTCGTAGTCGCCAGCGCCGTCGTCGCTGTCGTCGTCGGGGTCGCCATAGTCGAACCTTGAAGGTTGGGCACACGTGGGCTGGATTTGAGGGTACCGCAGGCGGGGGTTATTGCCGGTCGTGTTGTAGGCCATGACACTCTGGAGAGTCCGGCCGCGCCACCACAGCCGACGGCCGGCCTCATTGAAGTTCGAAGGAGGTGGGCCGTCCTCCTCGTGCCTGGCGAACGCCCTCTCACGCCGATTGATGAAGAAGGCTTCCCAAGTCGGGAAATAGTCGGGATGCCAGTTGGGATTCCTCCGCTGCTCTGGCGTGAGCTCGAGGTAGTAGTGGTTCATTATGGCCATCCGGCGCTCCACACCTAGAGGTACAGGAGGGACCGGCACGCCTCCGGCACTCAG
The DNA here is from genome assembly GCA_910589775.1 of Avena eriantha. NCBI lineage: Eukaryota > Viridiplantae > Streptophyta > Magnoliopsida > Poales > Poaceae > Avena > Avena eriantha. The sequence continues at coordinate 223,973,351 of OU342746.1, read as the reverse complement.
CATCCAGCCGGTGGGGACGCGGTAGCCCGGTGGGCAGGGGTAGTTCGAGGCGCAAAGCACCTCCGCCTCCCGGGTGGTTAGAGATACGATGGAAGCCATGGGAAGAGAATGATGAGTCTAGATGTGATATGGAGGCCAAGCGTACATATATATACTGAAAAAATGGCGGGAAGACAGAGGTGGGAACCGGTGGAAAGCACGGGAACGTAGTGGCGTGGGAAACTTTCATCCCAGGTGGGGGCTCAAACCGGGACAAAAGATGGGGGGCCTTATCTGGGGGAGGCTTATCTGGGAGGGCCTTATCTGGGGGGTGGCTAACCTTTAGTACCGGCTGGTGGGTGCAACCGGGACTAAAGGTGGTTTTTATGTCATCTAACAAAACTGTCGGTGGGATAAGTACGCGTGGGTAACCTTTAGTACCGGGTGGGGGCTCAAACCGGGACTAAAGCTGTCGGTAGGATAAGGACGCGTGGGTGAACGCACTGCTCGATGAGATAAAGCATGTAGCGCACGACGCCCTGTTGGAGGAAGAAGACAAAGTAGAAACGGCGCCGTGCCTATAAAAGGAGCATCGATACGCCATGGCAAGCAACTCAACAAGCCAACATAGATGGAGAGTTTCATCCCCATGGATGGAGGAAAGGGTTGGGAAATCTCCCGCGGCGGTGCGGGCGATAGCCGTGCACGCCGGCGGCGGTGCGGGCGATGCGGCTGGGGCGGCGCCCCCGGCCAAAGTTCTCTGTTTTTTATTTTTTTTTATTTTGTATTAGTTAATTGTAATAGTATTTTGTAATATTTAGTAGTTAATTGTAGTAGTTGTTTGTAGTAATTGTAATAGTTAATTGTAGTAGTATTTTGTAGTAGTTGTTTGTAGTAACTGTAATAGTTAATTGTAGTAGTAGTTAATTGTAGTAGTTGTAATAGTATTTTGTAGTATATAGTTAATTTTATTTTGTAGTGTAATATTATTTAATTTTGTGTGTAATTTTATTTTGTAGTATATTGTATTATAGTAGTATTTTGTAGTGGTCGCGGCCCCCGCACTTAGGGTTAGGGTGGTAGTGGTCGCGGGGCCCCGCATTTAGGGTTAGGGTGGTGGTGCTCGCGGGCCCCGGACTTAGGGTTAGGGTGGTACTGCTCGCGGGCCCCCGGAGATACGGTTAGGGCGGTGGTGCTCGCGGGCCCCCGGACTTAGGGTTAGAGTGGTGGTGCTCCCGGGCCCCCGGACTTAGGGTTAGGGTGGTAGTGCTCGGGGGCCCCCGGACTTAGGGTTAGGGTGGTAGTGCTCGCGGGCAGCCAGACTTATGGTTAGGGTGGTGGTGCTCGCGGGCCACCGGACTTAGGGTTAGGGTGGTGGTGCTCGCGGGCAGCCGGACTTAGGGTTAGGGTGGTGGTGCTCGCGGGCCACCGGACTTAGGGTTAGGGTGGTAGTGCTCGCGGGCCCCCGGACTTAGGGTTAGGGTTAGGGCATCACTAGAATTTTGCTATTGTTTAGTATTATTGTAGCAAATTGCGTGGTCATATTATTGTTTAGTATTATTTTATGCAGCAATATTGAATGAAAAATGTTATTGTGTGCATTATGTAGAAAACTATGGATCCAATCCAGAGAGACCTAGCACAGGAAGAAATTCTCGAGGATATGATCAACGACACCCCCATGTTGATCCACCCGAATCTCCGTCGATTTATCCGAACCCCTCCGGTGAGGGAGAGGAGGTCGACCGAAATTATCAAGGAGAAGCCGACAGCTCCGGTGGTGGAGAAGCCGACGGCTCCGGTGGTGGAGAAGCCGACGGCGAGGTATATATATGAAGTCTGGTGATCAGTAGATGCATTAACTGAGTTGTATATATATATATATATAAATTGACGAATGTTTCTTCTCTTAGGCCTCCACATCGAGCAAAAAATATTCCAAACGAGGCCCGGCCAAAAAGTTGGACGCATCTACGCGTTATACAATTACGCGGGTATCACCACGGGGTGAACCGGTAGAACCTGAAAAGGCTAAAACTGTATTTAAACAACAATGCGGAGTTATGGTTAGGGATCGCATCCCGATCACCGTTCGAGAGTGGAATAAGACCAAAGGGGCGAAAGAGGGTGAGTATGTCGCCGACAGGTGCAAAGAGGGTCTTTGGAATGACCTCATGACACATTTCACCCTGCCAGAATGTGAGGATGATGCCGACACAGCTGCATTGAGGAAGAAAGTCAAGCAGTGGACTCTTACGAAGATAGCCGAACTATTCAAGAACTGGAAGAAAGCATTATGGCAAAAGTATCAGAAGACGAAGAAGACTCCTAAATTTGAATGCTATCTAACGAAGCAGCAGGCTAACTGGGATGCATTTGTGAAGTATAAGGATTCACAACCTGCTATGGAAATGTCGGAAAAAAACAAGAAAAATACCGCGATGAAGAAATATCACCATCACCTAGGGCCAGGGGGCTACGCGGCTGCCATGCCAAAGTGGGATGCTAAAGAGAATGAGATGCTTGCTAAAGGGATCACTCCAGAACCAATACGCGAAGAATGGGGTCTGAGGGCAAGGAATTGGTTCCTTGGGCATGGGAGTAAGTATGACGAAAGTATAGGGGACCTTATTTGCAGTGACGGGATTAGGATACCCCGGGATACATGGCAGAAAGTGGTGAAGGAGATTAAAGCGGGGACAACAAAGTTCTGTCCCGATAGAGAGAAAGACTTGCTGACAAAGGTCCTCGGGAATGACGAACGTGGAGGACGTGTACGAGGCCTTGGCCCTAGTTATACGTGGGAGATGGGGTTTCCCAAAGACAGAGATACTTATAGGAGCCGAGAGAGAGCAAAGAGGCGACGACAGGAGGAGGAGGGAGACAGGTTCACCGATTTGCTAGGAACACTTCAAATGCATCAGCAACAGATTGACGAACTTCGAGGAGCAGCGCGCCTGCAAGATCCTGTACTAGATATTACCGCCGTCCCATCGCAGCGGAAAAAGCAGCGTGGCTGAATCGGAGGTCCCTTCTGACGATGCACGTATGGTAGATGGCGGTCCCGGCTACCCCATGGATGGAATCAAGGAGCAGGCATCTTGTGAGCTCCATCAGAAGGTGAAGAACCTATCCATCAAGGTGGCGGTCGGATGTGCTTTACCTTCTCCACATGGCGCACGCTGGCATGGCCATGAGATTCCAGCTGGCTATGCTAAAGTTGGTGTGGATGAAATCGCAATGGGGTGGGACTCAATGGAGCTTGACATCCCTGGACCTGAAGGTGAGAGGACACTCGGAGAAGTACTGGGTGGTATCATTCCATGGGACAAGAACAACATCAAGCTTCCAGGCTGGACGCCAAAGCCAACACCACCTCCGAGTGGTCGCATGTCACCTTCACCTCCATCACCTCCAAGAAGCCCACCCCATGACTACGAACACCACAGCCCGAGTCCATCTCGATCTCCGCCGCAGCCTCCGATTAGTACTAAACGACGCAGGAGCCCAAAACGACAAATGTCGCCCCTCCCAAGAGTACCTCATAAGAATCTTCCTATCATAACTTATGATCGTACTGACGAGGAAACCGACATGATCGTAAAGGCCGAATGTGTTGCGCAGCTTCAAAAGAAGAAACCCGAGCCCTCCCCGGTATACACCGAGAAGCAAAAAGCGTATGCACTTTCTTTTCTGAACACAAAATCGCAATATGACTTGCACCATAAGCCAGATGACTATCGACGCACACTTCAGAAGGAAGTGAAGAAGAGCAAATCAAGTAGAAGTGCAAGCGGGAGCAAATCATCAAGTCAAAGTGCAACCGGGAAAAGAAAGGACGTCCCCCAGCTCGGGGAACAGGCCAAAAAATCGATCCCACCCCTCAAGGTGGTATCCTATGACACTCCCCAGCAGGATATGGAAGAAGCTAAGAAGCTTGCGGCCGCTATGAATGTGACTGTTGAGAAATTGCTAGGTTCCCAGGACGACAAGTTACCCAAGGCTCAGGTAGTCCCTACATATGTCCCAGAGAAGCCTCTGGTCAGCTTTGAGCAGTTCCAACAACTGCCAACACAAATGCGGAGTTTACATAAATGGTACTTGAAAGCCATAAAGGAGGAGAGAATAATGATCGTGGCGAAAGTCCCACATGACTACTACTTCCGGGAAGAAGAAGTCCATGTTGAGTTTCCAGAACTCTTCCAGTTATACACTTTCGACGCCCTCGAAAAAAGTCTCATGAGTTGCTATTGTCTGTAAGTTGTTGAATTTATTGTCTATATATAAGTTGTTCATTTTTTTCAGTTGTTCAGTTCATTGCATGTAATTATCCTAATTATATCCTTTTGTACTCTATTATTATGCAGAATGAAGATCATGGAATGTAAAAGAAGGTCGATCTTCAGTGTTGGGTTCATTGACCCAGATAAAATACATTATTAGACGCTAAAGGATAAACCCGAGGACACACGGGAAAATCTTCTAAGGTTTCTAACGGAGCAAAATTTCTGTGACCACATACTGTTTCCTTACAATTTCGTGTGAGTGTCTTACTCTATTGTACACATTCTTTTTTGCTTACTCGATGTTAAGTGTAATTGATGAGTTACTGATGTATATATAAACGTGTATAGTTTTCACTGGATTCTCATGGACATTCAACTTGATAAGGGAAGAGTTAAAGTCATGGACCCATTAAAGAGACCCCTGGAACAGTTTAGGGACATGCAGGACATGCTCCAGAGGTAATTTTCGCGCTACATCGGTCTCTTTCGTTGATTTCCTGAGATATGACGTAATAAATAACTCATTCATTTTCTTTACCGGGTAGGGTTTGGAACCAGTTCAAGAGTGCGGTTACGGGTGACTTTAGTGAGAAGCTGACGTTTAAGCCGGTTTCGGTAAGTAGTACGCTCATCTCTTTACTTCTAGTTTCAATACAATTGTGATGCTGGATTATTATTTTGATTGAATTCTATTCTCGTAAAGTGCGCGAGGCAGCCACAGGGGACGAATCTATGTAGATTCTACGTTTGCAAGTTCATTCGCACGTTTACCAGTGAGCTGAATGATTATAGAGTCGATGTAAGCAATACATTCATAACATTATTTTTATTACCGTCACTTTTTGTTATCATGATTGATATTCATATTGATCTCCTTTTCTTATATAGTTCGAGAAAATGCGGGATCAGCTCCTACCACAGCAACGCGTAGTAGCAATTGCTGAAGAACTGGCAGGATTCTTGATGAACAAGATGATAGATGACGCTGAAGAATTTAGTGTGAATAGGCGCCGATGATCCCCGACCGTGTAATTGAATAGACGGGCTCTAGTCCCGATAGTTGTGATCTCCATGTGTAACTATCACGTATATATTTGTATGCTCGATCTTAAGTATCTTATGTATGCACGAACATGTACGGTATGTGGTAGCGTAGAAAACTATTTTGAAATGAAAAAAAAAGATACAAATTCAATTCTTTGCCGCGGCAGAGAAAGTGCCTAAAATTCTGCCGCGGCAGAGAACCATTTGTCCCGGTTCGTATTATGGGGGGCACCCAGCGCCCGCAGAGACAGCCACGTGGATGCCCATTGGCCCCGGCTGGTAAGAGGGCCGGGACTAATGGGTTGGCCTTTAGTCCCGCCCCTCCAGTCCCGGTTACCAGGACCGGGACTAAAGCCCCTTACGGGCCGGGACCGGAGGCCCGTTTTCCACTAGTGGTCCCAGATTCCGGGACCGCACAAAGGTGACATAGGCCGTTCCCCGGGCCATTCCGCTTGGTGACCTCCACCCCGGAGGGAAGCCGGTCGCGCAGTAACTGCCACACAAAAATCTTGATCTTCAGGGGAACAAGGGCCTTCCAAAGGGGGGAGAACCAAGGAAGGGACGACCCGCTAAAACAGGGCCCGGTAGGCCGAACTACCCGTAAAAGTCCCCGAGGGGGGCAGGTGCCATGAGACACTATCCTGGGAGAGGGAAAGGGGCAATGGGAGGTTGTCCCGAAGCCCCTCACAGGCTAGCGTCTCGGCCACGCCTAAATTCCGTTGAAACTCGACAGTCCATGATCCCACATGCAATGCTTGCACAACCAGGATATATAGAAGGATCCGAGCGGACCATTTCCTGAGAGGAGGTTATTGGCGAATCAGTTTATTACCTCCTCGGAGTCACAATGTAGGATGTTTACCTTAGGTATTAACATGCATGGATATTCTAAGATACGACTCTGACCATCTATGTAGTTCCTCTGTTCTAAATTAGATATTTTATATTTTTTTAAACACATATATCTAGATATCTTTTAGTACGTATGTTCAGAGCAAAACCAGTATAGTTACACACTAAAAAGGGTCGAAACACATGTGTTTCAGAAAAACAAAATTTATATTTTTGCACGGAGGAGTATATATGAAGATATATCTGCTTCAGTTAACAGTAGGAAGCTTTCGTTTCAAAAGGAACTATTGGATTGAGGTTGCTTGTCACTCTTTTAGCAAAAAGTACAGTATTTATGCAGATAGCAACCAGACTTCTTTAGCCTTTCTGTTCACATGGATGAATAGTGCAACGAAAGTTACACAGGGACAACCTACCCAGAAGCTACAGCCGCAATGGGTACGTTCATGGCTGGTAATATGCGTGAGTTGTTTCCAAGCATCGATCGGATGCACCACGGGGAAAAAGGAGAGCACAAAAAAGGTTCGTAATGTAACGTATGTATACTTGTGAGGATGTCAACAGATCAAACAAATATGTACACAAATTAGGTCACTGAAAACACCATGTTTGTACAGTATCAACCTTCTTAGTTACTCTCTCTGCTCGAATTTAACTGACTCATGTTTGTTTAGATCCGCATGTATCTACACAGTAAAACACGTCGTTCAGGTTAAATTTAGAAAAATGTGAGTCATTTAATTCCGGACAGAGGAAATTCTTTTCAATTGCGAGCCCGTAGCTTTAGACTGTTCGCTCCTGCAGCTTTGCCAGTTTCATATAGTCCGCTGATCGGTGCTGCAAGCTCTTGCATATATTGCAAGGCGTCAGACCCAAGTAGGTCCATGAACGACAAATTATGGTTAGCAACTGCATGCTAATTTGGTTGTTGGCATCAGACATTTGTGACTTGCACAACAACTAGTTGATCATATATATGTTTGCTAATTTGTTTCATGTACTACCCACCATCACTAGCAGACAAGTTATGTATGCAAATATTTATGTGAAAATCTCTCCGCAGAGAGTGTTTATGTATTGTATGTACTTATTCCTCTTTTTGTTCAACGCGAGTTCTCAAATGTGATACCGCCCCGCCGAGACCATAAATAGTCATTTTTTACCGTTGAAATTCATACATAAACTCAATACTAAGCATCTATGCGATCTACTGCATGTGGTCTGTCTTTGAAGGGGATTTCCAAATTATAACAAGGTGACTCTATAATAGGGAGGTCACATTTTAGTTTTCTCCTCCAGCGGAATGAAAATGCTACCACATAATTTTGTTTGTTAAATGGCTAGTGACAAGCGGCCAGCTTGTCACTGGGTCAAATGATTTTCTTTCCCTTCGACGAGGTGGCGTAGAGGTAAACCCCGGCGTGCGGCCGTCGTGACAGGGGATGCAACATTGATGCAAATCAATCAAGACAACGCGTTCACGGGCGACTGGGGGGGGGGACACATTTCTTTGGGACGGGTGGGGGCATTGACGGGGAGGATGGTGCACATCATAGGGTGATATATATAGATAGCTTAACTATTTTTGTTGGAGACGGAGGATAACCCCGATCACTGCATCGATTGATGCATATCGACAAGCACTATTAAATGACAGTTAAAACCATGAATGAAACCATACAAAAAGGAAATTTTAAAACTTGAGGCCTTATACATGCCTCACGATAGAAACTCGACCATGCTACCATTAACCTAATGGTAAAATGCATAAACAAAAGGAAAAATACACAACTCCTAGCCAAATCTTTCAATAAGGTACCGTGGCATGTGCACCAATGAGCAGGCTACTATAGAAGATTTGTGAAGGGGTATGCTGCCATCTGCAAACCACTACAAGAAGCCTTACAGAAATCTGGATTCAAATGGAAAGAAGCACAATAAGAAGCTTTCACCAAGCTGAAAATAGCTATGACCACTCCACCAGTCTTAGCATTACATGACTTCAACTTACCATTTGTACTTGAAACTGATGCTTCTGGAGTAGGTTAGGGAGCTGTTCTTATGCAACAAGAAAAACCTCTAGCTTTCTTTAGCCAGACATTGGGAGTCAAGGAACAATCACATTCAATATATGATAAAGAGGCTATGGCTATTATTGGAACATTGAGAAAATGGAGACACTCCTCCTGGGACATAAATTGATCATCAGAACTGATCAGAAAAACCTAGAATACTTGACAAGCCAAAGACTCCTAGAAGGTGTCCAACACAAGCTCATGCTCAAGCTATTAGAGTTTGACTACGGTATTGAATACAAAAAGGAGTGGAAAACTCTGTGGCAGATGCATTGTCAAGAAAAGTGGAACATTCAAACACTGATCAGTGTATGCCCATATATGTGCTAGTATGGAAGAAGTACAGAAATCCTATGAAGGGAATGAGAAGTGCATGAAACTAATGCAAGAATTAGCAATAGACCCCAATAGAAACAAAAAATATTCACTATCTTCTGGTATTCTCAGATACAAGAATGGAATAGTGATAGGAGAGAATTCCACCTAGTGTACTACTCTGTTTGAAGCTATTCACAATTCCCCAATGGGTGGACATTCTGGAAAAAGGGTGACTCTCCATAAGATCAGCCAGTTATTTTTGTGGCCTTACGTGGAGCAGTTCATAATTGATAAGGTCAAACAATATCAAATATGTCAGATATCAAAGATTGAACATGTCCAGTACCCTGGCTTGCTTGAACCATTGAAGGTTCCCAAGGAAAAATGGTCTGAAATCACAATGGATTTCATTGAAGGACTACCTAAGTCAAAAGGTAAGGATGTCATCTTGGTAATTGTAGATATATTAACAAAGTATCCCATTTACTACCCCTATCACATCCTTTTACTTCTTAGCAAGTATCTCAAGTATTCATGGAAAATATACATAGATTGCATGTCATGCCTACGGTCACTGTTAGTGATAGAGATAGAATGCTCACCAGCAAACTGTGTCAAGAGGTATTCTTGCACTGAAAGTTAAATTGCACTTTAGCACTACTTACCACCCAGAAACTTTTGGGCAAACAAAAAGAGTTAATCGATGTTTAGAGCAATATCTCATAAGCATGGCTTTTAAAGAACCAAAAAAGTGGGATGAATGGATACCAACTGCTGAGTGGTGGTACAACTCTTCCTACCACACAACTATAAAGAAATCACCATTTGAAGCTCTCCATGGGTACAATCCACCACATATTGGAGAAGTTTCTATCCCTTGTGATGTTACTATGGAAATAGAATTCACACTAAAGGAATATGAACCTATTATGAAGTCTCTCCAAGACAATCTGCAGTAGGCTCAAAATAGGATGAAGAAATTTGCAGATAACAACAGATCTGAGAGGCATTTACAAGTGGGAGATCTAGTTTAATTTACCTCAAAATGCAACCCTACAGAGAAATGGCATTAGGATTGCGAAACTCCTTAAAGATCACATCTAAATTTTATGGCCCATTCAGGGTCATCCAGAAGGTGGGCACAATAGCTTACAAGCTCTAGTTGCCAGAGGGCACTAGGCTACGTGATGTATTTTGTGTGAATCAACTCAAACAACACTTGGAACCTGATGTTGTACCAAACCCTTAGTTGCCATCCCTTACTCCTGAAAGGTAAAATCAAGACAACACCAGTTAAAATTCTCCAACGATGACCGATTCCTCGTCCAGCAGGTGGCTATGGCATACCTGTGGACCAGTGGCTTATTCAGTGGGAAAATATGACTGGGCGAGAAGCTACTTGGGAGGATGCCAAGTTCATTCAGGCGATCTTTCCTTTGGTCAAGCCTTGAAGTCTTGTTTCGAGTGACGGACATTATCAGGATCCTTGCTATTTCCTGTCACCCTCTATGTGTAACTCTTCCTACCATCAGATATAGACCCCATGGTGCTGGTTCTAAGAGGTCCTTCAGATAGCTAATTAGCCTTAGTGGCTCGTTATTGTAATAATGGCACTTAATCGTCGAGGCTCGTAGTCGCAAGTATAATACCGGAGAGTGGGAGGCTAGGTGGCTCGACATATGAAAACACTAAAACCATTTGCTTGTTCTTTACCTTTCCTATCAATTTACTTATCCTAGCCTCATATTGCCTCTACCTCAGTAGTTTAACTACATATTACTAGGATTTAGCATCCCTGAGAAGAGCGGAGCCCTCACAACGAGTCCGACCATTAGTGGGATTTACTTTCCTGGTTCCAAGCTTCTACCGACCACCTTTATAAAAGGGACGACATATGCGCATGTCAACATTGTCTGATCATAATCTATTTTTTCAACCGGACTACGCATACTTGTCGTTGAAGCTAATTGCCATCTCCAGAAGGGATGCGTGCATAGATCCTGTCAGGAACAAACATGACTTGGATCCTCCTCGTGATACGATGTCATGCTTAGAACCTCTTGAGTTTGATCCAACCCTATCTTGAAATGGAGGGGGCATCCCATACGTTAGCTAGCCTGAAAGCTCCACCATCGAAGAAGTGGACGTACCATCCCACCATCAACCTCAAGACACCTAGTTAAAGGCTATGGTGATAACAATGATCTGGCCACCACATCGTCCACACGACCATAATATCTAACATCATCGGATATCCAGGACTGTCGGATGGTTCCAAAACCCCTGCACCACCAACATGGAATAGTATATACTGCCAAATTGCACCATCCATACAATGTTCATGGCATGCATTCTCCATCACCTGGGTGTTGCAGTTATTAAAGTATGATCCAAATTTATTAAGGAGGCTAACTTCTAACATGCGGAGCAAGGCCCGTCGCCAGAGGCTTGGGCTGAGTGCAGATGAAGTTGTTCTTGCATAGACTGCAAAAGGGTGGATCAGTAATAAATCACGTATATGTTTTTAAAGAGATTGTTTCAGACTTGCAGTCTATAGAAGTAGAATTCCATTCACACTTTCTTTAGTATTGTGGCTATGCGTGATCTTAAGTTTGAGCAGTTAGATGTCAAGACTTCTTTTCTGCATGGAGAGCTTGAAGAGGAAACATACATGGACCAACCATAAGGGTTCATAGTGCTTGGTAAAGAGGATTTTGTGTGCAAGTTAAAGAATTCAAATTCTCTTTATGGCTTAAAGCGAGGCATACCTAAGCAGTGAGTTTGAGATGAAGGATCTTGGTGCTGCTAAGAATATCTGAGGTATGGAGATTATCCGAGATAGAAAATCTGGTTTGTTATTTCTTAGTCAGCAAAGTTACATTAAGAAAGTTCTTCATTGTTTGAACATGGATGATGCCAAGTCATTTAGTACTCCTATTTCTCCTCATTTTAAATTGTTAGTTTCCAATGTCCTACTACTGATGAAGAGTTTGATTACATGTCACAGTTGCCATATTCTAGTGATGTTGGTTTTTTGATGTATGTCATGGTTTGTTCTCGTCCTGATTTAATATATGCTATGAGTTTGATAAGTAGATACGTGGCTAATCCTAGTAAAGAACATTGAAAGGTTATTAAGTGGGTTTTTAGGTACCTTATTGGTACTTCCAATGCTTGTTTAAAGTTTGGCAGGACTGGTGAGGGACTCGTTGGCTATGTGGATTCATATTTTGCTTCTGATTTGGATAAGAGAAGATCTCTCACAGGTTATGTGTTTAATGGTAGTGGTTGTGCTATTAGCTGGAAGGCTACGTTACAGGTTCTTGTTACACAATCTACTACTGAAGCTGAATACATGGCTACTGTTGAAGCTTGCAAAGAATCTGTTTAGTTGAAAGGTTTGTTTGTTGAGCTTTGTGGAGATGATTCTTACATTACATTATTTTGTGATAGTCAAAGTACCATATAACTTACAAAAGATCAGATGTTCCATGAGAGAACTAAGCACATTGAAGTCAATGTACCTTTTTGTTAGAGACATTGTTGCTCAAGGTACACTAAAGGTATGCAAGATCAGCTCATGATAATCATGTTGATATGATGACTAAATATGTTCATGTTGCTAAGTTTGAGTTATGCTCGAACTTGGTTGGTTTAACTGATTAGCCCAACTGGCTATTGGAGCCGAATGTATCTACTTTGTTTGTTTAGAAAGATGATTACTGTTGATGCTATAAGAAGAATTTTGTCTCAAGGTAGATTTTGTTGACGTATGATCCAAATTCATGAAGGAGGCTAGCCTTCCGTGGTACGGATCATTGAACACCTAGGTTTCCACCTCTATGTATACCTCGTGTAAGCCACCGGCTGGGATAAGTTACATCTGTAAAAATCCCAGGCGTTGTGTAAACACTCCACGCTATAGTGAAGTTTTGCTGGTTGGCGCCCATGTTTTTTCCTCTCTTTGTTGGAGAGATTTTTCCACGTTAAATCTGTGTCCCCTTGCTGTGATTTTGTTTTCATTCTTCATTATTTGCTTGTCGCGTTTATAACAGCAGTGAGAACTCCAGCGAGGACCGACATATCTGAAAGCTACCAAAGATCCATCACGAACGGTCCTTTATTCGCCTTGGAAGCCTATGCCACAGCAGGAGATCCATCGCCCTAGCCTAAACATCACCACGGGTACAACACGACCACCTCTGCACCCACACCATATTGTGCACCGCAATGCTATCCCACTGATGCGCCTCCCACCATGGTTCAAACACATGATATTAGGGCATCCACCCCGACTTGCCAATCTTCAAACACCTAGGAAGACACAAAGAAGATCCCCTCATTGGTGATTCCTTCCTTCATGCGACCATCGGGAGATCAGATCCCTTCCCCCATAATCGGTTCTGCGCGGCCTTGTCTGGAAACAACCTTCAAGAGCGACGAGCAAAGAGAGGTAGTGAGGGAGGTGTAGGCGATAGGCTAGGGTTCCTTGCCTCGGTCACTTAAATTTTGACTTTAGGCTTGTTCTACCTTGCCACACTTTTTGGTATAGCTTATTGATGTATTTCATGATTTAATACAAAAATGCAAAAGGTAGTTTTTGTGCGTCTAATGATATGATGGGATTGCAATCTTTTATGTTATGAAAAAGTACACCTTTCTAGTTTATGAACTTGCCCGTGCTAACGCCTCAAACAAATTATGGTGCGAAGGTAAACAACCATGCGATTGTTCATTGATTTGTGGCGTCGAATAGAGCTTCATCTTTCCATTCGATTCAAGAACAGGGAGAATAGCCACAAAATTATGTATATGGAGAAAATAATTTATTTGAGGCCACGAAATGCTCCTTTAAAGGACATCCGATACAAAGAAAACCCACTTTCTCTCTTTTGCCGAACACCACCCAAAAACTATTTTCTATGCAGGTACGTCTACAGTTGACATAGTTGTTGCAATAATTTTCTCTGTACTGACATATGATCGATCTGTTTGCGAAGTACGAACTGATGGCTCGAATTAGATGGATTTGGTAAGCTTGATCCGAATGCGACTGTTTGGTGTGTCCTGGGTAGGTTGAGCCTGGTTGCCGCTATATGACAAGTCGAACTCTCGAAATGTTGTTTCCAGTAGATCTCCACTCTCCCTCGTGAGTCGTGACTCACCAAGTGTGCTTCCTAGTATATGGAGATGAGACATGTATTCCTAGCAAAATGGTGTAGATTTGATAAGCAATTCATGTTGAAAGAGGGAGGTGGAAACCTGTAATGAATTCTCATAATTAATATCGAAATAGACCGGTGAGATTGTTCGTGTGGACTGTGGACGTCCAACTAGGTGGGGGCATGCACTTTGGCAAAGTGAGCGTTAGGTGTGACCGTACGAGTAGCTTTTTATTTGACAATAATCCCCACATATATCATGTTGAGGTGTGCTTCTTGTTTCAGAAAAAAATGTTACAAACACATGGATGTATTAATAATTATCAAGTCACTCAGATATTTGAGTATATTCACCTTTTACCAATGGAAGTGAGTTTCTTATTTGTCGTCACATGCCAACCGGGTACCTTTCTTTAGGCAACAGATTGAGAAGAGAGCTTTAACATATAGCAATTTATCACACTAGACGAATAGGCGCGACTTCGCCGCGCCACTTGTATGGTGTTCTGGTAATGCGTGATATATGGTCATGATACACTCACGGTTGTTGTTCTATGATATTATAGACGGTACACCCACAACTATTTATTCTACTATGAAACTATAGGTGCAATAAGTCTGAAAATCCAATTCGGGTCACGAGCGTAAATAAATTGATTGTTCAAAAATATATTTCAAAATGTCAAAAAGTTTAGAAAAAATATTTGCATATGTATTTGGACATTCTATATTCGCACACACCTTTACTGTAAAAAACATTATTTGTGTTCTGTGTAAAAACACAATTTCAGATGCTCGAACATGATTATTCTTGAACATTTTTTTGTCTTTTTACACAAGTCACATAAGATGGTATATTTTCATGAAAAGTGGTATAAGAACACAAAATGTCAAGATATACATGCGGAATTTTCTTTCTTAATTTTTTGATATTTTAAATTTTGTTTTTATATATTTTTCATAATAGGTTCATTTGCACCCATGAGCCAAAATGGCACCTCCGTATATTTTGTTGTTGTGTCCTACTGGCATGTGTAGATGTAATAAGATAGCGGTTGGATCTATACAAAATGGGCATGGGTACGTCGGTCGGTGACCAGACATGTTCGGAACTACCATTGTTTCTTAGGCTAAGTAGTTACCATATCTTTGCTCAATTTATGCTAAGAGAGAGGTGGGATTGAGCTGATGACGCTACGAAGGGAGTAAGAGGGGCTGCGGTTAAAATGGTGACGCGTAAAGCAGACACCTGCACACCTCCACCACAGGCACGAAGGGACGCCACACGGTCTAGACGTCAATGTGAAGAGTAGAAAAATGGGTCCACATGAAAGTGTCATGGTAGGGGAAGATGGCCTCAAAATGAAACCGATGTCACGACGGTGCTATTGGATTTTTGGTGTGTGGGTGGGTGGGTGGGTGTGCGGGGGTAAATCAATAAATTTATGTCACTCATAAGTGGGTCCCATAGAAGACAGATATTAAACATGGAGTTTCGAGGGTTTAATGGAGACCCTCCAAAATTAAATAGTGTAACTAAACTACTATCTTGAATGACGTGCTAAAAGCCTATACCTTGTGCAAAACCTTAGAGGCACCCAAAAGAGTATTAGGCAAACATGAGTAAGCAAAAGCACCAACCTAATGTGATGATATTACTAATAAATCGATGCATCAACCAATTTAACTAAAAGTTTGAACTGATGCAAAAGGGTCAGACAATATATTTCAATACTCCGGAATGATGATCTAAAACCCAATGCATTGTGAAAATACTTATATGAAACATTCTCAAGAGTATTAAGAAAACGAGAATACACTAAAGAATATGCAATAGCACCAACAACCTAATGACTTGACATTATTGAACCGATGCATCAACCAATCCAAACAATATATTTCAACACTCTCGATGATGTGCTGAAAGCCAATGCATTATGTAGAGTCTTAATATATGGCATCATGAAGAGTATTAAGCAGACAACAATACGAAACGGATAGAGAAAGAACCAACCTAATGAGGTGTAATTATTGAATCAATGCACCAACCAACTCAACCAAAATTCGAATTGATGAAAATAGGCAAACATTAACGTATGGACTTGGTTGGGTCGCATTTTAAAGAGTACTCCCACTAGTAGAAAACAGACCTTTGGTCCAGGGGTATTAGCCCCGGTTTTGCTACAAACCGGGACTAATGCCCCGGTCCAACGGCTAGAACTGGCCCCAGGGGGTGGCAGACACTAGCCCCGGCTCGAACGGGACCTTTAGCCCCGGGTCGTGTAATAAACCGGGGCTAAAGGGTTTCAGGCAGGCCGGGTTGGGCATCAGACCCTTTAGTCCCGGTTTGTTATACGACCCGGGGCTAAAGGTCTGGCTATATCTTCTTCCCCTGCCCAAGCCACCATTCAAGCTGGTGGCTCTCCTCTCTCTCTCTCTTTCTTGCTTCAAGCTCGAGTTCATGCTCTTTTTTTTCTCAAGATTTGTCTAGATTTTGTGGTGCCCCATCTATCCAAAGGTTCTAAAAGGTGAGCAACTTCATCCTTTGAACTCTCATTGCTATATTAGCTCATTTCATGCTCTATCTTATAGATGGATTTGTGGATTTAGTTTGGTAGTAATTTTTGCAGTGATAGCATGATATCGATGTTTAGATTCTATCTATCTTGTATTAATGTAAGGAACTCTAAGGTAAATATCACAATATATGGATTCTATCAATATATATCTTGTTTTGGCACATAGAGTCTCGATAATTGATTTTAGAAGCACACACATGCGTGAGTTCATCATTCTAACTAACTAGCTGGGCAAAATATCCTTCTTCGTCTACCTGCGTTCAACAAACTGAAAAATTTGTAACAAAGATAGGGTTAATTCATAAAAGCTTGATAAGAAGACATCACAATTCACATATTAGGGAGTGCCTCTATGGCGAGCTCCTCGAAGATGTATGAGGATGGGATCCTAAGACATCTTCGAGAAGCTCTGCCGTAGTGGTGTCCCTGCTCTCCCACACCATCTTTCGGTTTATATCTTCTCTAGCTAAATCAGTATGCTGGTGGAGCTAACTAATTTCACATATTAGAGAGTGCCTCTACGGCGAGCTCCTCGAAGATGTCTGAGGACGAGGTCCTAAGACATCTTCGAGAAGCTCCGCCGTAGTGGTGTCCCTGGTCTCACACACCATCTTGCAGTTCTTCACAAGAATGCATACCTATTTATAGATTAAGCAGCACAACATAGTGTCGGGCACTGATGACATAATGTCGACACACTCACGCTAGCATAGTGCTTCCACCCACCCAAAATAGTGTCGGCATTTACTTTACTGGCTTAGTGCTGCCAACGGAGGACATAGTGTCGACATGTTGTCTCCACATCCACATTTAGTCCCGGTTGGTGCCTCCAACCGGGACTAAAGGTTCATCATATCTTTAGTCCCAGTTGCTGGTTTTAGATTAGTACTAATTAATTATGATTATGTTTGATGTACTTAATTAATTATATATTGCAGATGAGCCAGCAATGGATGTACGCTGACCGACTCTCTAACGAGCTCATTAAAGGCGTGCATTCTTTTCTTCTTTTGGCCGAGGCAAACAAGCGGAGTGGTTTTATGTCTTTTCCATGTGGTGTCTGTCGGAATCATAAAGAATACTCTTCCTCAAGAGTCCTTCACAGCCACCTGTTTCAGTCCGGTTTCATGACCGGCTATAATTGTTGGACCAAGCACGGAGAAAGAGGGGTTATGATGGAAGATAATGAAGAAGAAGAGAATGACAACGACTACCCTGAATACGATGGTACTACAATGGAAGACATTGATGAAGAAAAAGATGAAGAACGGGCATCAGATCTGCCCGATGATGATCTTAGTCGGGTCATTGCTGATGCCCAGGAAGAATGCGTAACTGAAAGGGAGAGGTTGAAGTTCAAGAAGATGTTAGAGGATCACAAAAAATTGTTGTACCCAAATTGTGAAGATGGGCACAAAAAACTGGGTAGCACACTGGAATTGGTGCAATGGAAGGCAGAGAATGGTGTGACTGACAAAGGATTTGAAAATTTGCTGAGAATAATGAAGAAGTTGCTTCCAAAGGATAACGAACTGCCCGCGAGTACCTACGAAGCAAAGAAGGTTGTCTGCCCTCTAGGATTAGAGGTGCAGAAGATACATGCATGCATTAATGACTGCATCCTCTACCGCGGCGAGTACGAGAATTTGGATGCATGCCCAGTATGCACTGCATTGCGGTATAAGATAAGACGAGATGACCCTGGTGATGTTGAGGGCGAGCGCCGCATGAAGAGGGTTCCTGCCAAGGTGATGTGGTATGCTAGTATAATACCACGGTTGAAACGTTTATTCAGGAAGAAAGAGCATGCCAAGTTGTTGCGATGGCACATGGAAGACCGTAAGAAAGACGAGATGTTGAGACACCCCGCTGATGGGTCGCAGTGGAGAAAAATCGAGAGAGAGTTTCCGGACTTTGCAGGTGATGCAAGGAACTTATGGTTTGGTCTAAGTACAGATGGGACGAATCCTTTTGCGGAGCAGAGCTGCAGTCATAGCACCTGGCCTGTGACTCTGTGTATTTATAACCTTCCTCCTTGGTTGTGCATGAAGCGGAAGTTTATTATGATGCCAGTGCTCATCCAAGGCCCGAAGCAACCTGGCAACGACATTGATGTGTACCTAAGGCCATGAGTTGAAGAACTCTTACAGTTGTGGCACGGACAAGGTGTACGTGTGTGGGATGAGAACAAGCAGGAGGAATTTGACCTACGAGCGTTGTTGTTCATAACAATCAATGATCGGCCTGCTCTTAGTAACATTTCAGGACAGACAAACAAGGGATACAATGCATGCACACACTATTTAAACGATATTGAAAGTATATATTTGGATAAATGTAAGAAGAATGTGTACCCGGGGAATCGTCATTTTCTTCCGCCCTCGCACATCCTAAGAAAGAAAGGTAAGCATTTCAATGGTGAGGCAGACAGCCGGGGTAAGCCTATCCGCCATACTGGTGATGATGTATTTGACATGGTGAAGGATTTAAAAGTAATCTTTGGAAAGGGTCCTGGTAGACAATATGTTCCGAAGGACGATGTCTGACATGCACCCATGTGGAAAAAGAAATCTATATTTTGGGTGCTACCCTATTGGAAAGTCCTAGAGGTCCGCTCTGCAATTGACGTGATGCACCTGACGAAGAATCTTTGCGTGACGCTGCTAGGCTTCTTGGGCGTGTATGGGAAGAGCAAAGATACACCTGAAGCATGGCAGGACCAACAACATATAAAAGACCGAGACGGCATGCATCCAGAGCTGTTTGAAGGTACTGCTAGCTACGCTCTTACCAAAGAAGAGAAGGAAATCTTTTTTGAAGTCCTTTACAGTATCAAGGTCCCGTCTGGTTTCTCGTCGAACATAAAGGGAATAATAAATATGGCATCAAAAAAATTTCAAAACCTAAAGTCTCATGGCTGCCACGTGCTTATGACCCAGCTGCTTCCGATTGCATTGAGGGGACTCCTGCCAGAAAATGTTCGAGTACCCATTGTGAAGCTATGTGCGTTTCTCAATGCAATTTCTCAGAAGGTAATCAGTCTAGGTAGTCTACTAAGGTTACAGAAAGATGTGGTCCAATGTCTTGTCAGCTTCGAGTTGGTGTTCCCACCATCCTTCTTCAATATTATGACTCACCTCCTAGTTCACCTAGTCGATGAGATTAACATTCTTGGTCCTGTATTTCTACACAATATGTTCCCCTTTGAGAGGTTCATGGGAGTGCTAGAGAAATATGTTCATAACCGTGTTAGGCTAGAAGGAAGCATCTCAAAGGGATATGGAACAGAGGAGGTCATTGAGTTTTGTGTTGACTTTAATCCTGACCTTAAGCCCATCGGTGTTCCTGAATCACGGCATGAGGGTAGAATTAGTGGAAAAGGCATGCTAGGAAAGAAAGCAAGGATATGTATGGACGGACATTCTCTCACTAAAGCACACTACATAGTTCTGCAAAGTTCCACCTTGTTGGCTCCGTATATCAAGGAACACAAGAATATTGTACACTCCTTTTTTTAAGGTTCCTTTGTTTCGGTGCAAATGGGTCAAGCTGACAGGAGGCGGGGTTGAGGTAGACAAGAAATACGGAATGACAACAGTGGATCTCAACAACCTTGCGTATAGAGATGAACCATTTGTCCTAGCCAATGATGTGGCTCAGGTTTTTTATGTGAAGGACATGTCTACCAAACCGAGAAAAAGGAAAGATAAGCAAAAGAATACAGCATCCGATGAGCCAAAGCGCCACATAGTTCTTTTAGAAAAAGAAACATCGT
This sequence comes from Avena eriantha, assembly GCA_910589775.1. Lineage (NCBI taxonomy): Eukaryota > Viridiplantae > Streptophyta > Magnoliopsida > Poales > Poaceae > Avena > Avena eriantha. Next base: position 223,953,281 of record OU342746.1, on the reverse strand, counting down.
GGGGGTGGAGGATAAGAAAGACATGTCAGACGATTATGATAAGTTTCATGAAATTCCGCCCTTCGCTGTGAAGGATGACCCAAGCATCCCGTTAAATAAGGAAGATGCTCCATGGTAACGGATTAGAAGAAAACCCTAACATGTGTAGATGTTGGTGATGTACAATATTATTAAACCTTTATTTTTAATGATCTTCTTATATGTATATGGATATGAACTTTCTCAATCTCAATAGGTAGTATTGCAACTTGTTGTGGCCAGACATTTATTAATATTAAAACGTAAAAATTAGTCATAATCATATCTAGCCCTGTAGTACACAGCTTCTGGGTCGTCTTCGGAATCGTCATCGTCATCGTCGTCGCTCGTAGCACGCGGATGGATCCTCCGGCCTCGGATTCACGACGCGCGGGGGAGGGGGCTCCCGGATGACGACCCAGTACGCCGTAGGCCTTCACCACCACTACCATTCTTGTGGCTATGCTGCTGGTGAAAGTGCGGGTACCTCGGGCGAGGATCGTCTCCCATGGCGATGTAGCGCATCACACGGGTGATAGTCCGGTTCGCCCACCACAGGCAGTGACCAGCCTCGTTGTGGTTCACTGGGGGCGGGCCGTCACCCTCGTACCTGGCGAGCTCCCTTTCCTGCCGGTTTGCGAAGAAGGCATTCCAGGTGTCGAGGTTGTCGGGATCCCAATGGGGATCCATCCGCTGCTCCGGCGTGAGCTCGAGGTAGAAGTGGTTCGTGATGGCCTCCTGGCGGGCCGAACCTTGAGACATAGGAGGAACAGGAACCCCTCCAGCGCTCAGCATCCAGCCAGCGGGCAGCCGGTACCCCGGCGGGCATGGGTAGCTGGAGGCGCACAACGCCTCGGTCTCCTCGAGCGTCAGAAAAGCCCAATAAGCAGTGTCCATTGTTATGAGAGAGAAGGTGTGGATGTGTCGATGGAAATGTCGGTCGGCCTAGATATAGAGGGACATGGCGGGATAACATGGCGGGAAGCGGGGGAAATGGCGGGAGAAACATGGCGAGAAGCGGGGGAAATGGCGGGAGAACATGGCGGGAAGCGGGGGAAATGGCGGGAGAATATTTCTACTATATTTTTGTGAATATTTTGCTATATTATATGTATTTTTCCATTTTTAAATAATAAACTATATTTTTATTATTTTTTGTGAACATTTCTACTAAGTATAATACTTGTTAGATAATAGATAATTTCATTTAAGTTTTATAATAAAGTATGATAATAGATTTAAATTATAGATCTTCTTTTTCTGAAAATTTTGATATATAATACATAATTTTCTGAAAACTATAAACCATTTTTGGGTTTGGTGCCAAAAATAACCTTTCCTTTAGCCCCGGTTTGTAAAGGGTTTCGGCACGCGGGAAGTGCGGCGGGCCGAAAACACCTTTAGCCCCGGGTTGTAATACGAACCTGGGCTAAAGGGGCCCCGGTTCGTACTACAACCCGGGGCTAAAGAGGTGGTGGTATAAATACCCCACCCCCGCCCCAGGTCGTGACACGACCCAGAGATCGCCGTTTTTCCTGCGCCACGCCCACGCCGTCCGCCGCACCGCCACCCGCGCCCGTCTCCGCCCTGCGCCGCGTCTCCGCGCCGCCCCGTCCCGCGTCGAGCGCCGCACCACCCCGCCCCGAGAGCCGCCGCCTCGCCGTCGTACGCCTCCGCCCGTGTCGTCTACGCCTCGCCGCTGCCTCGCCGTCGTCTCCGCCTCAGGTACGGTTAGTACTATTAGTGTTAATTTTGGTTAGTTAGGGTTAATTGGCTAGCTAGGGTTATTAGTTAGGGTAGTGTGTTAGGATTTTGGTTAGGATTTTGGTTAGTAGTATTAGGATTTTGGATTAGGATTATTAGTTAGAAGTATTAGTATTTTGGATTAGGATTATTAGTTAGAAGTATTAGCTAGGGTTATTAGTTAGAGTAGTATTAGGATTAGTATTAGGATTTTGGTTAGTAGTATTAGGATTTTGGTTAATAGTAGTATTAGGACTAGGATTTTGGTTAGTGTTAGTTAGAAGTATTAGTGCTTTAATTAGTTAGTGTTAATGTTAGTGTTAATAGTATTAGTATTTTGGTTAGTTAGTGTTATTAGTTAATTTTGGTTAGTGGTAGTGTTAGTGTTTGTAAATAAGTAGTATTAGTATTTTGGTTAGTGTTAGTTAGTAGTATTAGTATTTTAGTTAGTGTGTTAGTGTTAGTGTTAGTGTTATTAGTAGTATTAGTGTTTTAGTTAGTGTGTTAGTGTCAGTGTTATTAGTATTTATCTAGGATTAGTTAGGGTTAGTTAGAATACTTAGTTAATTAGGTTTAGTTTAGTTAGTGATAGGTTTAGGGTTATTGTTATTAGGGCAATATATACTTAGTGATTTAGTTACTGTTTATGTTTTATGATTGTTTATTGCTATTATTTAGTTACTGGACTCCATCGGGGATGTCCGAGTCTGGGCTCCGCCGGGTTGGCACTGGGAGGTGCTACCTGTCGGGACTCATACCTTGGTGAGGAATCCGGGTATCATCGTCGACCCGGAGCTTCTTTGGTGGCGTCCACGAGGTCTAGGAGCGATGCAGAGGGAGCCAGCCCCCAAGGAGGTGGTACGTCATCGTATCAGGGAGGAGGATGAGCATGTACGGCGATAAATGTATCTTTTGGAGACTAGGTTCTCTAATATCTGGCAGGTTCACGGATCTCATCCGAGCTATTCTCCGGTGATGGTTCCTCTTGTGTGGCTGCAGAGCTCCCGTAACACAGAACGCGGCAGCCGCGTTCGCTAATTTATCTTAATAATGTACTTTATCTTATACTTTATCCTATAATGCACCCGAACTATTCTCCGGTGAGGTATTAATAATGTACTTTATCATATAATGCACCCGAGCTATTCTCCGGTGATGTATTAATAATATACTTTATCTTATACTTTATCCTATAATGCACCCGAGCTATTCTACGGTGATGTATTAATAATGTACTTTATCTTATATTATTGTACTTTATCTTAATCACTAAGTAGTGTATCCGAGTTGTCGCAGTTGTAATATTCTTTTACTTAATGCAATATTCTTTTTCTGTATTAGTTAAGCTATGGACAGTAGAAAGAATGAAGAGGAGTTTCTCAACATGATAGATGAGGGTACTGGGGGGTCTTATTATGATGGCTCCGAATATCTTAATTTTTCTGGAGGAGACGATGGTGGAGAAAATAGTGGAGACGATGGTGCTGACCATAGTGGAGACCATGGTGAAGACACCATAATAATGACAAACTCCGTCAAGGTATATAAAGCCTTTATCGATCATTCACTAGTATAGATGCACTAATTGATTCGTATATATGTACTGACGAATGTTTCTTCTCTTAGACCTCCGCTTCCGGCCAATCTTCTCCAAATACAAGAGGCCTGACACACAAGTTGCCCACTGATGTCCATTTCAGCATTGACTTAGTCTCTCCGCAGGGTCAACCGCTGGAGCCCAAAGAAGCTGCGAATGCATTTACAAGTCAATGCGGAGTGATTGTTAGAGACAAAGTCCCAATCACCACGTGAAACTGGAACAAGCCAGGAAAGAAAAAGGATCCAGCTGGGGCTAGTTTTGTAGATGACAGAGCGAAAGATACAATGTGGAATTCTCTCATAACACATTTCAACCTACCAGTCTTGGAGACTGATGAGCTCACACAGCAAATGACGAGGAAAGTCAAGCACTTTTCTCTTAAGAAGATGGCCAAACTATTCAAGGAATGGAAAAAAGATTGTACCACAAGTATGTCTTGAAGGAAACAACTCCTCCATTCGTTGGCCCACTAGAGTTGCAGCAGGATAACTGGGCCGTATTTGTGGAATACAAGACCTCAGCACCAGCTAAGGCAATATCAGCAAAAAATAAGGAAAATGCAGCCAAAAAGAAATATCACCATCATATGGGCACAGGTGGCTACAGGAGTGCCATGCCTAAGTGGGATAAAGCTGAGGCTGACCTAGAGGCTAAAGGGGTCACTCCAGCTACGACTAGTTGGCCCTTGAGGTCAAGAAATTGGGTATTCGGGCATGGGGCATCATTAGACCCAGAAATAGGCGAGATTGTTGCAGCCGAAGAAATTTCTATACCCAAGAAAGAACTTGTGAAAGTGATGAAAGAGGTTGAAGAGGGAACGTTTGTTCCCAACAGAGAGAACGATGAGCTGACAAAGGCTCTCGGGAATCCTGAAAAGGCTGGACGAACAAGAGGGTTCAGACCTTCTTATCCATGGGTTATCAGGTTTCCCGAGCACCGTGACACGTACAGAAGCCGATCGAGAAGAACAAACCGGCAAAAAGAGGAGGATACGGAGCGGTTCGCGAGGTTTGAAGCCACGCTGCAGGAGTATCGCCAAGAGCTTAGTGAACTTAAAGGACTCCAACAGCAAGATCCTACACCAGACAGTACGGTCGGCCCATCGCAACGGAAAAGTAGCATGGCTTCCACGGAGGGCCATGGTAATGATGCAACGATGGATGTGTACCCCGTAGATGCAATTAAGGAGAAGACTAGTTGTGAGCTGCATGTTGAACTGAAGAATATATCCATGAAGGTGGCGGTCGGCTTTGCTTTACCTTCTGCACCGGGAGCGACCTACCATTGCAATCCGATTCCAGCTGGCTATGCTCGTGTTGGTGTGGATGAAATTCTACCTATGTGTCAGTCACTACAGCTTGACATCCCTGGAGGTGAAGGGGAGACGACAGTGGGAGAAGTCACGAGTGGCTTCATTCTTTGGAAAAAAGAATACATCAAGTTTCCAGGCTCGACACCAAGGCCACCTTCTCCACCAAGGCAACCGTCTCCTCCCAGTGCACCGTCTCCTCCAAGTCCACCTCCAAGTGCACCGTCTCCTCCCAATAATAGTCCAATCCATGACCCCAACACGAGTCCATCTCAATCTACGCAGCCGCCTCCACCCACTAAGGGGCAAAAGTGGAAGAATACCACCGCTCCGTCGAGCGATAACCAACGCCCTAAGCGACAGTTGTCGCCCCTCCCAGGAGTACCGTCTGTTCCTCCCAAGAGGGCTTACGACCTGACCGATGAGGAGACCGATGCGGTCGTACGGGCCGAAGTGGATGCTCATTTTAAAAAGAAACAACCTGAGCCAGAGGTCCAAATAAAACCGGAAACCAAGGAGCACTTTAGAAAATTACTGACGCAGTCATCCCAAGCTTAGATAAATACGCCAGATGACTATACACGATGTCTTCAGAATACATTGAAACAGAAGAGATCAAGCGGTAGAGGAAGCATCAAAAAAGAGGTTCCCCAGCAGGGGGAACAAGCAAAACAAACGAGTGGTAGCGGAAACATCAGAACAAACGTCCCTCAGCTGGGGAAACAAGCAAAACAATCGAGTGGTAGCCGAAGAACCAAAAGAGATGTTCCCCAGCTGGGGAAACAAGCAAACCAATCGCTCCCCCACTCTAGGTGAACATACCCAAACCTCAACTATATAAGGAAGAACCTATGGATCCGGAAACGGCTAGGATATTGGCCGAGCAATGTGGTATGCCTATTCATGAAATTATTCACGGCGATATGCCCAAGGCTGAGGTAGCACCCAAATTTGTTAACGGGGAGCCTCTGGTCAGTTCTGAGAGGCTTCGGGATATGCCAACACAAATGCGACGATTCCATGAATGGTACATGAAAGCATCAAAATAACAGCAAAATTGGCTCATACTGAAAGTTCGAAAATCGCATTACTTCATTGAAGACGAGATCCCTATTGAATTTACATAATTATTTTAGTTATTCAATCTAAAGGAACTCGACAAAACTATCCTCAGTTCGTATTGTTTGTAAGTGATTACTTTATTTATGTAATTGGGTCTCTATCTCAGCTTTTTCAATTCATTACCGGTAAGTATACTCACTATATTCTTTTGTACGCTATATATAATGATGCAGAATGAAGATGCTCGATTGTAAAAGAAAGGCTATTAACGGATTTGGGTACATTGACCCACATCGAGTTCATGGAGCTATACTAAAGGATAAACCACTGGAGACCGAGCACAACTTGTTGCGGTTTCTCACGAAACAGCATTTCTGTAACGAAATACTATTTCCTTACCACGAGGGCAAGTGAGTTTTTGTACACATTAACTTTTGCTTACTCGATGTTCAGTGTAAATGATGAGTTAGTGACGTATGTAAACCTTGCGTAGGTACCACTGGATTCTTCTAAGCATTTCACTTGACATGGGAAGAGTTCACATCATGGACTCACTAAACAAAGACATTGAAAACTACCGCTTCATTATCGATGCGCTCCAGAGGTTATTTCAACCATTATCGCACTATATCGATTTCTTTCGTTCATTTTCTGGGATATCAAGTGGTTATTAACTCATACATTAATTTTTTTTGTCGGGTAGGGTTTGGACACAGTTCAAGAAACATGTCCGCGGTCAATGGCGTGAGGAGCTATTTTTAAATCACTCTCGGTAAGTAGTACGAGCTAAGTCCGCGCATCTATTTAATTCTAGTTTATGTGCATTTATCATGCTAGCGTTATTATTTGATTGAATTCTATTCTTGTAAAGTGCGCGAGGCAGCCACAGGGAACTAATCTATGTGGATTCTACGTGTGCGAGTTCATTCGCATCTATTGAGAAGCCCTCGGAAAATGTTTGAGTAAGTAAACAATATATTCACCCTTTATTTTTATTACAAAAAATCGTGTTGAGTCTAATCCATACGATCTCCTTTTTACATAGTTGGACGCGATGCGGGACAAGCTCTACCAGAGGACCGCCTAATAGCAATCCAAGAGGAATTTGCTGCATTTTTTCTCGACGAGGTCATAGACCCACGCGGAGAATACTGTATAAGTAGACCCTAAAGCATCCATGTAATGATCTCCATGTAATCAAATAGACATGCTCTGGACCTTGTTGGGACTCCATATATGCTTGTAAGAGTAATTATATTATATATTGCGTCAATGTGGCCAAGTACTGTGTAGTAGCTTTCTGTATGTATACGAAAACTTGTTTTTAATGAAAACACAGAATGAAAAATAATTAAACACAAAACACAAAATGAAAAAAAAACACAAAACCCTAAAACCCCGTCCCCTGCCGCGGCAGCCAAATGGCACAAAATGCTGCCGCGGCAGGGAACCTTTAGTCCCGGTTCGTAACACGACCCGGGGCTAAACGTCCTGCCGCCCAGCGCGCCTAGCAGGCCACGTGGTTGGACCTCTAGCCCTGGTTTGTAACTGAACTAGGGCTAAAGCTTGGACCTTTAGTCCCGCTTCTGCAGCGTCGGTTCGAAATCCGGGGCTAAAGGCCCTTACGAACCGGGGCAAATTGTCCGGTTTCTACTAGTGTCCCTCCATTCTGAAATAAATGACTTGTATTTGTCTATATTTGTATGTATTTATATATTAAAGTATGTTTAGATACACGTGAATCAAGCAACCGAGAATACACACAAAAAAATACATGAAAGCACCAACAAAATGAGGTGAAATTATGCCCAATCAAAGGCAATTTAGACATAAATGCGGAAACTGAGGTGGAAAAGTATGAGTCAGATTTGATGCGGCCCTACTAACCGCGACTTGAGTTATTGTTTCGCATGCGCTTTCGTGTGGACGAGGAAATAAAACGTTTAAAAAAAAGTCGTTGAGTCGAAATCGATTGAGGAGGCAAAACAACCCACTTTGCTCCTACAAATACCCTTCGCGCCTGCGGTGTCAACTCACTCTTGACAGCGAGAACAGAGCCAGCCAGTCAGCAGGCAACCACGCGATTAACTAAGACCAGAGCCATGGGCGTCTTCGCCGTGACCAAGGTTTCCGAGGCCCCAGTCCGTCCCTCCGCCGAGACTCCATCGGAGACCCTGCCCCTCGCCTGGGTCGACCGCTACCCGACGCACCGCGGCCTCGTCGAGTCGGTGCACGTGTACCGCGGCGGCACCATGCCGGTGCAGGCGTCGGAAGAGAAGAAGACGAAGCCCCCGGCGGCGGTGGTGCGCGGCGCGCTCGCGGACGCGCTGGTGCACTACTACCCGTTCGCGGGGCGGATCGTGGAGGACGCGAAGGCCGGCGGGCGCCCGGCCGTGCTGTGCTCCGCCGAGGGCGTCTACTTCGTGGAGGCCACCGCCAACTGCTCGCTCGCCGACGTCAACTTCCTGGAGCGCCCGCTGCTGCTCAGCAAGGAGCAGCTCGTGCCGTACCCGGCGCCGGAGCTCTGGGCCGTCGAGCCGCACAACAGCCTCGCCATGATACAGGTTCTTTGCACCGTTTCGTTTTGTTTTCACGTTCTCGGCCAGCAGCAGTTGGCACCTGAGTGACTAAGCAACCAACGTTACGGTTTTTGAGCATGACAGACAACCTGACCCACACGTGCACATTTTTTAATGTTGCCAACTTTTTTGATCGATCAGGTCACGACGTTCACCTGCGGTGGTTTCGTGATCGGCCTGCGCACCAACCACGCGGTCGCCGACGGCACGGGCGCGGCCCAGTTCCTGAACGCCGTCGGCGACCTCGCCCGCGGCCTCCCGGAGCTCCGCGTGAAGCCGGTGTGGGGGCGCGACAGCTTCCCCGACCCCGACATCAAGCCCGGCCCACTGCCGGAGCTGCCGGTGCTGGCTCTGGAGTACATCGCGTTTGACTTCCCGGTCACCTACCTTGACAAGCTCAAGTCGCGGTACGCCGAGTTCACTGGCGGCAAGCACTGCTCCGGCTTCGACATCGTCATCGCCAAGCTCTGGCAGTGCCGGACGCGGGCCATCGGCGACGGTGCCGCCCCCGGCACCGACGTCAAGCTCTGCTTCTTCGCCAGCGCCCGCCACGTGCTGAAGCTGGAGCCTGGCTACTGGGGCAACGCCATTTTCCCGGTGAAGGTGTCTGCGCCGGCGGAGAAGGTCGCCGGATCGTCGGTGGTCGAGCTCATCGGGGTGGTCCGGGAGGCGAAGCGGCGCATGGCAGAGGAGTGCCTGAGCTGGGCCGAGAACCGCACCGGCGGGCGCGACCCGTTCCAGATGACGTTCGACTACGAGTCGGTGTACGTGTCGGACTGGAGCAAGCTCGGGTTCTCCGACGTGGACTACGGGTACGGCACGCCCATGACGGCCGGCCCGCTGGTGAATTGCGACCTCATCGCGTCGGTCATCGTCATGAAGGCGCCGGCGCCGCTCGCCGGCACGCGGCTGCTCGCCAGCTGCGTCACCAAGGAGCACGCCGACGACTTCGCCGGCCTGATGAGGGAGGACCTCGCCTGAACGTACGTACGTACGCGCATCCATGCATGCGTGCGAACCATAAACTGAACGAAACCGAGGGCACTTCAATTATGTGAGGAAATACGTTATGCGCGCTACTATCCGGTAGTACTATTAACTGTGTTTGAGTGAAGTTGACAAGCGATCTACACGTAAAAAAAAAGGGATCTACACGTCGATCATGAGTAATGCTCGTTATAATTTGCTGCATGTCTTGTTTGTAGCATGCATATCGTTGCTCTCTTTGGTACAGAGCAAAATGAAGTACTGCTTGTGGAAGCTATGTTATACGGTGTTATATTCGTGCGTGAAAAGCAGTTTATCCCCATGCTATCCGAATATTTATGCTTGTGTCTTTGTGTGGAAGAATGGTACCTAATTCGTGCGTGAAAAGCAGTTTTATTTATCTCAAACCGACCAAGTTGCATATATACTCAGATTTTATGTGCAACTTTAGATTCAGGTTTCACACTGTACAGAATGAAATCATCGATCGACAGGGCTCTCCCCGAAGAGAGGATGCCGCACTTAATATAAAATTGTTTCGTTTAGCTTAGCTTAAAATAGATACTATGTAACATGATGTACTTACACGTGCAACCACTCCGTCTTCTAGACCAGGGTCATAACTGAACCTCCGAAAATGTAGTTATTCCGTAAGAGAAATAACTAAACTAAATTACAGTTGACAGTCACTGAACTAAGAAGAAACTACTAGATCGAGATGGAAACGCTGCGTCATGCTCCTGTTCTGACCCACGCCCCTGTTCATGGCGGAACCACCTCGGTTCCCTCCCATGGTACGGGGCGGGTTCTGACATCAGCTTTGCATGCGCCCGCTCTGCTCTCCCCTACTATTCCTACCCCTCTTCGTCTCTTGCTTCCGTCCCGTCGAGTTCCCCTGGTTCCATCGTCGATTGCGCGGAAGCTGGATTTTAGATATGTGTCGGCGAGGCGTCTGACCCTGGCAATTTCCGGCGATAAAATCGAAGAGGAGCCGAGCGGTGGCTCGAATCAGGACATCCTCAGGTGCGGTGAGTGGGAAGGAAGCATGCATGCCCTCCATTCCGGCTAGCGTGGTGGTGGAGGCAGGGTGGGGGAGAAGGAAACCCGACCGGGGAGAAGTCTGAATGTGGAGAAAGGTTTTCGGTCAGCAATTTCAACCTTTGCATCGGCACATTTGGCCCCATTGGTCTCGAGTATAGCTCCGACGCAGGCGGAGATTGCGGTCGATGCTCGGCAGCCGCGGCGGCGACGGAAAAAATTCACGTCGATGTGTCGAATCCTCGTGAAGTCTCCTCTGAAATCTCCTCCATTGTCACTTCATTTAGTGCCTGCGGTTTCCAAAAGGAGAGGGAAGCCGAGGAATCTGATCTTCCCGATAGAGTTCGCGGAGAAGGAAGCAAGGATGATTTGAGATTGGGTGGTTCTGCGCATTCAGGCCACAAATGGATTCAGGAAAAAAGAGCTGGTGGTTGTAGAGGCTCTCCTAACACTCAGCCAACATACTCACTTTCTCAGGTTCATGGTCGAGTCCCTGAGCTTCCCCCTCTGACACCACTGCTCTACGAGTTTGCACGAGAAGATCTTCAGGGTTTTGCTGGTCCAAGGAAGAGGAGAGGGTGTGGATTTTCTCTGTGGAAGGGTCCAGTCACATGTGGTGCTAGCGAGACGAGCAGATTCCATGGGGACAAGATGGTTGACCCCTTTTTCTCTCAGCTTTGGTCTCTTCCAGAAAAGCCCACCACCCTGGCACCAACTACAGGAGTGCCATTGCCCCCACCTTGTGGTGCTACCCAGTTGTGTATAAAAGGGCCGACTCGTGGTCCTAGGGTTCGCTTATCCCCTCCCCTGGTGGCGGCGGTAGAACCGTAGAAGAACACACCACAGGTTTGCAGTGTCTGGGGATTGAAGATCTTGCTTCTCTTGCTGTTAAGGATTGTGCCTAGAGATGGGAGATACACGAAGGGGAGGTTGATGGCCCAAAATATATCGAGCTCGTTGGGGAACCCCAAGAGGAAGGTATGATGAGCACAGCAGCAAGTTTTCCCTCAGTTATGAAACCAAGGTTATCAATCCAGTAGGAGCAAGGAAACACCTCCAAGGTGTTACTACCTGAACTTTGGCAGGGCGCACTACCGGTGCCAGCAGCAACGTGGAAACATGCACAATACAACCATAGAACTCTGCCCCCAACTTACACTGAGGTTGTCAATGTCACCGGTTTTGCTGAAAACAAAGGATTAAACGTATTGTGTGGAAAAAAATAGTAGTTTGCAGAAAATAAACAGAAAGCACTAAACAATTGATTGAAGATTGATGATAAAAGAAAGGACCGGGGTCCATAGTTCACTAGTGGTGGCTCTCCTTAAGATAGATAGACCATAATATGCATATACTACTCATCTTGACTCCTTTGAAAACAATATGCATATACTACTCATCTTGACTCCTTTGAGACTTGATTGGGCATTACAACATTATACATAGACCATAATCCAATTGCTTCTATGACTAATAATCCACCTTCAGGTTATCATCCGAACCCCCTCCAGTATTAAGTTGCAAGCAACAGATAATTGCATTACGCAGTGCGTGTAAAGTAAACAATACGATTGTTCTATGAACAAAGGATTGTTGTTTTCTCCCTAGTAGCAACAGCACATCTAGTACCTTAGAGATTTCTGTCACTTCCCCAGATTACTAGAGTCATGCACCCACTATCGAGCATAAATACTAACTCTTAGAGTTGCTAGCATCTACATGGCCAAGATAGCTACTAACAATGGAAAGCATTTCTTGATCACAAATAACAAAGACATGATAGAATCAACATCAATCTGAAATAGCATCTTAATATCCATCGGATCCCCGCAAACACAACATGTATGAATTACAAATAGATGATCTTGATCATGAACGGAGCTCACAAGATCTAAACATGATAACACAAAGGAGGAGAACCGGCCATCAAGCTACTACATGGACCAGTAGTCCAAGGATGAACTACTCACACATCACATCGGAGGCTTGCATGGTGATGAAGAAGGCCTCCAGGGTGAATTCCCCTCTCCGGCAGGGTGCTGGGAAGAGCTTCAGATCCCTCCCGATCTAGGGATGGAGATGACAGCGGCTACATACTTTTTCGTGGAATTTTGATCGGGTACTTAGGGTTTCTGTATTGGAGGCATCGTATAGGTGAAAGAGGAGGCTGAGGGGTGCCCGAGGTGGCCAGACCACCCCTGGCACGGGCCAGGCTTGGACGCATGGCCAGGTGGTGTGGCGGCCCCTGGCCCCTCTCCGTCTCGTACTCTGGCTCCTTGTGTCCCTCAGTGAAAAACTTACTTTGGCGTTTGTCCCGTCCAATTCCGAGAATATTCATTTTCTAACTTTCCTGGAACAAAAAACAGCAGAAAATAGGGAGCTGGCACTGTGGCTCTTGTTAATAGGTTAGTCCAAGAAAGTGTATAGAAAGTACTCCAAAGCTGGAACAAAACATAAGAAAGTAGATAAAACCAGGCATGGAACATCAAAAATTATGGATACGTTAGCAACGTATCAACATCCCCAAGCTTAACTCCTGCTCGTCCTCGAGTAGGTAAGTGATAAAAAGAAAGAATAATTTTTGAGGTGACATGCACCATCATAAACTTGATCAAAGTATTTGTAAAACATTGATAGCTGGGATCATAGTACTTCAATCATAACATGAAAGATAAAGTTCTAACAATAAGACAAAGCAACTATATTGCAACATGAAAAGGCACAAACAAAAGATTCATGAATAACAATGCTTTGCAAGAAATTTGTTTGTTTCACATAAAGAAAACATAGCATAGTAGCATTCAACTTGTCCCTCATAGAGTAGCAAACATAAATGCATAGGACACCTTCAAAGTTCATAAGAGTGACTAGATGCAAATACTTTAAAACAAGCAATATCAAAGTTATGCATCAATCAACAAGTCTTGGGACAATGCACATAGAACTAACAATGGCCACTATGCTCTCAAAGTAGGTGCATAAAGATAGAAGGTGGAGACTCAACATAAAATTAAAAGAAGGGCTTTCATAGAAGGAAGTAGGGATTCAAGTTTCATAAGGAGCTTCCAAAAATTATGGTACTTATTAGCTTTCAGCTCTCATTGCCCCTATCATAAGAATCTTTAGGTGATTAAGGTTAAAGTGACACAACTAAGAGGATATGCTTGACAAGTTATAAGCTGAAATCTCATGCCCCTTACTTATGAAGACCGAACCTCATGCTACTCAACTTCAGTCACAAGTAAGCTCTTGTCATTGTAAGTACATATGTATCATAGAGAACCGCCAACGGGGTACCCCTTGCACATGATACAGGAGCTATCCCATAATCAAAATGAGAAGGCAAGCAGACAATGAGCATCTCAGCAATCTTTTTTTTTTGCTATTTGCATAGGTTTTTATTGAGGATGCTTCATAGAGTGCTCATTATGGTTATGCTGCAAGTTTCCACCATGATTAGGCATGGCTTAGGCTAGCGGCCCAGGCATTTCTCTAACACAAATACAAACTCCATGATCTTACAAGTTCCCCTTTTATTTCACACTGTCTGGATCCATAAGCAAACGAACATGATATCAATGGGGTACAAAGTACTAGTGCAATGCTGAAAGCGTTCCCCATGATACATGGTTCTGCTAACTTCAACTTATAAAGCGCAAGCATATACGCAAGAAAGATAGACACAATGGTTCAAGTTTATTAAATGCAAGAAAAGTAAAGTGTGACATCAAGTTCGTGAGAGCTTTAATCACTAGTTTTCTCATAACAACTTTAATTCGGAAGGTAGATAAAAACATGAATATATTTGGAATAGCAAATGCTAATAGGTAGGTATAATGGACTCTTTGGAATAACTTGGTTTTAGGAATTGGATGCATGAGTGGAACTCGTACTTGGTTATGGAGGCTAGCAAAAGACTGGGACCGACCAACTAAGAGAGAAATAATGGCCATAATCATGCAGAGCGACAAAACATCATAAATCAAAGCATAAAGTGATACTACAAGTTGAAAACTAAAGGATCATAAAGGCTTATGGTGATTTGGGATAGTCATAACATGGTGTGAGCATGTGCCAAGTCAACCCAAATAAAGCATCAAAGGAGAATACCACAATATTATGTTTTAATATGCTAAAACAACGCATGATTCTTCCAAGGCACATTAAGCAATCTCAATTGTTTATAACAAGTCATGCTATAGAAAAGAATACTAAGCATAAATCCAAAACAATATCAAGCATGGCATGACAAAGCATAGGCCACAGTAAAAAACAAGCTCTCTTTACCACTTAAGTATGAACTTTCCTACTCTTTTCCAATCCAAACCAAACTATTTGAAAACCAATGTATGAAAGAGGGGGTCCAATCAATTTATTCGGCAAACAAAGCAAACCAAGAAAACGAAAACCAAAAACAAAAAACGAAGACGCTCCAAGAACAACACAATTGTGCATGAAACAATAAAAATGAAGTGTTTGGAAGAAACCTGGGATTTTTATTGATGAAGAAGGGGATGCCTTGGGCATTACCATTACTAATAAAATCTTTAAGCATAACTTCAAGTTCGGAGGGTGCACTCTTATTATTGTTGTAGGAATTTCCATAAGCATTACCATTGTTGGGAGGATATGGTCTATAATTGTTGTTACCAAAATTATTCCCGTAGGCATTGTTGCTAAAATTGTTATTTCTTATAAAGTTCACATCAACTTGCTCTTCTTGTGCAACCAAAGAGGCTAAATGAACATGATTTGGATCCATATGAGATTTCCGATTAACAAGCATAGACATAATAACATCAATTTTATCACTCAATGAAGAGGTTTCTGTTGGGGATCGCAGCAGAAAACAAAAATTTCTCTATGATGGAACCCCAGAAACTGTCTAGGATCTATCTATGTAGTAATGCGGTAACGGGCAATGCATAGAGAATACATACCCTTGTAGACCGTCCGCGGTTAACGTTCCGCGGGGAACGTGATTGAAGTAGTCGTACTCGTAGCCGACCTCAAGGTTGGGAAGATCCTCACAGGTCACCCCTTGCTCCTTCTTCATCTTCATCGTGCAACAGCTCCGGCTCACGACATTTAAGCGCCCCAAGTGTTGCGTCTCGTGTCTTCGTACACATCCGGTGCACGATGAGACCTCCGGCTCCTCGATCCCGCCGGGAGTGCGGAAGTTGATATCCGGTTAGGAATCCCTACAGCACAACGGCGTACTGCAGGTGGCCTCGATCGCACAGCCCAGACATGGGGCCATGGTCACAAGATATAGAGAGAGGGAGGGGGAGAAAGTCAATCAAAGGACACGCCTTTATATAGGCGGAGGGGGTGTGCCCTTCCCATTAGGTTAGCCATGTGGGACTAATAGTTAAAAGAAAATAATAGGAATTTTCGTCCTGGCCGGATGGGCCGAATCTGGTCAGCCCAAAACAGTCAAAAGAGAAAATAAACAATAAAAAGAAAAAGGGGCAGTAGACAGGGGCTGGTCGGGTGGGCCTTGGCGCGGCCCAACCCGTGCCCTGCTCTCCCGTGGCGGCGGCCTGGTAAGGGGAGCCCGGGTGGGCTGGCCACCCCTCGGCGGCCTGCTGGCTCCTGCGGCCCGGGTGGGCTGGTCGCCTGCCCGTGGCCCACCTGGCCGAGCGGCCCGCCCGCCCTCTTGGCGCCCGAGCGGCGGCCTGCACCCTCCCGCGCGCCCACATGGGCCGGGGGCTTGAGCGGCCCGCTTCGGCGGCCAGCAACATCAGCCTGCCCCCGTGCGGTGGCAACTATCTGCCGCCCACGTGGGCTGTTTCTGTTTTTCTTTTTCCTTTTATTTTTCCGCAGCTTTTATTCTAGGCCTTTTTCCTCTGGGATTTGGCCTAATATAAAAGTTTCCTTGATAAATCTTAACTTAAATATTATTTAGAATATATTAATTCACAATTAACATATAATAAATATATATTTAAATTCCCATTTATCCAAAAACACTTTTCCGGTCTTTTCCTTTATTCTTTCTCCGAACAACTTCGGATCTCTCCACAGAACGATTTCGGCTTTCTCTCTTTCTCTACTGTGATTCCGTCTTACGAATGATCGGTCTCATTGTACCCTTAAGTGTATCCTCTCATGGCTCGGGAATGCTCTAGACATGATCTGTATCAATGATCAATAGAGGGACCAGGGATGTCCATGTGACCCCTATGCATTCCTGATGACAATGTTGTTTGAACCGCTAAATGTAGCATCCTCTTCCTTTTGTTTCTCGATACAACTTGTCCGAGATCCGATCATTGGTATCCCATACCTTGTTCAATCTCGTTCATAACAAGTTCTGTTTTCTTGTTACCGTGATATTACAGCCCCGTGACCTAGTCACATGTTGCAACACTTATGGATGTAATCTCACCAAGCCGGCCGTATGTATATTTACCCGTCATGTGGGTGAACAAATCCTGGTCTTGTAGTCACATGTCATCTACTGTTCCTTCGGAATACCCAACGTACACCTTTATGGCCACCGTATTACGAGATGACGGTTGATGAAGTCTAAGAAGCCTCGGGAAACAGTGAGTAATATGAGCTCACGGTCTAAGGAGAAGGAGTCTAGGTATAGCTGTTGCAACAATGAACTATATGAATGTCCAATCACATCATTCTCCAATGATATGATCCTGTTGTCAGTCGGCATAAATGCCCATGATCTTGAAACCCAGATCATCTTCGTGACCAACGAACTAGTATGAATAGAGGCTATTAGGGACTTTGTTGTTTCATACCACACTTGTACCAATGTTTTTTACTTGGCACAGTTATAGCACAATATGAAACTATTATAAACTAATTGAGATATGCCAATAAAAACCTATTTATTATTTGCCTCTAGGGCATATCTCTTTTAGTCTCCCACTTGCACTAGAGTACAAATAACCTAGCTCGCATTTTACTCATATAAACCATATACCATATGCGTTTACGGATCTGCATGCTCATGGGAAACGTCATGTCCATGTTCTGTTTTACCAGATCATTATGTCTTTTGCAAATCTCTAATGTCTTCCTAATTTTTACATTTACTCCATTGTCGTATAATGGGTCGATGTATTTTTTTGGCAACAAAGTGAGACTTTGTTTCTAGTGTTTATGATGACGGCCGCTTTCACCGTTGTCATCTAAACTTCGAAACACACTTTGCTATCCTTTGTGTATATACTATAGTCATGGCAGCAGAACGAGGCCGGATTCTAGGAGCTTACAATGAAATTAGATCAACCTCGAGGGCTTTCTCATGGGCACTGAGCCCTGGGACACATCATTCTACGTTAAAAGTAAACTAGCCCTGCCATAACATTATACATCACATCAGATGTAGCCTTTATACTTATATATCTATGTAGATCCTAGTGCATGAAATGCATCTATGCCACTTACATTGCTTTTTGCCATTTGTGTACAAACTTAATTCTGGTTTAGTGATCAACTCAGGAATCACTTAAGGACACATTCTTACAGTTAAGACTTTGTCCTACCAACCAGAACTACGGGTCACTTTATATCGAGTATATAACATGGTTATATGGAAGAACCTATGACTGAGGCATAGGAGATGTAACGCATCTCTTTCTTTCAACCATAGTTGCAATACTAACTCAATGCTTCATATAGTAAGAACTACTTTCTCTTCTATTCTGAACTTTTTCAGAATCTTGTTTAGGACATTCTGAACATCTTTCAGAATCAAGTCCAGGAAGCATTCATCATTTAGTGTTTATTAAACTCACCAATTTATCTTGATAGATCTTATTGTTTAATAACTTCAACTTCATCCTAACTTAAATATTATTAACACCAATCACATCATTCACATATGTCGTCCACATATCCTAGAATGATTTCACGCTCCCACTCAAATATGACATTCATGTATGAGATCCAGGGATTTCACTTAGCTCCCACTCAAAACTAGGTCCTCTCGCGAATCTTGGACATTCCAAAAATTCTTTGATCACCATCAAAACGAGAATTCCACTAACGAGATTTCAATGACCATTCATTTCTCGTACTTAGGTCCATCACACTTCTTTGTATTTCGTAGGTATGTCTTGTTCAAAACATGACAAGTGAATCAATAATATAATTCCACAAACTTGTAGAATATATAGTTGAATCCTACTTTCTTTAGCAAAAGTATTCCCTGAAACTTTATGACCATTATCATTGGTTTCTCCTCTATTTCTAGAGTTTGGTTTCACGAAACGAATTCCGCTGCGCCACTCAACAATTCAGACGCAAGGTTAAACACCTTGTTTTGATCTTTTACTTTCTTCCACTTGTATCTTCATCAAGACACATCAACTTAGGACAACAACAGGTCTATCCCTCGTGGAATATGCATTCATAGCTTCCTAAGAATGTCTACAAATACTTTTTTATTCGCCACGATTTCAACTTATCGAAATCTCTAGAAACTCGAACGTGCCATAACACTTACGGTGTTGTTTCCACGAATCTTTTAGATGTTCCTTTGTATTTCAAATGAGTGTTTGCTTATTTTGATCTCTAACTCTAAACGACAACTACAACCCCGATAAGATATAATATTAGATCATATGTATCTTAATACATATTGATTATGATGTTTAGATATTTCAACATAGTTTGAATTCATCCAATTATCATAATTTGTGAAACATCTTTCACAAGTCCCTTTTATACTAAACTTAACTTGAATACTTCAGTCAAGTCGATCAAATCAAAGAGACCTCGTATTCTTGTTAATTTCAATATCCTATTTTGTTGTGAACTCATTTGAACAATTCAAATCATTTCAAACTTATGTTCATTAAGTAAATACACTTATTCACTTAAGTCCACAATAAATGATTTCCACTACTTGTTGAAAATACGATACATCCTATGTATAAGATTCAACATTTCTTCGCATATCACCGTTTTACTAGAATGCGGAGTTTTGGTCATTCTACCCAAGAGGCATGGTTTTGCAAAGTCTCTAGATTAAGCATCTAGGACCCTGATCTTTCATAAAGAACCTGCAATAACCAAAATGACTTCAACTATAGTGTCATTTGATTATTAAACTTTGGATATCTTTTAGCATTCTAATCCTTTATAAATGTTTAAACCATTATCATCAACATAGTGATGAGAATAACTTATGTATAATCACAATGTGACCATAAGGTATTGTTCATAAGAATAGTACAAACTGGTTTGTAACTTGTTCATATGAATAATTGTCTCGCCAAAAGCAAGACACACAAACAAGGATTACAAATTATATTCAAGTCCACTAATTCAAATGACAAACTTTGAGTGAAGAGGTGATGTCGGTCATCAACTATTTTTGTTGCCGTCATCAAGTCACGTTGCCTCAAGACCAGCAATTCTCAAGCAGATCCTCCTATTTTCACACAACATGATAAGTATCAAATACTTTGCAAACGACAACGAGTTTTGCAAGAACCACATTTATAATTTTTGTATATCTAACATACACCTTTTTCATCCATGACCTCCATTTGCAATCAAGCCCTTCTAAGAGTTCTCAACTCTAATGCAAGATCACTAAGTGTTTTTGCAAACAATCCGGAGTCATCGACTAATGGTTATTGTATCAAGAAGAGAAGATCACCTTTTGCGAGGATATCCCTAAGGCGTGGGTATTAATCTATGAAGTTGGACCCTTTTGCTAAGTTCCAAATTAAGCAATATATTTCCATGGTCGCAAAGGACCTCAATGGGATAGGCCAAGGTCTACTAAGATATTTGCAAATAGACATCTAGACTAAGTTTATAATAAGAGATCAATTTATAATTGGTCTCCACTAAAATTGTCATCCCCTAGACGATTTTAGTGATCGCATGATCCCTATCCTCTACACCTCCCCCGATCATCACGACCATCAGTGCATTATCAAAGGTAGACATTCAACAATGCCAATCACATCATCCATGTGACTCATGATCGATCTTTCGATCTCTTGTGTTCCGAGGCCATGTCTACACATACTAGGCTTGCCAAATCTAACTTGTGTGTATTCACTGTGCAACATGGCTTACACCCACTGTATGCGAACGTAGATATGTCTGACACCCATGCCTGTACCCTGGATCACCTCATACCGAAGAACTTTCTTGGTGGTGCACACACAAGGGGAACACAGAACATTGGAATTAAATAGGGATTATCTTATTTGCTACCGTTGAGTATCTAAATACTAGCACACAATAAGATGTAAAACAGGTATCAACATCATATGTGTAATGTGATATGATATGGTCCTTCTTGCGCCTTGATCTCCATCGAGCGCACCGGCATGATCTCCATCTTGCCCTTGGTTTGACGCCAAGTCCACGACGCCTCCACCATGTCGTCCATCGGAACGATGACTATTACTATACTAATTAGTAACAGAAAAGTAAACTACTTTACCTTCGCAACGACCAATGCCATATCATAATCACATGCCCCTGCAAAATAAAGTTAGACGCCTCTACTTTATCTATTGCAAGTTTTACGTGGTTGTTAGGGCTTTCGCAATAGAACCGTTTCTAAACTACGAACTTTCCAACAATCGAATGAGAGACAGACACCCGCTAGCCACTTATACGATAGAAGCCGTATGTTGAGCGTGGAACCAGTTTCGCGTACGAATACGCGTAAGGTCGGTCTGGGCCGCTTCATCAAACAATACCTCGATATAAACAAGTACACGTTACAGGGTAACAACTAAGGGATCAATGCCCGCAAAAAACTTGTGTGTATTGGCCGTACAACACTCCTACGCATAGATCGTCTCTGATACCACTATTGGGGATCGCAGCAGAAATAAAAATTTCCCTATATGGAATCCGAGAAACTGCCTAGGATCTATCTATGTAGTAATGCGGTAATGGCCAATACGTAGAGAATACATACTCTTGTAGACCGTACGCGGTTAATGTTCCGCGGGGAATGTGGTTGAAGTAGTCGTACTCGTAGCCGACCTTAAGGTCGCGAAGCTCCTCGCAGGTCACCCTTGCTCCTTCTTCATCTTCATCATGCAACAGCTCCGACTCACGACATTTAAGCGCCCCAAGTGTTGCGCCTCGTGTCTTCGTACACATCCGGTGCATGATGAGACCTCCGGTTCCCCGATCCCGCCGGGAGTGTGGAAGTTGATATCCGACTAGGAATCCCTGCAACGCAACAACGTACTGCTGGTGGCCTCGATCGTACAACCCAGACATGGGGCCATGGTCACAAGGTATAGAGAGAGGGAGGAGGAGAAAGTCAACCAAAGGACTTCTCCAATTGTGTGTTTAATCCCACTCATGGGCACCCCTTTATATAGGCGGAGGGGGTGTGACCTCCCCATTAGGTTAGCCATGTGGGACTCATATTTAAAAGAAAATAACAGGAATTTTCGTCCTGGCCAGATGGGCCGAATTTGGTCAGCCCAAAATAGTCAAAACAGAAAATAAACAATAAAAAGAAAAAGGGGTAGCACACGAGGGCTGGCCGGGTGGGCCTTGGCGCGGCCCACCCCGCGCCTAGCTCTCCCGCGGCGGCGGCCTGGCAAGGGGAGCCCGGGTGGGCTGGCCACCCCCCGGTGGCCTGCTGGCTCCTGCGGCCCGGGTGGGTTGGTCGCCTGCCCGCGGCCCACCTGGCCAAGCGGCCCGCCCACCCGCCTGGCGCCCGAGCGGCGGCCTGCTCCCTACCGCGCGCCCGCATGGGTCGGGGGGTTGAGCGGCCCGCTTTGGCGGCCAGCAACATCAGCCTGCCGCTATGCGGCGACAACTATCTACCGCCCACGTGGGCTGTTTCTGTTTTTCTTTTTCCTTTTATTTTTCTGCAGCTTTTATTCTAGGCCTTTTTCCTCTGAGATTTGGCCTAATATAAAAGTTGCCTTTATAAATATTAACTTTAATATTATTTATAATATATTAATTCACAATTAACATATAATAAAGATATATTTAAATTCCCATTTATCCGAAAACACTTTTTCGGTCTTTTTCCTTTATTCTTTCTCCGAACAACTTCGGATCTCTCCACGGAACGATTCCAGCTTTCTCTCTTTCTCTACTGTGATTCCGTCTTACGAATGATCGATCTCATCATACCCTTAAGTGTATCCTCTCACGGCTCGAGAATGCTCTAGACATGATCTGTATCAATGATCAACAGAGGGACCAGGGATGTCCATGTGACCCCTATGCATTCCTGATGACAATGTCGTTTGAACCGCTAAATGTAGCATCCTCTTCCTTTTGTTTCTCGATACAACTTGTCTGAGATCTGATCATTGGTATCCCATACCCTGTTCAATCTTGTTCATAACAAGTTCTGTTTTCTTGTTACCGTGATATTACATCCCCGTGACCTAGTCACATGTTGCAACATTTATGGATGTAATCTCACCAAGCCGGCCGTATGTATCTTTACCCGTCATGTGGGTGAACAAATCCCGGTCTTGCAGTCACATGTCATCTACTGTTCCTTTATGGCCACCATATTACCAGATGACGGTTGATGCAGTCTAAGAAGCCTTGGGAAACAGTGAGTAATATGAGCTCACGGTCTAAGGAGAAGGAGTCTAGGTATATCTATTGCAACAATGAACTATATGACTTGATCGTGTTGCAATCCTTCAAGGAATGTCCAATCACATCATTCTCCAATGATATGATCCTGTTGTCAGTCGGCATAAATGCCCATGATCTTGAAACCCAGATCATCTTCGTGACCAATGAACTAGTATGAATAGAGGCTACTAGGGACTTTGTTGTTTCATACCACACCTATACCAATGTTTCTACTTGGCACATTTATAGCACAATATGAAACTATTATAAACTAATTGAGATATGACAATAAAAACCTATTTATTATTTGCCTCTAGGGCATATCTCCTTCAGTTTCCTCAACAGAATTTACCTTCTTACCTTGTGGAGCTCTTTCAGTGTGCCATTCAGAATAGTTAACCATCATATTATCCAGAAGCTTTGTTACAACACCCAAAGTAATGGTCATAAAGGTACCTCTAGCAGCAGAATCCAATAGATTTCTTGAAGAATAGTTCAATCCTGCATAAAAAGTTTGGATAATCATCCAAGCAGTCAGTCCATGAGTGGGACAATTCTTTACCAAAGATTTCATTCTTTCCCAAGCTTGAGCAACACGTTCATTATCAGATTGTTTAAACTTCATTATTTCACTTCTCATAGATATAATCTTAGCGGGAGGATAGTATTTTCCAATGAAAGCATCTTTACATTTAGTCCAAGAATCAATACTATTCCTAGTTAATGAATTCAACCATTCTTTAGCTTTTCCTCTCAAAGTGAAAGAAAACAATTTAAGCTTAATGATATCTCCATCTATATCCCTATGCTTTTGCATCTCACAAAGTTCAACAAAGTTATTTAGATAAGCAACAGCATCTTCATTACCAATACCAGAAAATTGTTCTCTCATAACAAGATTGAGTAAAGAAGGTTTTATTTCAAATAAAGTAGCTTCAGGAACAGGTGGAGCAATAGGTGTGCTCATGAAATCATTGTTGTTGGTGCTAGTGAAGTCACACAACTTAGTATTTTCAAGAGTGGACATTTTTTTGTGTGTTTTTAATAAAGAAAGCAAACTCGTAAAACTAACTTTTTTGTGTTTTTGATAAAGAAACAAGCAAACAAAGCAAAAGTAAACTAAGCAAAACAAAAATAACAAAGTAAAGAGATTGGTTATGAGGGACTCCCCTTGTGAAGATGTCCTTGACTCCCCGGCAACGACGCTAGAAAAAGTGCTTGATGGCCCAAAATATATCGAGCTTGTTGGGGAACCCCAAGAGGAAGGTATGACGAGCACAGCAACAAGTTTTCCCTCAGTTATGAAACCAAGGTTATCAATCCAGTAGGAGCAAGGAAACACCTCCAAGGTGTTGCTCGTTGAACTTTGGCAGGGCGCACTACCGGTGCCAGCAGCAACGTGGAAACCTGCACAACACAACCACAGAACTCTGCCCCCAACTTACAGTGAGGTTGTCAATCTCACTGGTTTTGTTGAAAACAAAGGGTTAAACATATTGTGTGGAAGAAAGTAATAGTTTGTGGAAAGTAAATAGAAAGCAGTAAACAGTTGATTGAAGATTGATGATAAAAGAAAGGACCGGGGTACATAGTTCACTAGTGGTGGCTCTCCTTAAGATAGATGACATGTTGGGTGAACAAATTACAGCGGGCAATTGACAAACATCGAGAAAGCAATATGCATATACTACTCATCTTGACTCCTTTGAGACTTGATTGGGCATTACAACATTATACATAGACAGTAATCCAACTATATCCATGAATAATAATCCACCTTCAGGTTATCATCCGAACCCCCTCTAGTATTAAGTTACAAGAAACGGATAATTGCATTACGCATTGCGTGTAAAGTAAACAATACAATTGTTCTATGAACAAAGGATTGTTGTTTTCTCCCTAGTAGTAACAACACATCTAGTACCTTAGAGATTTCTGTCACTTCCCCAGATTACTAGAGGCATGAACCCACTATCGAGCATAAATACTAACTCTTGGAGTTGCTAGCATCTACTTGGCCAAGATAGCTACTAACAACGGAAAGCATGCAAGATCACATATAATAAAGACATGATAGAATCAATAATCAATCTGAAATAGCATCTCAATACCCATCGGATCCCCGCAAACACAACATTTAGGAATTACAGATAGATGATCTTGATCATGAACGAAGCTCACAAGATCTAAACATGATAGCACAAAGGAGGAGAACCAGCCATCTAGCTACTACATGGACCCGTAGTCCAAGGATGAACTGCTCACGCATCACACCGGAGGCTTGTATGGTGATGAAGAAGGCCTCCAGGGTGAATTCCCCTCTCCAGTAGGGTGCCAGGAAGAGCTTCAGATCCCTCCCAATCTAGGGATGGAGATGACGGTGGCTACAGACTCTTTCGTGGAATTTTGATTCGGTACTTTGGGTTTCTGTATTGGAGGCATCTTATAGGCGAAAGGGGAGGCCGAGGGGGTGCCCGAGGTGGCCAGACCACCCCCTGGCGCGGGCCAGGCTTGGCCGCGCGGCCAGGTGGTGTGGCGGCCCCTCTCCTTCTCGTACTCTGGCTCCTTGTGTCCCTTGGTGAAAAACTGACTTTGGCTTTTGTCCCGTCCAATTTCGAGAATATTCATTTTCTGACTTTCCTGGAACCAAAAACAGCAGAAAACATGCAGCTGTCACTGTGGCTCTTGCTAATAGGTTAGTCCAAGAAAGTGTATAGAAAGTACTCCAAAGTTGGAACAAAACATAAGAAAGTAGATAAAACCAAGCATGGAACATCAAAAATTATGGATACGTTAGCAACGTATCAGAGGTAAGGGAAGAGGAAGATGAGGAAACAATAGCCAGGAACCATGGCAAGGGCAGTAGATGCCATAACACCAGCAAATGATGCAGCAATAGCAGCAGTAGATGCAGCAACAACATCCTCCCCAGCATAGCCCGTTTGAGTTTGGCCAAATAATCCTCAGTTGTTCCAGAATCAGCCTCCATATGGGTTTGCTCCAGGTAATATTCCTCTCCCATGGAGTTTCAATGGGACTTTCCCCCCTTCTAGCCCCAGCCTCATTTTTGTTTGCAATCAAATCAGTGGATTGCTCTCCAACAAACTACTAAGTAGTAGTCAAGCCAGGGAGTGGACCAGGGTGAGAAGCCAAAGGCTGCTATGAGAAACAAGAAGAAGGGTTCAATTTCTTAAAAGGAGCAAGGAAGTGGGGGGCTCTGATAGTAACATTTGGATGAACTACTTTTATTCCATCTGTATGTGCTATGGAGAACCAGGACATCTTTAGAGTGCTTGTGAGAAACAAAAGACGGGCTTCATCTACGAAAGTGTGACTCACACAATTGACAAGTGTCCAGTCAGAAAGATGCCACACCAGATTGCTAGATATATTGGAAGTGGTGCTCCAGGTTTGGGATTCTATCACATTGAGACCCCTGGAGTAGTCTTGAACCGCATTACATCCACCAAGAATTGTGTTATTGTCCTGGTTGAAGAAGGACATCTCTCTGCCGATGAGCTAGCTGTTGAATTCTCCAAGATCTACGAGACCAATTGGCCCTGGCATATCAGGGAGCTAGGGCATGAGAACACTTATTTGGTAAACTTTCCTCCTCACATTGTGGTGGAGAAAGTCATTGGTTACCCAAAATTTGGTGTTTCCAAAGCTGGGGGGTGGCTTAAGGTTGAGGCCTGGAATGATGACCTAGAACCTGTCGAATCACTAGAGACAGTTTGGGTTATTATCACTGGTATGTAGTCAAAATCGTGTGAGTGGAATGTGTTGGACCAAGCAGTCTCTACTTGTCGTATCCTGGAAGATGTAGATTGGCTCAATATTTTCAAGCACAATGCTAAGGAGGTCAGGGTCAAGATCAAATGTATAGATCCTTCCAAGTTACCTGCTGGTAGATTATTTGATTTCAATGGCCATCTGTTTCAACTGGGATTCTCTTTGGATGCGTCTATAGCCAACTCTGGGGATGAGGGAGAAGAGGTGCAAAATGAGCCCGGTGAACAGGGTAATGGGGGTGGTGACATAGATAAGCAAGTGGTAGGTGATGGAAGATCAGGTCAGAATTCTGGGTATAATGGCTCTTCCAACTCAACTGCTGGTTCTTCTCAAGGGACTGGCCAAGCTAATAATAGGGTTAGACTCTGTGCTGGGGAATTACCCGAGGAAGTCACCTGCAATGGCAGTGCTGTTTTCAAATTACTGCTTCAGAGGGGTTTGGTGGACAGAGATGGGGCCTTTATTTGGGACAAGTCTCGTACTATTGAAGCAAATCTCTAGGCTCAAAAGGTCTAGGGTGAAGAACAGTTGACATACCAGCAAGGGGTGTAGTCAGAGATACAAGGGTCCTCCATGCCTAATCTACCTATTGATCTGGTGCCAGATTTTAGCAGTATGGATGTATCTAACACAGTTGATCTGGGTGTGGATCAGGGTGCTCCAAAGAAACAGAAATGGGGGCCTATCCAACCAACCAGGCAGAGTGTAAGGATTGATAGGTATAAAAACATCTTGGAAAAAGCTATGAATCTGAAGAAAGTGACTAATTTGGAGGTACCAAAAAAGATGAAAGGTATAATGAAACAAAACCCTTTCCATGTTTTAAGTTCAATAGATTTAGAAGATATGTCTAACAAGATAGGAGTGGAACTTGAGAGATATCAGCCTATTACTTGTGCTAGTCTAGCTGATAGTTCTAGTATTTCTATCTCTCCATTATGTGATGATGATGGAGTTGATGAGAAAGCTGAGGGTTGGGTAAAAGTAGTAAATAAATCTCGGGAAAACACCCCAGGAAGAAGTTGTTATGTTAGTTTTTTAGGAATAGCAGGAGCATCTCTGCTCCTGGTAGACAAAAGTATATTGGCATTCCTTTGCAACTAGATTACATAGGATTCCAGGAAACCAAAAATGATAGCTTTAGCAAAAACCTTTTGAGAAAACTCCTTCGGAATAGAAATTTTGATTGGAACCATCTGCCTTCCATTGGGACTACTGGTGGTATCCTTGTAGGAATTAATCTAGATCTTTTTGAAGTTATAGCTTGGGATATTAGAACTTTTTCAGTTAGCACTGTAGTTAAGTTCAAATTTTTTGATAGAACTTGTAGGATTACTACTGTGTATGGCTCTACTTAGAAAGCATGATTCATTTCTGAATTACATGAGCTTTTTGTTAATTGGGATGGACCAGCCATGGTGGGTGGTGATTTCAATTTAGTTAGGTCTTTGGATGATAAGAGTAACAAGAATGTAGATTTCAAATGGGCTAACAAATTCAATGCTTGGGTTGAAATCTGGGCTTTAATGGAGATTGGGCTTGCTGGTAGATCTTTTACTTGGGGTAATAATAGATTATGAGTAAAATAGATAGATTCTTCTGCACTACTAGTTTTGATGCATTTTTCCTTTGGCTAGTGTTAGGGCTCTCTCTAGAGTTGGTAGCGATCACACTCCCATAGTTTGGGACTCTAGGAGGGTAAACCTCCCAAACCCACCAGTTTTAGATTTGAGAAATGGTGGATTAGTAGACCTGACTTTAAAGAGGTAGTTGTTAGAGCTTGGTCTTTTCAAGTTAATAGCTCTAATGTTTTGGATATATGGCAAGGGAAACTTGGGAGGTTTAGGAATTTGGCGAAAGGTTGGAGTTGTAATGTAGAAGCTGGTGTTAGTCAGCATAAAAAGAGCTTGATGGAAGAATATGATATTCTTGACATCAAATCTGAGTCTAACCCCCTCTCAGAGGATGACCATCTTAGACTAGGGGCTATTCTAAAAGAGCTGAATGAGTTTTGGTTGATGGAAGAAACTAAAGCTAGATAGAGGTCTAAAGATAGGAACATTTTGGAAGGTGATAGAAATACTGCATATTTTCATGTAGTTGCTAACTAGAGGAGAAGGAAAAAACTTATTAATGTTTTAGAAGGGCCAAATGGCCCTGTTTCTGACATGGTTGACATGCTAAAAGTAGCCTCTGACTATTATAGATCCCTCTTTGGTAAGGAACAGATATCTGACATTAGACTTAAGGATAGCTTCTTCCTATCGAAGACAAGGTTACTGATCTTGAGAATCAAATCCTAGGCTCTGATTTTACTGAGGAGGAGATTAAGAGTGTTGTGTTTGGCTCTTATGCAGAAGGAGCACCTGGGACAGTTGGGCTCTCCTTCTTATTCTATCAGGTCTTTTGGGATGTCATTAAGTCTGACCTCCTTATATGTTCAAAGCTTGGTCTAAAGATAAGCTAGATATTTTTAGATTGAATTTTTCCATGATAACCCTAATTCCTACAGAAAATGATGCTAAAACTATGAATAAGTTTCGGCATGTTAGTCTCCTTAATTTCTCTTTCAATATTTTCACTAAGGTTCTCACCAATAGATTAGCTAAGATCATTGATAGGTTAATCTCAAAATGCCAGTAGGCCTTCATTAGAGGTGTTTCATTTTGGAAAGTGTGGTGACATCTCATGCAATTATTCATGAGGTCCATAGGAAAAAAGATAAAGGTCTAGTTCCTAAAATAGACTATGAAAAGGCATATGATAGGGTGAACCTAGATTTTTTATATGAAGTCTTAGTTCTTAGAGGGTTTTTCCCTTCTTTTAATAGATCCATTAAACAAATGACTACAAGTGGATCCTTTGGAGTCAGGGTCAATGACTCAGAAAGTGATTTCTTCCCTACTGGGAAAGGTCTTAGACAGGGGGATCCTATTGCCCCCTCCTTTTTTATATTATGATAGATATTTTTTCCAAATGTTATCTAAAGGTACTGCACATAACTTCATTGGAGGTTTGTGCCCTAACTTCCTTCCAGGGGAGTTGTATGTCCGCAATATGCAGATGTTAGTCTCCTCTTTTTAGAAAATGATTTTAGGGTTGTTGTTCATCTTAAATGGATCCTCACCTGCTTTGAGCAGGTGTCAGGCATGAGAGTCAATTATCATAAGAGTGAGTTGATTCCTATCAACTTAGATAACCTGGAACTCCAACCCTTTTTGGACATTTTTCAATGTGTTGCTGGGGCTTTCCAAGTGAAATACCTAGGAATCCCTTTACACTTTGATAAGCTGAGAAGGGAGGATCTTCAACCTTTAATAGAGAGTATTTTGAATAGAATTACTGGCTGGAGAGGCAAGTTTCTCTCTTGTGTAGCCAAGAAAATCCTTATTCAAGCTTGTTTATCTAGTATCCCCATCTATTTACTCTCCTTCTTTAAATTCCCAAATGGGCTCTATACCTCCTGGACACACATTTAGCTTATTTTTTCTGGAATGATGAGGAGGGGAATCACAAGATTCACCTGGCCAACTGGCCTTCCATCTGCATGAGAAAGGATTTTGGTGGTTTAGGTATCGCCAACCTTAGAGATCTAAATTTAGCTTTGATTGGCTCCTGGATTAAGAGATATATTCAGAGAGAAGGTGCTCTCTGGAAAAGAATTATAGATGCTAAATATAACACTAGGAATCCTAACATCCTTTGTTGCCAGGATGTACACCCCTCAACCTTCTGGAAAGGTGTCATGTGGGTTTCTAGGGCAGTAAAAATGGGGTACATGTGGCATTGAGGAAATGGGTGTTGCATTAAATTTTGGGAAGATATTTGGTTTGGTAATTCTCCCTTAGCCACCAAAATTTGGGACCTTTACATAGTCTGTAACGAGCAAACCAAAACTAATGCTGATTTGTGGGATGGGTTCATTCTTAGATGTGATTTTAGGAGAACCTTCACTAAACAAATGATGCTTCAGTGGCAAGAACTCCAGGAAATTGTTAGAAGTCTAGTTCTCTCTGACTCCGAGGACTAACTCATCTGGCAGCATGAGTCTAAAGGTGTTTATTCTTCTAGTTCTATGTACTATATAATTAACTTTCGTGGGGTTAAGCAGGTGTTTCGGTCTGCTGTTTGGAACCTCAAGATTCCTCCCAGGATTCAGGTATTTTTGTGGCTCCTTTCTTAGAATAAAATTATAACTAGGGATAATCTAAGAGCCAGGGGTATCAAAAACCTCTGGAATGTTCTTTTTGTAAAGAAATAGAAACTGTGAAACATCTTTTCTTTGAATGCAATGTAGCTAGGGTTCTTTGGGATGATATATGTGATTTCTGTGGTTTGCAATTTACAGATTTTGTCTCCATTCGTAGCAAATGGCTTGATAATAGGAAAAACTTACAAATTATAGTTCTTACTTAGGTTGTTCTATGGAACATCTGGAATAAGAGAAATAGTTTAGTTTTTAACAAAACTTCTTGGCTGTCTATTAAGTAGGTCTGGCATCTTGTGTTGCTATACCTGGGGAATTGGAAGGTTCCTTTCAAGGAACATAACTAGGTGCTGATCAACCAATTCGAGCACAGGATAATGCACAAACTCAAGACCCCCCTAGCGATCACAGCAAGTTGACATGCAAAGGGTTCGAGTGGCTCTCGACCTGGAAATCATCAGCTTCGCTGACCCACGATGGTCGAACCTCCCTAGAGTACCTAAAGGAACACCAGGAGGAAGATGGCACAATTCACGTGGTGATCTGACATGAGATGGTCCTTGAGGCTGCCTTTCTTGTGTGCTCTATCTGTTTCCAGTAGCTTGTCCTAGGTGAGGCTCATCTCCTTTATTTTGTCCTCTAGATTATCTAGCTGTAGGGTTTCGTAGATTGTGAGCCCAACTCGCGTTTTTATGTTCTGTTGTGGTGTCATGTTTGAACTCGGGTGGTTTCGTTTTTATTAATGGAACTGGGGAGAAATCCCTTTTGATCTAAAAAAAATAGTCACAGAAGAATTCACTTTCAATAAAGAATTTGTTTAGATTCTCTTCCATAATCTTCTTTGTCCGCTATGTGGGTTCCTGGAAATGGGAATTTTCACGTATTTTTTGAAAAATCTGACCTTTTGGAAAACTAATTCTTCATCTGAACCCTTTCGCAAAACTATGTCGGAATCTTACCCCTAGGATTGGTGCCATTTGATATGGAGTAGAAGTTGTACAGATCAGCGCCAACACGAGGTAGCAGAGGAGTAGCCTAGGGTGGTTGGCGTCATTTCACATGGAACCGACGTCGGCGCCATTTCACGTGGAGCCGACCTCTTTCGGTTCGATTTTCTGCAATGTTTACGCCGACCTGTACAACTTCAGCTCCATTTTAAATGGTGCCAACCCCAGGGGTCAGATTCCGAAATAGTTTTGCGAAAGGGTTAGATGAAGAATTAGTTCTGCCTAGGAGTCAGATATGTCAAATAATACAATGTTCACCTATCCTGTTGCCCAGCTTCTACGGAGGTTTTTCCGAGAGGCTCTAGGGCCTGCCAGACCTCAGTGAGTTCCTTGAGACTAAGGTAAACCGTAGTGGTAGGAGACATCGCCTCTTCTGGTTAGTGTTTGTCGCGATGACCTGGACCTTATGTAATATTCATAACGGAATGGTTAACGAGAGATTATTTTCACAGCGTGCTTCTGACTTCATTCTCAAATTTCTTACTTTTCTGTAGCAGTGACACCCGCTTACTAAGAAGCCGGAGAGGGAGCATTTGGACGACATTCTTCGGGCTTTGCTGGTTGTGGCACGTCAATACACTTCTCCGCCAATCAGTTGAGCTTCCTCTCTGGGAGTTTGTATCTTGGCGCACCCGTATTTTTTCCTGTTTTTCTCTCCCTTTGGGCTTTGCTGTGTTGTTGCCCCAACGGAATTCTTTTCTTTTTGTTCGGAACTTGTAGCGAATTTGAATGGTTGTGATTGATTTATAAAGCGGCGAAACCTTGTTTCGAGGAGATTATCTTCCATAAGTACACGGTGCCAAATATACAGTTGTAGTGGAACGTACTAATCCGTTTCTGGTAAAGCTGGCGCTGAACTGATTATGGTCATGTTAACAGACTACTACTGCTACTGCGTTAAGCTGGTTTCAGCGTGCAAATAGTAGAGCAAGTACATGCAATGTGGAATTTTCATGCCCAATGCCGTCGTCTTGTGAAATTTTAATGCACGTACGCAGCTTTCGATCATCATTAAGTAGTAACAGATTGCCTTCTTCCAACAATCATATTTGACGATGTACTAGGTATTAGTAGTAGCTATAGGCATGTGGCGTCTGAATCATATGCACAGACGGTAGTACTCTTTGAAATCTCGGAAATTAGAGTCCTATTAATAGATCCCAGTAGCTTGCTTTCTTGCAGGAAACGCAAAAGGGTACGGTACTGATACTTTCCTCCTTGGCCCTTGCAGTTGCACGTGTATGCCAAAGAGGGAACCGAGTGTGCTTTCTGTCCCCGCTGGTCCTATGAGTACGATGGCAATCGGCATTCATGGCCAAGGACTTTCGTTTAGGCTCGTAGCTGAACTTTGTTTGTCATCCACGCTTGATTTTCGTTGCTGACATGCAAGAGTCAACAAAAGACTGATAGAACATCAAATCAAACGGAAGGAATAATGCGGTGATTTGTTACCTTACCTCCAATGAACATCCTCACGAGACAGGAGAAGGTCGGGCATGTGGAGCGAAAAGATTGACAGGTTAATAAGGGATCGCCAAATCACAGTCCACTTTTCGTACTATGTCCGACTGGATCCAGCGGCTATTCTGATTTCTCCCTCTGTTTCTTCTTCCTTTGGAAGGCAGCGTCTTGTCCTACCGACGCAATCAGATGTCTATGGGCACTGAAACTCCCGCCGCGTCGCCTAAGCCTAACTGCCTCACCGGCACTCACCCAACTGCCACGACCATCTGTCCCGCCTCATAAGATTATACCTACACTAGTCATTAACCCGTGCACCTGGTACGGGCTAGTACATTTGAAAAGGCAAATGAATTACATTTTTTAATTAGTACCCCTTTGTTATACTTTTAAATTCTGCTTCATGCCATGATATATGATCTCAAGAAGTACTTGTTGACCGTGAAAGAAAGAGCCTCTCTACGTATTCAGATTTTTGCTCTGAAACTCGTGTCTACAGAGAAAACATTAACAATAACCAACACATTAACCCATATTACAAGTTTTAGAAAAAGTCTAGCAACACCAAATTACACACCACAATCAATATAGAAAATTTCTTTTACCCATAACGTGCCCTAGTCGCGGGGAATAAGTAGAGCTACCACATTTATGTCAAAACCAAGATGAATTGGATGAAGCAAAGTTAGCTACTACGTACTTTAGATGAACATCATAACATTAGAAGATTTTCGAGAAAAGCATTTCAGGCACTGGACATAAATTCACAAATTGCACGGTGCTTCCGGGGAAATTCCAGTTGCAATCCTTTTTGGAGCACTACACATGAAGAAATTAAAAAATGATACCTGAGGTATAAAATGATACCTGAAGTATGTGACCTCCGGTAAATTTAAATGTTTCTCAGACTGAAACATTCCCAAAGATCTGTTTGCAAGGCTAACCTTATGTTGTATCCCCTTATTGATATTAAATCAAATTTACTGCTGAAAGAGAGATCACGTATTTTGCATTCTAGTATATTATTAGGTATAAGATGTAACAAAAACTTTCAGCAACTTAGCTAAAATTAATTGTCATATAAGGACATGATCATAGAATCCCATACGCCTCTATATGGGATTTGTGACTAAAGATACACAGCAGGTTTTATTTCTAGCATTTGCACCTGGAATACCTATTTTACCTTCGGTTTCTCGGTTCGCATAGAAACATAAAATAATTTAAGAGTTTGGCCCTTACAGAACCTTGAACTTAACTTAATTGCATTGAGCCACTAGTAGAAAACAGATCTTTGGTCCAGGGGTATTAGCCCCGGTTTTGCTACAAACCGGGACTAATGTCCCGGTCCAACGGCTAGAACTGGCCCCAGGGGGTGGCAGACACTAGCCCCGGTTCGAACGGGACCTTTAGCCCCGGGTCGTGTAATAAACCGGGGCTAAAGGGTTTCAGGCAGGCCGGGTCGGGCGCCAGAGCCACCATTCAAGCTGGTGTAATAAACCGGCACTAGACACGAACCGAGGCTAAAGGTCTGGCTATATCTTCTTCTTCCCCTACCCGAGCCACCATTCAAGCTGGTGGCTCTCCTCTCTCTCTCTCTCTCTCTCTTTCTTGCTTCAAGCTCGAGTTCATGCCATTTTTTTTCTCAAGATTTGTCTAGATTTTGTGGTGCCCCATCTATCCAAAGGTTCTAAAAGGTGAGCAACTTCATCTTTTGAACTCTCATTGCTATATTAGCTCATTTCATGCTCTATCTTATAGATGGATTTGTGGATTTAGTTTGGTAGTAATTTTTGCAGTGATAGCATGATATCAATGTTTAGGTTCTATCTATCTTGTATTAATGTAAGGAACTCTAAGGTAAATATCACAATATATGGATTATTCTATCAATATATATCTTGTTTTGGCACATAGAGTCTCGAAAATTGATTTTAGAAGCACACACATGCGTGAGTTCATCATTCTAACTAACTAGCTAGCTGGGCAAAATATCCTTCTTCGTCTACCTGCGTTCAACAAACTGAAAAATTTGTAACAAAGATAAGGTTAATTCATAAAAGCTTGATAAGAAGACATCACAATTCACATATTAGGGAGTGCCTCTATGGCGAGCTCCTCGAAGATGACTGAGGATGGGATCCTAAGACATCTTCGAGAAGCTCTGCCGTAGTGGTGTCCCTGCTCTTCCACACCATCTTTCAGTTTATATCTTCTCTAGCTAAATCAGTATGCTGGTGGAGCTAACTAATTTCACATATTAGAGAGTGCCTCTACGGCGAGCTCCTCGAAGATGTCTGAGGACGAGGTCCTAAGACATCTTCGAGAAGCTCCGCCGTAGTCGTGTCCCTGGTCTCACACACCGTCTTGCAGTTCTTCACAAGAATGCATACCTATTTATAGATTAAGCAGCACAACATAGTGTCGGGCACTAATGACATAGTGCCGACACACTCACGCTGGCATAGTGCTGCCACCCACCCAAAATAGTGTCGGCATTTAATTTACTGGCTTAGTGCTGCCCACTGAGGACATAGTGTCGACATGTTGTCTCCACATCCACATTTAGTCCCGGTTGGTGCCTCCAACCGGGACTAAAGGTTCATCATATCTTTAGTCCCGGTTGCTGGTTTTAGATTAGTACTAATTAATTATGATTATGTTTGATGTACTTAATTAATTATATATTGCAGATGAGCCAGCAATGGATGTACGCTGACCGACTCTCTAACGAGTTCATTAAAGGCGTGCATTCTTTTCTTCTTGTGGCCGAGGCAAACAAGCGGAGTGGTTTTATGTCTTTTCCATGTGGTGTCTGTCGGAATAATAAAGAATACTCTTCCTCAAGAGTCCTTCACAGCCACCTGTTTCGGTCCGGTTTCATGACCGGCTATAATTGTTGGACCAAGCACGGAGAAAGAGGGGTTATGATGGAAGACAACGAAGAAGAAGAGAATGACAACGACTACCCTGAATACGATGGTACTACAATGGAAGACATTGATGAAGAAAAAGATGAAGAAGGGGCATCAGATCTGCCTGATGATGATCTTAGTCGGGCCATTGCTGATACCCAGGAAGAATGCGTAACTGAAAGGGAGAGGTTGAAGTTCAAGAAGATGTTAGAGGATCACTTGTACCCAAATTGTGAAGATGGGCACAAAAAACTGGGTAGCACACTGGAATTGCTGCAATGGAAGGCAGAGAACGGTGTGACTGACAAAGGATTTGAAAAGTTGCTGAGAATAATGAAGAAGTTGCTTCCAAAGGATAACGAACTGCCCGCCATTACCTACGAAGCAAAGAAGGTTGTCTGCCCTCTAGGATTAGAGGTGCAGAAGATACATGCATGCATTAATGACTGCATCCTCTACCGCGGCGAGTACGAGAATTTGGATGCATGCCCAGTATGCACTGTATTGCGGTATAAGATAAGACGAGATGACCCTGGTGATGTTGAGGGCGAGCGCCGCATGAAGATGGTTCCTGCCAAGGTGATGTGGTATGCTCCTATAATATCACGGTTGAAACGGATTATTCAAGAACAAAGAACATGCCAAGTTGTTGCGATGGCACATGGAAGACCGTAAGAAAGACGAGATGCTGAGACACCCCGCTGATGGGTCGCAGTGGAGAAAAATCGAGAGAGAGTTTCCGGACTTTGCAGGTGATGCGAGGAACTTATGGTTTGGTCTAAGTACAGATGGCATGAATCCTTTTGGGGAGCATAGCTGCAGTCATAGCACCTGGCATGTGACTCTGTGTATTTATAACCTTCCTCCTTGGTTGTGCATGAAGCGGAAGTTTATTATGATGCCAGTGCTCATCCAAGGCCCGAAGCAACCCAGCAACGACATTGATGTGTACCTAAGGCCATTAGTTGAAGAACTCTTACAGTTGTGGCACGGACAAGGTGTACGTGTGTGGGATCAGAACAAGCAGGAGGAATTTGACCTACGAGCGTTGTTGTTCATAGCAATCAATGATTGGCCTGCTCTTAGTAACATTTCAGGACAGACAAACAAGGGATAGAATGCATGCACACACAGTTTAAACGATACTGAAAGTATATATTTGGATAAATGTAAGAAGAATGTGTACCCGGGGAATCGTCGTTTTCTTCCACCCTCGCACATCCTAAGAAAGAAAGGTAAGCATTTCAATGGTGAGGCAGATAGCCGGTGTGAGCCTATCCGCCGTACTGGTGATGATGTATTTGACATGGTGAAGGATTTAAAAGTAATCTTTGGAAAGGGTCCTAGTAGACAATCTGTTCCGAAGGACAATGTCGGACATGCACCCATGTGGAAAAAGAAATCTATATTTTGGGAGCTATCCTATTGGAAAGTCCTAGAGGTCCGCTCTGCAATTGACGTGATGCACCTGACGAAGAATCTTTGCGTGACGCTGCTAGGCTTCTTGGGCGTGTATGGGAAGAGCAAAGATACACCTGAAGCACGGCAGGACCAACAACGTATAAAAGACCAAGACGGCATGCATCCAGAGCTGTTTGAAGGTACTGCTAGCTACGCTCTTACCAAAGAAGAGAAGGAAATCTTTTTTGAAGTCCTTACAGTATCAAGGTCCTGTCTGGTTTCTCGTCGAACATAAAGGGAATAATAAATATGGCAAAGAAAAATTTCAAAACCTAAAGTCTCATGACTGCCACGTGCTTATGACCCAGCTGCTTCCGATTGCATTGAGGGGACTCCTGCCGGAAAATGTTCGAGTACCCATTGTGAAGCTATGTGCGTTTCTCAATGCAATTTCTCCGAAGGTAATCAGTCTAGATAGTCTACTAAGGTTACAGAAAGATGTGGTCCAATGTCTTGTCAGCTTCGAGTTGGTGTTCCCACCATCCTTCTTCAATATTATGACTCACCTCCTAGTTCACCTAGTCGATGAGATTAACATTCTTGGTCCTGTGTTTCTACACAATATGTTCCTCTTTGAGAGGTTCATGGGAGTGTTAAAGAAATATGTTCATAACCGTGTTAGGCTAGAAGGAAGCATCTCAAAGGGATATGGAACAGAGGAGGTCATTGAGTTTTGTGTTGACTTTAATCCTGACCTTAAGCCCATCGGTGTTCCTGAATCACGGCATGAGGGTAGAATTAGTGGAAAAGGCACGCTAGGAAAGAAAGCAAGGATATGTATGGACGGACATTCTCGCACTAAAGCACACTACATAGTTCTGCAAAGTTCCACCTTGCTGGCTCCGTATATCAAGGAACACAAGAATATTGTACACTCCTTTTTTTAAGGTTCCTTTGTTTCGGTGCAAATGGGTCAAGCTGACAGGAGGCGGGGTTGAGGTAGACAAGAAATACGGAATGACAACAGTGGATCTCAACAACCTTGCGTATAGAGATGAACCATTTGTCCTAGCCAATGATGTGGCTCAGGTTTTTTATGTGAAGGACATGTCTACCAAACCGAGAAAAAAGAAAGATAAGCAAAAGAATGCAGCATCCGATGAGCCAAAGAGCCACATAGTTCTTTCAGTTAAAAGAAACATCGTGGGGGTGGAGGATAAGATAGACATGTCAGACGATTATGATAAGTTCGCCCTTCGTTGTGAAGGATGACCCAAGCATCCTGTTAAATAAGGAAGATGCTCCATGATTACGGATTAGAAGAAAACCCTAACATTTCTGGATGTTGGTGATGTACAATATTATTAAACCTTTATTTTTAATGATCTTCTTATATGTATATGGATATGAACTTTCTCGATCTCAATAGGTAGTATTGTAACTTGTTGTGGCCAGACATTTATTAATATTAAAACGTAAAAATTAGTCATAATCATATCTAGCCCTGTAGTACACAGCTTCTGGGTCGTCTTCGGAATCGTCATAGTCGTCGTTGTCACTCGTAGCACGTGGATGGATCCTCAGCCCTTCCTCGTAGCACGCGGATGGATCCTCCGGCCTCGGATTCACGACACGCGGGGGAGGGGGCTCCCGGATGACGACCCCAGTACGTCCTAGGCCTTCACCACCACCACCATTCTTGTGGCTATG
This sequence comes from Avena eriantha, assembly GCA_910589775.1. Taxonomy (NCBI): domain Eukaryota; kingdom Viridiplantae; phylum Streptophyta; class Magnoliopsida; order Poales; family Poaceae; genus Avena; species Avena eriantha. The sequence continues at coordinate 223,913,882 of OU342746.1, read as the reverse complement.
CTGCTGGTGAAAGTGCGGGTACCTCAAGCGAGGATGGTCTACCATGGTGATGTAGCGCATCACACTAGCGATAGTCCGGTTCGCCCACCACAGGCGGCGACCAGCCTCGCTGTGGTTCACTGGGGGCGGGTCGTCACCCTCGTACTTGGCAAGCTCCCTTTCCTGCCGGTTTGCGAAGAAGGCATTCCAGGTGTCGAGGTTGTCGGGATCCCAATGGGGATCCATCCGCTGCTCCAGCATGAGCTCGAGGTAGAAGTGGTTTGTGATGGCCGCCTGACGGGCCGAACCTTGAGACATAGGAGGAACAGGAACCCCTCCAGCGCTCAGCATCCAGCCAGCGGGCAGCCGGTACCCCGACGGGCATGGGTAGCTGGAGGCGCACAGCGCCTCGGTCTCCTCGAGCGTCTGAAAAGCCCAGTAAGCGGTGTCCATTGTTCTGAGAGAGAAGGTGTGGATGTGTCGATGGAAATGGCGATCGGCCTAGATATAGAGGGACATGGCGGGAGAACATGGCGGGAAGCGGGGGAAATGGTGGGAGAATCATGGCGGGAAGCGGGGGAAATTGCGGGAGAACATGGCGGGAAGCGGGGGAAATGGCGGGAGAACATTTCTACTATATTTTTGTGAATATTTTGCTATATTATATGTAGTTTTCCATTTTTAAATAATAAACTATATTTTTATTATTATTTGTGAACATTTCTACTAAATATAATACTTGTTAGATAATAGATAATTTCATTTAACTTGTATAATAAAGTATGATAATAGATTTAAATTATAGATCTTCTTTTTCTGAAAATTTTGATATATAATACATAATTTTTTGAAAACTATAAACCGTTTTTGGGTTTGGCGCCAAAAATAACCTTTAGCCCCGGTTTGTACTACGAACCGGGGCTAAAGGGGGAGTAGCCCCGGGTTGTAATACGAACCGGGGCTAAAGGGGGACCTTTAGCCCCGGTTCGTATTACCATCCGGGGCTAAAGGGGGGGTGGTATTTATACCACCCCCGCCCCGGGTCGAGCCACGACCCGGAGATCGCCAGTTTCTTCTTCTCCGCGCCCACGCCGTCCGCCGTACCGCCGCCCGCGCCTGTGAGAAGCCCCGCGCCGCCGCCCGCGCCCGTCTTCGCCCTGCGCCGTGCCGCCCCGCCGCGTCTCCGCACTGCCGCGCCCCGCGCCGAGTCGCCGCGCCTCGAGCCGCCGTGACGCGCCGCCTCCCCGCCGCACCTTCTTCGCCCCGCGTCGTCTCCGCCCCGCGCCGCCTCGCCGTACGTCTTGAGGTGATCGCCGTGCTAGATTGTTAATTTTGGTTAATTAGGGTTAATTATATTAGTCAATTTTGGTTAGTAGTGTTAGTGTTAGTTAGTAGTATATTAGTATTTAGTGTTAATTAGTTAGTGTTAATTGTATTAGTTATTAGTATTTTGTTTAGTAGTGTTAGTTAGTAGTATATTAGTTATTTAGTGTTAGTTAATAGTATATTAGTATTTTAGTTAGTGTTAATTGTATTAGTATTTAGTTAGTGTTAGTGTTAGTGTTATGGTTAGACAATATTTTAGTTAGTGTTAATTAGTGTTAGTTGTATTAGTATGTTAGTTAGTGTTAATTAGTAGTATTAGTATTTTAGTTAGTGTTAATTGTATTAGTATTTAGTTACTATTAGTGTTATGGTTAGATAGTATTTTAGTTAGTGTTAATTGTTTTAGTATTTACATAGTATTAGTATTTTGGTTAGTGTTAGTTAGTAGTATTAGTTAGTGTTAGGTTTAGGGTTAGTGTTAGTAGTATTAGTATTTAGAATACTTAGTTAATGAGGTTTAGTTTAGTTAGTGATAGGTTTAGGGTTATTGTTATTAGGGCAATATATACTTAGTGATTTAGTTACTGTTTATGATTGTTTATTGCTATTATTTAGTTATGCCGCGTCCATCTCGTCCGAGCCTACTGGACTCCATCGGGGATGTCCGAGTCTGGGCTCCGCCGGGGTTGGCACTGGGAGGTGCTACTTGTCGGGACTCGTACCTTGGTGAGGAATCCGGGTATCATCGTCGACCTGGAGCTTCTTAGGTGGCGTCCATGAGGTCCAGGAGCGGTGCAGAGGGAGCCAGCCCCCGAGGAGGTGGTACGTCGTCGTATCAGGGAGGAGGACGAGCATGTACAGTGATACATGTATCTTTTGGAGACTAGGTTCTCCAATATCTGGCAGGTTCACGGATCTCACCCGAGCTATTCTCCAGTGATGGTTCCTCTTCTGTGGCTGCAGAGTTCCTGTAGCACAGAACGCGGCAGCTGCGTTCGCTAGTTTATCTTAATAATGTACTTTATCTTATACTTTATCCTATAATGCATCCGAGCTATTCTCCGGTGGTGTATTAATAATGTACTTTATCTTATACTTTATCCTATAATGCACCCGAGCTATTCTCCGGTGATGTATTAATAATGTACTTTATCTTATATTATTGTAATTTATCTTAATCACTAAGTACTGTATCCGAGTTGTCGCAGTTGTAATATTCTTTTACTTAATGCAATATTCTTTTTCTATATTAGTTAAGCTATGGACGGTAGACAGAATGAAGAGGAGCTCCTCGACATTATAGATGAGGGTACTGGGGGGTCTTATTATGATGGCTCTGAATATCTTAATTTGTCTGGAGGAGACGATGGTGGACCAAATAGTGGAGACGATGGTGCTGACCATCGTGGGACCATGGTGAAGACACCATAATAATGACAAACTCCGTCAAGGTATATAAAGCCCGTATTGATGGCTCACTAGTATAGATGCACTAATTGATTCGTATATATGTACTGACGAATGTTTCTTCTCTTAGACCTCCGCTTCCGGCCAATCTTTTACAAATACAAGAGGCCTGACACACAAGTTGCCCGCTGATGTCCGTTTCAGCATTGACTTAGTCTCTCCGCAGGGTCAACCGCTGGAGCCCAAAGAAGCTGCGAATGCATTTACAAGTCAATGCGGAGTGATTGTTAGAGACAAAGTCCCGATCACCACGCGAAACTGGAACAAGCCAGGAAAGAAAAAGGATCCAGCTGGGGCTAGTTTTGTAGATGACAGAGCGAAAGATACAATGTGGAATTCTCTCATGACACATTTTACCCTACCTGTCTTGGAGACTGATGAGCTCACACAGCAAATGACGAGGAAAGTCAAGCACTTTTCTCTTAAGAAGATGGCCGAACTATTCAAGAAATGGAAAAAAAGATTGTACCACAAGTATGTCTGGAAGGAAACAACTCCTCCATTCGTTGGCCCACTAGAGTTGCAGCAGGATAACTGGGCCGCATTTGTGGAATACAAGACCTCAGCACTAGCTAAGGCAATATCAGCAAAAAATAAGGAAAATGCAGCCAAAAAGAAATATCACCATCATATGGGCACAGGTGGCTACAGGAGTGCCATGCCTAAGTGGGATAAAGCTGAGGCTGACCTAGAGGCTAAAGGGGTCACTCCATCTACGTCTAGTTGGCCCTTGAGGTCAACAAATTGGGTATTCGGGCATGGGGCATCATTAGACCCAGAACCAGGCAAGATTGTTGCAGCCGAAGAAATTTCTAGACCCAAGAAAGAACTTGTTAAAGTGATGAAAGAGGTTGAAGAGGGAACGTTTGTTCCCGACAGAGAGAACGATGAGCTGACAAAGGATCTCGGGAATCCTGAAAAGGCTGGACGAACAAGAGGGTTCGGACATTCTTATCCATGGGTTATCGGGTTTCCCGAGCACTGTGACACGTACAGAAGCCGATCGAGAAGAACAAACCGGCAAAAAGAGGAGGATACGGAGCGGTTCGCGAGGTTTGAAGCCGCGCTGCAGGAGTATCGCCAAGAGCTTAATGAACTTAAAGGACTCTGACAGCAAGATCCTACACCGGACAGTACGGTCGGCCCATCGCAACGGAAAAGCAGCATAGCTTCCACGGAGGGCCACGGTAATGATGCAACAATGGATGTGTACCCCGTGGATGCAATTAAGGAGAAGACTAGTTGTGAGTTGCATGTTGAACTGAAGAATATATCCATGAAGGTGGCGGTCGGCTTTGCTTTACCTTCTGCACCGGGAGCGACCTACCATTGCAATCCAATTCCAGCTGGCTATGCTCGTGTGGGTGTGGATGAAATTCTACCTATGTGTCAGTCACTATAGCTTGACATCCCTAGAGGTGAAGGGGAGACGACACTGGGAGAAGTCACGAGTGGCTTCATTCTTTGGAAAAAAGAATACATCAAGTTTCTAGGCTCGACACCAAGGCCACCTTCTCCACCAAGGCAACCGTCTCCTCCCAGTGCACCGTCTCCTCCAAGTCCACCTCCAAGTGCACCGTCTCCTCCTAGTAATAGTCCAATCCATGACCCCAACACGAGTCCATCTCAATCTACGCAGCCGCCTCCACCCACTAAGGGGCAAAAGCGGAAGAATACCACCGCTCCGTCGAGCGATAACCAACGCCCGAAGCGATAGTTGTCACCCCTCCCAAGAGTACCGCTCCCAAGAGGGCTTACGACCTGACCGATGAGGAGACCGATGCGGTCGTACGTGCCGAAGTGGATGCTCATTTTTAAAAGAAACAACCTGAGCCAGAGGTCCAAATGAAACCGGAAACCAAGGAGCACTTTAGGAAATTACTGACACAGCCATCCCAAGCTCAGTTAAATGCGCCAGATGACTATGCACGATGTCTTCAGAAGACATTGAAACAAAAGAGATCAAGCGGTAGAGGAAGCATCAAAAAAGAGGTTCCCCAGCAGGGGAACAAGCAAAACAATCGAGTGGTAGCGGAAGCATCAGAACAGACGTCCCTCAGCTGGGGAAACAAGCAAAACCATCGAGTGGTAGCCGAAGAACCAAAAGAGATGTTCCCCAGCTGGGGAAACAAGCAAACCAATCGCTCCCCCCACTCCAGGTGAACATACCCAAACCTCAACTATATGAGGAAGAACCTATGGATCCGGAAACGGCTAGGATATTGACCGAGCAATGTGGTATGCCTATTCATGAAATTATTCACGGCGATATGCTCAAGGCTGAGGTAGCACCCAAATTTGTTAAAGGGGAGCCTCTGGTCAGTTCTGAGAGGCTTCGGGATATGCCAACACAAATGCGACGATTCCATGAATGGTACATGAAAGCATCAAAAGAACAGCAAATTGGCTCATACTGAAAGTTCGAAAATCGCATTACTTCATTGAAGACGAGGTCCCTATTGAATTTACAGAATTATTTCAGTTATTCAATCTAAAGGAACTCAACAAAACTATCCTCATTTCATATTGTTTGTAAGTGATTACTTTATTTATGTAATTAGGTCTCTATCTCAGCTTTTTCAATTCATTGCCGGTAAGTATACTCACTATATTCTTTTGTACGCTATATATAATGATGCAAAATGAAGATGCTCGATTGTAAAAGAAAGGCTATCAACGGATTTGGGTACATTGACCCACATCGAGTTCATGGAGCTATACTAAAGGATAAACCACTGGAGACCGAGCACAACTTGTTGCGGTTTCTCACGAAACAACATTTCTGTAACAAAATACTATTTCCTTACCACGACGGCAAGTGAGTTTTTGTACACATTAACTTTTGCTTACTCAATGTTCAGTGTAAATGATGAGTTTTACTGACGTATGTAAACCTTGCGTAGGTACCACTGGATTCTTCTAAGCATTTCACTTGACATGGGAAGAGTTCACATCATGGACTCACTAAACAAAGACATTGAAAACTACCGCATCATTATCGATGCGCTCCAGAGGTAATTTCAACCATTATCGCACTATATCGGTTTCTTTCGTTCATTTTTTGGGATATTAAGGAGTTATTAACTCATACATTAATTTTCTTTGTCGGGTAGGGTTTGGACACAGTTTAAGAAACATGTCCGCGGTCAATAGCGTGAGGAGCTATTTTTTAAATCACTCTCGGTAAGTAGTACGAGCTAAGTCCGCGCATCTATTTAATTCTAGTTTATGTGCATTTATCATGCTAGCGTTATTATTTGATTGAATTCTATTCTTGTAAAGTGCGCGAGGCAGCCACATGGAACTAATCTATGTGGATTCTACGTGTGCGAGTTCATTCGCATCAGTATTGAGAAGCCCTCGGAAAATGTTCGAGTAAGTAAACAATATATTCACCCTTTATTTTTATTACAAAAAATCGTGTTGAGTCTAATCCATACGATCTCCTTTTTACATAGTTGGACGCGATGCGGGACAAGCTCCTACCAGAGGACCGCCTAATAGCAATCCAAGAGGAATTTGCTGCATTTTTTCTCGACGAGGTCATAGACCCACGCGGAGAATACTGTATAAGTAGACCCTAAAGCATCCATGTAATGATCTCCATGTAATCAAATAGACATGCTCTGGACCTTGTTGGGACTCCATATATGCTTGTAAGAGTAATTATAGTATATATTGCGTCAATGTGGCCAAGTACTATGTAGTAGCGTTCTGTATGTCTACGAAAACTTGTTTCTAATGAAAACACAGAATGAAAAATAACTGAACACAAAACACAAAATGAAAAGAAAAACACAAAACCCTAAAACCCCATCCCCTGCCGCGGCAGCCAAATGGCACAAAATGCTGCCGCGGTAGGGAACCTTTAGTCCTGGTTCGTAACACGACCCGGGCTAAATGTCCTGCCGCCTAGCGCGCCTCGCAGACCACGTGGTTGGACCTCTAGCCCCGGTTCGTAACTGAACCGGGGCTAAATCTGGGACCTTTAGTCCCGCTTTCGCAGCCCCGGTTCGAAATCCGGGGCTAAGGGCCCTTACGAACCGGGGCAAATTGCTCGGTTTCTACTAGTGAACTGAGCATGGTAAAAATCTACAATTAAAGTTTCTTACCTTAACTGTGTACATCTTCTCTACGTCCTTCTTGGAAATAAAATAATCTATACATAATAAAGGCTCCCTTGTTCCTTCCGAGAGCGCATGTCAGATTTGTTGCACGCCTAGTGTAACACCCAGTTTTAGTTAATCTTATATTTAGGGTTGTTTGTGCATCATGAGAATCATTCCTTTTAATGAATGCAAAGAAAATAAAGCAAAACCCTAAACCCTAGCTATTTCTCCTTCTTCTTAAAAACAATTCAAAATGGGTTTGAATATTTTGAAAACCACCAAAAGTGTGGAGCCCAATTTGAATAAAAGGGCCCCTACAATATTTTCTATAGTTTAC